>CAMXCT020002799.1:0-50000 GCA_947184155.2 Cladocopium goreaui
TGAGTAGGTGTAGGTATAGATGTTAGATGTTGGGTATTAGGTACAGTAATATATATTAGATAATATCTATCTATCTATCTATCTATCTATCTATACATAATATATATTATATATCTTTATATATCATATATTATATACATAATTATACAGATGTGATATTAGATGTTAGATTATTATAAAGATATACTTTATGCTAAGCATATGTGAGTAAAAAAACAAAGTCAGTGCGCTGCCTTCCTCTGCTCCTCCTGCTTCCGTCTCATTGCCTCTTGCCTCTCCTGCCTCGGAGGCCGGCATCGATATGCATGATCCATCCGCTCAAATCCGTTCAAGAGTGACGTTAGCTTAACGTAACTGGTGTCAAGTCAAGCAGCTCTTTTTCTTGCTCCAATCGCTCTTGTTCCTGGAGCTGCCCAAACCCTTGCCCGTTACACAGATCATCCCCTGTCTGTAGACAACACGGCAAAGCTGAGGGATTTCAAACGATGTCACTGTGCAAACCAGATCAAGGCTAGCCAACAAACACCTGGTCTGAGAACTACTCACCATGTGCGCGCGTGGGTGTAAGAACAAAATTGCGCGCACACTCCTGCAATGACTCTACTTGAAGACCTGAGAACCTTCCATGACCTCCCTACAACGAGCCAACAGCCAATCGAGGCACGTACCTTGCGCGCAGCTGCTTCCGCCTCTTCTCGCTGGCGCTGAGCTTTTTCAACGAGTTCGTCTTTCTTGCCCATCTGCAGTCAGCCGATTCTGGAGTTGGGCGAGGCTGCCATCTACTCCGTCTACGCATTCGAGTAGCTCTAGTGGCAAATCGCTGGGCTCTCTACACAGGAAGTGCACTGGAGAAAAAACTAAGCAGCTTGCAGATGGTGTTTCCTGCGCTCTTTTGAGTGCCTAAGCAGGGACAAAACTGCCTCAATTTCCTCTTTTTCAGAGACCGTCAGAATCCACCTCGGAAATCCACCTGTTGGAAATGGCCAACTCATCCAACTCAAAGCTTCAGGAGTTGAAACGGGACCTGGTCATCCTGGTCTCTGAGCTGCGAACACCCTGCACCAAAGCGGCCACCTTGGCGGCAATATGCAGCAAATATGTAGCAGTCAGTGTAGTTCTTGCTTTGGAGCACTTGGATTTTGAAAGAATCGAACTGGACCTATCTGGACAATTTGTGACACATCTCAATCTGGACATGCTACGCTCAGTCTTCTACCCCAGGGCCACGTTTGAGCTCCTTAGCTCGCTTTTCACGAGCAGCTTTCAGCTCTTCTTTCCGCCTTAGCGCAACACTCAAATCATGTGCATACTGTATATCGCCGAAAATACCCTCGAAAAGGAAATAGGCATGACATTGGTTTTCACTTTCACCAGTAAACCCGGGCAATCACTTCCAAGAGGTGCGAGACCGATGACACGTGATGGCACGTGATGGCACGTTCCTCAGTGTCAGGCTTCTTCTCAGCCTCTGGGTCGAACACCTTCGCAGCCTGAGAAAGTGCGGCACAGCCCAGACACGATGCCCTCAGATGCTCTCAGACTGAAGAAGACTTCAGTTGTGCGTGCACATGTGTGGCAAGCTCTTTAAATGGTTCGATTCGCTTCTGAACAGCTAAGGAAAAGGAAAGGCAGGTCATGGACGGAATCGTTTTGGCTCTGTTGATTGTTGTGATACGATGGCGTCAGCACCCAATCGCAACATTGTTCACTATATAGTATGCATGCGCATATTTAAATATATGTATGAATATATATATATACATATATATATATATATATACATATATACATATATACATATATACATATATACATATATACATATATACATATATACATATATACATATATACATAGATACATAGATACATATATACATATATACATATATACATATATACATATATACATATATACATATATACATATATACATATGTACATATGTACATATATACATATATACATATATACATATATACATATATACATATATACATATATACATATATACATATATCCATATATACATATATACATATATACATATATACATATATACATATATACATATATACATATATACATATATACATATATACATATATACATATATACATATATACATATATACATATATACATATATACATATATACACAGTATATACATATATACATATATACATATATACATATAAATATATACGTATATATATATATATATATACATACATATATTTATTTACATATGTACATATATACATATATATATATACATATATACATATATACATATATACATATATACATACATACATATATACATATATACATGTATACATATATACATATATACAGATATACACATGTACATATATACATATATACATACATACATACATACATACATACATACATATAATATTTTACATATGTACATATATACATATATACATATATACATATATACATATATACATATATACATATATACATATATACACATATACATATATACACAGTATATACATATATACATATATACATATAAATATATACGTATATATATACATACATATATATATTTACATATGTACATATATACATATATATACATATATACATATATACATATATACATATATACATATATATACATATATATACATATATATACATATAACATACCGAATCACAAACATATATATGGACATATACCATCATACTACCTTACAACTCCCACAAACCGTGTTTTCTAGGGTTTGCTCAAATACCCGGGGGTTACCACAACACCCGCGGTTTTCCAAAACCTCATAAAATTTTGAAATTTGGACATTTGATTGTTTGTTTTGAATTCCCATGCTGGCTCAAGTTTCGCTGCTGATGGCGGTTTTTCTTGGCAAAGTCACCGTTGTTGGCATGTCAGACCCAGCTGGCCATGAGTTGGCTGGCACACCACGCTTGCTACCCTATCCAATCTAAATGTGATGTGCTTTCTGGCCCGATGCACCTTCCAAATCACGTTCAAACCGTGAAAATCCAGTTGAATCCACCTCTAAACCCGTACAAACAGTCCGGTTTAGTACGGGTTCAGTACGGGTTTGCAAACCCCGGGTTTTTTTGTTGCAAAGACCCTGGGGTGCCCAGAAATACTACGGGTTGAGCACGGGTTTGGAGCAAACCCGAACTTTTCCCCATCAAAAACAAACAAATCAAGATAACATTGGTATATAACTATCTCCTGAACTTGAATGGTAATGGTTTGTATGGGTTTGGTTACTGTATGTTTTTCAATGATCACCCCATTAGTTATCTCCAATCCAAAAAACCAACCATGTTGATATATCGTGCTACATTGCAGTGCGGAAACCCAGAAAAGTCACAGATCTCGTTTTAGGGTCTAGATCCGTGGGGTTTACATCAGCAATTTTTTTCAGCCAAAGTAAGGTGTCTCAAAGCACCCTCAATACATTTTGAACACTGCCCACGGTTGACAATGCCATATCGTGTTTCCACAAACTGTTTAAAATTGCTTGACATGACCCAAACTTGCCCGACAAAAATGCTCAAAATTGTTCGAAATGATCCAAGCTGGCACTCAAAATTATTCAAAATTGCTCAAGATTGCTCAAAAATTGCTCAAAATTGCCCAAAATTGCTCAAAATGCTTCGAAATGTTTCAAAATGTCTCAAAATGGTCAACAAGTGTCTAAAGGGGTGATGTGCTTGCATATGCAGGTGCGAAAGTTGTCATTACTTGGCATTGCTGTTGCCGGTGTCTTTTGTTGCATGGGCTTAAGGTCAGTGTCAATAGCGCCGGGGTCATCCCAGCTGCTACGTTCAGACCCCTCAATCGTCAATTTCAACTGACAGGGATCACTTGTCATTAGATTGGCCGCCATAGTTTCAATTAACGGCCTATCCCGCAAAATCACCATTGCCTTGATAGGAAAAACCGTTCATGCCCGCAGTTTCTTTTGTTTCATTGCTGCCTCTTGGTGATACCACAATCAGACATGAACTTCTTGTTTTCTTGATGTTTGAAAGGTATCGGATAAAAACCTGACGGATCTACACCCCAAATTGCGAACAATGAAAAAGGCTACAAAAATGGACCCCGAACATTATCAGAAGTGGCTTGCCGAGGCCTGAGAAGAGGGCAAGGGAGAAACCCGATGTTTTCTAACTAAACCCTAAGTTTTCCATGAATTCCTGGAATACCCGAGGTTTATATTTAAACCCTAAGACAAGTCAGGGTTAAGGTCTACTAGATATATATATATATATATCATTTATACATAATAAATGCATACATAGATAAATATATATATATATACATATATATATATACATATATATACATATATATATACATATATATATATATACATATATATATATACATACATATATATATATACATGGAGAACCCAAACCCTAAGAATTCTTCGGGTCAACGCAAGAACCTGAAGTATTTCGGAAAAATGAGAAAACTTCCGTTTTCGATTGAAGACTTTGGGTATTGATTTTGAGCTCGTACAGTACTTAACCCGTACCTAACCAGTACTTAACCCGTACCTAACCCGTACTTAACCCGTACCTAACCCGTACTTTCAGATGGTAAAATAGCCCGGGTTTTGTCAGAAAACTCGGGTATTTAAACATTTTCAAGCCCAAGCTTTCTGCTGGTTTTGTTCTCAAGGTATATGTATGCCATCTAGATATATAAGTAGGTCGGTCGGGTCGGTCCGTCGGTCCCGTCGGTCCCTTCTGTCGTCGGGTGGGTTTGCGTCCGTCGGTCCGTCGGCTTTCGGTCTCTTGTGCTGTCCTCTGTCTGTCTCTTGTCTTCTCTTGTCTGTCTCTTGTCTGTCTCTGTCTGTCTCCTGTCTGTCTCTGTCTGTCTCTTTCTGGTCTCTGTCTCTGCCTCTGTCCTGCCTCTGTCTCTTCCGTCTGTGTCCTGCCTCTGTCTCTTTCTCTGTCTCTGTCCTCTGTCTCTCTGCTTCTCTCTTCCTCTCTGTCTCTCTGTCTCTCTCTCTCTCTCTTCTCTCGTCTCTCTGTCGCGCTGGTCCTCTCTGTCCTCTGTCTCTCTCTGTCTGCTGTCTCTGTCTCTCTGTCTGTCTCTGTCTCTCTCTGTCTGTCTCTGTCTCTGTCTCTCTGTCTCTCTGTCTGTCTCTGTGTCTCTCTGTCTCTCTGTCTCTCTGTCTGTCTCTGTCTCGTCTCTGTCTGTCTCTGTCTGTCTCTGTCTGTCTCGTCTCTGTCTGTCTCTGTCACTGTCTGTCTCTGTCTGTCTCTGTCTGTCTCTGTCTGTCTCTCTCTCTCTCTCTCGCTGTCTCTCTCTCTGTCTGTCTCTGTCTGTCTCTGTCTGTCTCTCTCTCTCTCTCTCTGTCTCTCTGTCTGTCTCTCTCTGTCCTCTCTGTCTCTCTCTCTCTCTCTCTGTCTGTCTCTCTCCGTCCTCGTCCTCTCTGTCTCTCTCTCTCTCTCTGTCTCTCTGTCTCTCTCTCTCTCTCTCTGTCTCTCTGTCTCTCTGTCTCTCTCTCTCTCTCTCTCTGTCTCTCTGTCTCTCTCTCTCTCTCTCTCTGTCTCTCTCTCTCTCTCTGTCTGTCTCTCTCTGTGTCTGTCTCTGTCTCTGTCTCTGTCTCTGTCTCTCTCTGTCTCTCTGTCTCTCTGTCTCTCTGTCTCTCTGTCTCTGTATCTCTGTATCTCTGTGTCTCTGTGTCTCTGTGTCTCTGTGTCTCTGTGTCTCTGTGTCTCTGTGTCTCTCTGTCTCTCTGTCTCTCTGTCTCTCTGTCTCTCTGTCTCTCTGTCTCTCTGTCTCTCTGTCTCTCTGTGTCTCTGTGTCTCTGTCTCTCTGTCTCTCTGTCTCTCTGTCTCTCTGTCTCTCTGTCTCTCTGTCTCTCTGTCTCTCTGTCTCTCTGTCTCTCTGTCTCTCTGTCTCTCTGTCTCTCTGTCTCTCTGTCTCTCTGTCTCTCTGACTCTCTGACTCTCTGTCTCTCTGTCTCTCTGTCTCTCTGTCTCTCTGACTCTCTGTCTCTCTGTCTCTCTGTCTCTCTGTCTGTCGGTCGGTCTGTCGGTCGGTCTGTCGGTCTGTCGGTCTGTCGGTCTGTCGGTTTGTCGGTCTGTCGGTCTGTCGGCCGCTCGGTCTGTCGGTCTGTCGGTCTGTCGGTCTCTCGGTCTGTCGGTCTGTCGGTCTGTCGGTCTGTCGGTCTGTCGGTCTGTGGGTCGGTCTGTCTGTCTGTCTGCCTGCCTGCCTGTCTGTCTGTCTGTGTGTGTGTGTGCGTTTGTATGTATGCTTATGTATGCTTATGTATGTGTGTATAATATGTATATATATATATATATTTTATATCATATTATATTATATTAAATTAAATTATATTTTATATTATATTATATTATGTTATATTATATTAGAGAAACAAGGGGAAAACAACCAAACACCGTTATTAAACTCCCTTGTCTCAAGAATCATGCAAAGCACCTTTTTACTACGGCACTTGAGCCATGTATTTACGGTAGGCTACTATGGCGACCCGACCCGGCTGGATACAAGGGTTACCAATTCCTACTCTATACAAGGCTACAACCCCAATAACTAACGCTTCTAGTTATGGGGATATGGACAGTGATTATGAACTGTACACTACATTGGAAGGTTGGTCTAATAGCTACAGCATGGTGTGAACTAATACTAGTATATACAGTGGTGGTATAGGGGTCGTAATATTTCTACTCCCCCCTACCCGGTCTAACGCTGGCAACTAGTATACAGGTTAGGGCGCTAGGTAGCAGCCCCTCCCCTGGGTTTAAGTTCACTACCTAAATCTACGCGGATGCCAAGCAAGCGCAGTGCCGGGGCCCACTTTTGGGGTGGCAACGCCTTGGTGAAGATGTCCGCAGCCTGGCTGTCGGTCTGACAGTACTCAAGCTCGGCTGCGTCCTCTCGGAAGACTTCGGATAGCCCGGACAAGTTAACCTTATGGGTGCGAGTGATATGCCTAAGCTTAGGGGAATAACCTTTGCGTACTACCAGGATGGTAGCTTGGTTATCTTCTAAGACTCTAAGCGTCACTGTGCGCCCTAGGAGAAGCTCCCATAGTTGTAGGGCCGGCAGGCCTTCTTGATAAAGGGAATAAGCCAAGGAAACCACCTCTGATTCTGTGGTAGAACGGGATGTGGATGTTTGGCGTTTGCTAACCCACGCAAGAGGGAAGAAGGAGTTAGGCCCATATAGAACTAAATACCCACCGGACGTGGATTTTCCACTAAGACGATCACCGGCGAAATCGGCGTCAACGTATAAACGTAACTCAAGATCTTCGGGATTATCTTTGATGGTACCCACTAGACGGTATTGGGGTGTAGAGTCTATGTATTGGATGAGTCTTAACAACCTCTTATCGTCCCCCCTGGACCAAGACTGCACTTTAGTGGCTAAATCATTAATGGGTTTGATTATGTCAGGTCTGGACAGCCGACCAAGCCACAACGCCTTCATAAGAATGCGGCATGCATTGGGTGCCAGTTCACCTTTAGCCTCTTCATCTTCAACAGAGACAGAACCATCAGGTACAAAAGGAGTGGCAGCATGCTTCAAACTTTTGGTGTTGGTGATGGACTTATAAAGATCAACTGTTTGGTGTGCATAATCTAGCATGTCAAAGACTAAGGCTTCTTGTGCGCGAAACGCAGCACATTCCTCGGAACCCTCGGTTTTGGGCAATGGCATTACTAGATGATTGCGACCTAAAATTCGGTATATTGGTTCAGGTGGTTCTATATCCACAACGGATGTCAGCTTTGCCCAGAAGGCATCATGTTGGTCGTGGGACCAGCAAGCGTGAGATCATCTACGTAGGTGGAAAGCAACAACTTAGTATCTGGGAAAAAGAAGTTACCAGGGTATTCAGGTACCTCTTGGCCACCTAGGTTGCGGATAATTTTCTTAAGGTGCTGCTCCCAAAGGCCACCGGCATCAGGATGACCGTATAAGGCTTTAACTAGGAGGACTACGGGTTTAACAAACTTATCTCGCCAGTGTTTTGGTCTTAGCTCAGGCGGGAGTTCTATCCAGGTCTTATATTTTGAAGACAGGAGTGCTTGAACGTAAGCCTTAACAGCATCAGCTGCGGATGAGCTATTACCTGGCAGGGAACCGTATGCTAAACAGGCATTCAAACCTTGGACCGAAGTCGGGTTTGCCCCTAGCTCCTGGTAAACCGCTGCAGCACCGTGTTCATCCTTTGCGCAGTCCCCTCGGTAGACGATCCTACCCTTCATCTTTTGTAGATGCTGCGCAAGTTCAAAGAACTTAATGGATGCTATCGTCATGAGTTGTCCGAAATGAACGGACACTCCGGTGCGCTTGGCCTCGGCGCGAACATCTTCCTTTTCCCGAACGGAATCAAGTGACCACGTTCCCGCCTTGATGAGTCCATCGGCCTCGGCCTTAACAGCATCAAGGGCTTGGGGGTTGGATAACATCTCGGCCCTAGAAAGCAACTTAGTTACCATGGCTTGAACCTCTTTGGAGGGTTCATTGTTATCTTCATGCCCGAAGGCTTGTGACAACAAACGCTCATGGTCTAGAAGCTCTGACACTAAGCAGTTTACTGTTGGATCTGTTTCAATGGCAACTGCAAGATCCTCAAAACCAGCTAGTGGGGACACATGTTTGAGATGTTGTTCAACTTCGCGGTGCTCTTGGGGTTCGGTTGAAAGTGGAGCGCATGGCATTGCGGGAGCATGTTGTTGAGAACACTTAGCAGGATACAGCGCTTGGGTAATCAAAAATGCCATCTCTGGGGGATACATAGCTGATCGCGCTGTTTCCGAACCTTCACACTTTTCGTGTGGCTGTTCACAACTGCACTTTTTGTCCTTAAAAACATCTACTATTCTTTGGGAAGTGGTTCGGACTCTCCAAGGCTTTTTGATGGGAACACCCTTCTTGGATTTAAGACCTACTGCACATCCATCGAAATCAACTTCCATAAACTCAGGGTGAGAATTAAAGAACGCTACGACATCTGGTCTCTTCCAGCCAGTTGAGGGACGTGGCCATTCAAAAGAAACAGTGCCTCCTAGTTTCAAAACTAATTCTGCCCTTTTGGAAAAGCTTTTGAAAAGTCGTTTCGATTCTCGGAGTTGGAGCGCTAATCTTTTCATGTAAGCAGCTCCTCCCCTCCGTCTATTGATATACTGCCAAGGTGAACCAGACGTGCATGGTATGGACGACCAAAGATTTGGTGGTGCAACTTTTGCGGCTTCACCTATTTGATAATCAAGTTGGGAACATTGATTCTCATCACTTAAGCCTATCCTTTCCTTGCATAACCCAATGTGATTTATGTTACATTGTTCACTTGTCAACCCAAGCTGTGAGTTGAGGGAACATGCAAACTCAAACAGTGTTGATCTTTCATTGGATCTCTGGCTTTTCTTCAAGGCACGTCGTTTACGACGGTTATTGTTATTCTTAGGAGGCTGATTAACTGCGGGGCATGCAGGCACGGGCTGTGCACCGAACACTGGCAAGGAATCCCTACTTAGCTCAGCACGGCTGGGAGCGGTCTGGGGCAAAGTGGCAGCACCAAAGACACTATAAGGAAAGGCAATTGTGATTTCACCTTCATCATCAAATATGCCGTCTTCCGGTGGTGGTTCAACGGGGGCATCCTCAAGCGCACTGGGAACTTCGCTAGGAGGTTCAACAACTACCGACTCTGATATGGGCTTTGACTTGGCTTCCAGCTCCTTTTCTTCATCAACTAGTTTCTGGAACCGTTTGCGGCACTCTGCATTATGGTACCGAGTCTTGTTCTTACACCCTGTACAACCGGGAGTCTCCTTAAACTTTATGATACGGTCTAAGGTGATATTGGGACCGGGTGTAGATGGGGAAGCTAAACCGCCGTCTGGTGGAAACGGAACATTTTGCAGGGCTATTTCAGGGAGTTTAACATCATCGGGATCATCCCCCCTGATCAAGGCCTGATGCTTCGAAAAACCGACGGGAAAATAGGCATCACCATCTGGAAGGTATAGTTCAGGCTCGGGTACATCGGAAACACATGAAGCACCTCTAGTTCGAAACTCTTGATAATCTAATATCCGAACGACATATCTATAACGAAAACCAGAATCGATTCGCCAACCAAGAAACAAACCAGGAGCCATGTTGGGTTCTAAGGTCCTTTTTGTTGGATGCTTCTTGCGATAATACACAAGTTGACCAAAACACAAACACTTACCATCAAACTTTTCACGTGTAAGAGCTTCCCATTGGGTCTTTTCAGGGTCCGCAATAGAAGGTCTATCAAAAGTCATGGAAAGACATGCGTATGGGTAACTATAAGTGTGATACTCATAAGGCAAACCAGATTGTAAATGAACAACCCTGCAACACTCTTTCTCTTCCCGGATGTCGCGCTCTAACAGAGCATTGTGCGGCCAACGGTTAGGAAGGGACGTCTCAGGAACGAAGCCGACCTGATGGGCAGCCTGCTCCAATTCCTGTGCTTCGTCCATTTTGATAAGTGTGTGGGTGGCAAGTTCATTGGCTTTCAATCCCACGAAATGTCGAAAGTTTTTGGCATGTGATTCAACATCTCTTTTTGATAGGGGATATGCTATTCGTGCACCAGAGTAAAGGTCCCTTACCACATGGTGTGTTTTAACCCCTCCTATCCCCGTACCAAAGTGCTCAGACCCTTTTGCAAGGATAACATCATCAGTGGCCAATTGCTCAAAAGGTTGTTTTGGTGGATCAATCTTATCATCGGACTTACCATCCTTAACATGAGAGACCCGCATTGCAGTATCCTTAGCAATATGGCATAATGGGCAATATGGATTTTTGGGGTAGTGAGTCAAAAGATGCTCTAAGCTAGTGGCTTCCTTTTTCAAGACTTCATCTTTGATAGGGATACCATCACCTAACTCAACAAGCAACTTATCATCTAAAGGGTGCGGTGGCGCGCTAGGAGCAGCACCTTCCGGTACACTTGCATGTGGGCTGCTGGATGCAGCTGCATCTTTTTGATCATCGGCCTCATCAACTTCGTCAAGTCGTGCGACATCTTGGCCTGCAAAACTAGGTGAATATCCAGAATCCTCATCCGGCAAAGGATCAGCTGGAAGAGCTGTGGAAACTGGGGTTAACCTTTCTGCTGGAACAAAGTTACGCGGACTAAGTTGTTCATCGTATTGGGGAACATATTCAACAACACGTGAGGCACAAATCCTAGCATTGCGGGGAACCTTAAGTTTGCATCTATTGATGTTCTCAGGTGCAATTAGATATGGAACATTTTCTCGGGGATCCCAAACGAACATATAACCTTTATCCATAACAGTCTTGCCTATACTCTGAGCTGGTGGACAATCTTTCAAAACATAAACTTCTTCCCCCTCTAAGATTTTGCTGCCGTCAAAAGCGATTGACTCTTGACCAGCCTGGCTACCCCCCCCTGTCGCGAAAGCTACTGGGTTTGGAGATTGCTGCAAAAACTCTTTCATTTTTGGGGTTAAGGCTTGTTTGCCAATTAGATGTCTACCGGCTGCAGTGTCCCAAAGCCACGGGATTGCTCCGTTAAGTTTGGAAGGCATAGCGTCAACAATGGGCACAGCCGCTGTGCCAGCAGCTATAGTGGCTACATTGCCAGGAACGCTAGTTGTAGACTTAGGCTTGGATAATGCTCGGGGTGGGGGCCCCTTATACTTTTCGGTGGCAGAATGTAAGAAGGCACACTGCTTCGCCTTGCAGGCGTTGTAAGCATAGAACATGCATGGTGTTCTTGCCTTTTGGGCCGGGGTCATGTTGGCGACCCGGTTGGCCTCCGCACTCCTTGGAGTGGTTGCGCCTGCTTTTGGTGGTGGTGAAGTAGTGGTTGTGCCCTTGGCCTTGGCCTTTGGTTTGGCCTTAGCTTTAGCATGAGGCGCTGGAGCAGCCTCTACCTTCTTACCTTTGTCTGCCTTAGATTTTGGATTTGCATTTTTGGGAGCGGGGGCTCCAGGCACACCCGCCTTAGGATTACCTTTTGGGGCAGCCTTAGGATCAGAGGTGGCAGGGGCTCCTGCAACTTTTGGGTTATAGGTACCAAGATATCCCTCCGCAGGCTTGAGCTTAAGTTGTTTATCAAACTCAATACGATTCTTGCGTTGTTGGTCAAGTTGGAGAACTAACTCTACTTTTTCCCACAACCAATTAGTCGATCTGCGGTGGCTGGTAAGTGGGGCTTCACGGGCTTTCAACACTTTGGCAGCCATTATAGGGGTACGCTCGAGCTCGTCAATTAAATGGTTAAAAAGAGTTTGCTCTCGCGGTAAATCTTGGATTGGAATGGTTGACATCACATAAATATACTGATACTTGTCTCTGAAGGCCTCTAGATCTTGGTGCGTATTCCCCGGGATGCGAAGCGATAGCAAGTTACGTTCACCCAACATGCCAATTCTATCGCGTTCCAGTTGGAAATAGTGAAAGATCTTTTGGAGCATTACGCGTCCACACGGCATAGAGCCGGAAGAGAGGCGCTCAGATTCAACCATTTGCTGAAAAATTAAGCCAAATCGACCCCGTCGGCAAGTTTTTATAAGCTTTGAGGCGATTTCTCGATCCGTGCGTGGGAAGCGTGGATCGGTTTTTAGCTGATTTTCAGTGGATGTCATACATTCTTGGGCCCATTGGTAAACTTCATTACCTGGGGTTTTCTGTAGCTTACCGATGGCCATGAGGACCTGATTGACATATCCTCTGGCTTGACCGGCATTATCAGAAGGGTTTGGAAAAAACAAATCATTGAGGGATTTTACTCTAATGGTATTATCCTCCTCCTCTGCATAGTGTCTAACTTCAGCATCACCGGGACGGGGTTGATCAGACCCTTGGTCCGGAAAATCTCCTCCCATGTTCATAGTTAAGTATGGGCAGTTAATTTCATCATGAAATTCTCCACAAATCCTACATTGAGTATATGGATTTGGTGGGGGTGGCCCAGCATCAGAATCTGATGAGGACTCGGAACTGCTCGACTGCTAAGAACGTTGGGACCCAGAGTTATAAACATATGGAGACCCTTGGGGTAAAAGACCTGCTTTACTTAGAGGCAACGGCGGCAGGCCCGGTGGCAACACCTGTTGTGGCAAAGGCGCGACGACGGAACATGGTGCACTCGTTCCGATTGGTGCGCTCAAAGCAGCACCTCCCATGGCCAAAGCTTGAGGGGTGCTAGGTGGTGGAGCTATAGGCATTGGTGCTTTCGCCGCTTGCAGTTGTGCTACAAGTTGTGTCTGTGTGTGCAACGCTTGCATAAGTTGTGAAACTTGGTCCTGTAACGCACTAATGCGATCCTCATTTGTACAATGCTCACTTGCCGCAGTACCAACATTAAGTTGCACAGCACTAGGTGCCGGAACAGGGGGGCTAGGTTGTACTAGACCCGACTGCAGGGGAACAATAGCACTAGAAGATAATGGCAGGCCTTCGGGGGCTTCTACCAAAACAGGCGGTCCAAAACTTATGGGGATGCTTGGAACACTAGACATATTTTGAGTGGATGACGCAGGTTGTGCTGCATCAGGCAAGACAGGATTAAACTGAATCAAAGGGGATTCCCTAGGAGACATACCTGTTGGTTGCCTAGGTGGAGTGTGAATTGGTGTGGCTGACCCGTCCATAATGTCCGAAGTGAAGGGGTTATTTTGGCCCTCAAACAAATCAAATTCAGTATGAACGGTCATTGGTGATTCAGGAATTGGGGTCGGGGTTGCAACTGGGATGTTATGGGCACCCTGTTGCTGGATGGCATCCAATTGGGATTGGAGTCGAGCTATCCTTATCTCCCTATCCATTAACTGATTATCACGATCAACCAACTGTTGTGAACCAATTGCAATTTGTTGTTGAAGTGGTCGAATGCTATCATTAACCCATTGCTGCGCCCTTTCTTGAACTACATCCCTATTAGCCAAAATTTCCCGTTCAGCTTCATGTCTAATCCCCTGAACATGTTGTTGGGCCCTCATTTGTAGAAGTTGGAAATTGTTATCCCTCTGCTCAATGGCAGCCCGAGCTTCCTCCTGCTGAGCCAAGTAGGCACGTGTGGCCTGCTGTTGGTACGCCGCTGCAGCCTGAGCAAAATCAGATTGTTGTTGCACGGCCCCGGCATGGATGGCTTTGGCAACCTGTTGGGCATGTTGAACCTCTAGTTGTGATGAGAGTGCCACATCGGCAGCATTATTAGCTATTAAGGACGCTTGATGCGCTTGGGTTACAGCTGCACCTGCCAAGAAAGACGCTTGTGTAGCATTAAGGTCAATGGGAACATTTGGATTGTGCCTACTGCTGCTACTGGATGGATCAGGACCTGAACGTGCTCTCTGCCTAGCCCTACCCCTATCCTCCATACTGGTATCAGATGATTCAGCTTGGGGATTATTACGGGATAGGTTACTTCCAGATGCTCTTCGGGGAACAAGTATTGTGGAAGCGGCAGGTATTCTAGTACCACTAGGTAATTTGGGGTCTTCTGGAGAACTCCTAGACCTATCTGCACCTGAACTCTCACTTGGTGGAGTTAATCCAGACTGCATCTTTTACCAAGGGACCAGCACGAATGGGTCCTGGCGCGAGCGGAAGCTCAAGCACCTCCCAGTGAAACAACAAGACAAGACACGGACGACCAAAGGGCACGGCTGTGCCGAAAGAGACGCGGTACTGGGTGTGCAGATGGCACAACCTCAGGCGAAACAAAAAGACAATGACAGGCAAAACTGTACAAGGGCGAGCTGTTTATTTGGTTTTTGGATTTTATGCTCAAGCCCCTACCAAATCGCCGGTGATGCCTAGATTGGATGCCGATGAAGTTCAAGCCACAAGAAAGCTAATTCCTACGGCGAGAGAGGTGCGTGGTTACGCAGGAAATAGTCCACCCCGTTGTCACGAACTGCACGCTCAAGCTGAGGCCACCAACTCAGGTTACTAGATTTGTAAGCTGTGATAGTGTAGATATTAGCACGAGATGCTTCGCCACAAACGTCTTGGCGATCGTCAACGTGGATGTTGGCGCCGCTGGATGTTAAAACCGGCGTCTTACCACCAGGACCTACTGGATCGTTAACCACGGTTACAGTCCTAAAAGGAATGCCCTGTGATCTACAGTACTCCGCAAGGTTATTTGCGTCTTCTTCTGTTTGTCGGCCTCGGGCGACGCCGGAGAAGGAGACGATATGGAACTCGATTCTGCCTTGAGCGATTTGCACTAGGTTGATAAACTTATCAAGAATCGATTGGTCAAAAACCTTAAGGGCGTTTCTGGCGCAGTCGAGGGTGTCGTGCCAGTCGAAGAACACGACTAGATTACTGCCGATGGCACCTCGCTCTTGACGAGCTCGGATTAAAGGGCCTAAATCTATTCTACCCCCTGGCGCGCGAATCGCAGCACCTGCCTTACCTCTAGTAGGAACAGCTGCTGTTGATGTAGAAGACGCCACAGGTGGTTGCGGAGGTGGTGATGGTGGTGTCGACACTGGTGTTGCAGGTGGACTAGGTTTTGGGGACGCGGTCTGGTCTTATGGGCTTTTGGCACAGGACGATCGGGTCTAGGGGGAACTACAATAGGAGGTTGTTTAGCAGGTGGCTTAACTTTATTATGTTTTTGCTTCTGCTTCTCCGATTGATGGTATGCCTCTAGTGCTTGGCGATGTTTTCGATCGGCAAGTGACTCTACGTGTCTTTCCCAATCTTTATCCTGTCGTTCTTTTGAACGTGCCCAGGCCGCGTTGAGCTCCTCTTCAGTAGGTGCTGGTGGGTCTGGATCAACACCTGGCTCGTAAGCTTGGCCAACAGTTACGGAGTAGCTATAGGGAGGTCTAGGAGGAGCCTTGTATTTCTTTTTGATTGGAGGACCTCCTCGGGGCGCACCTGCAGCCCCTTCCCGCCAGGGTGGAACTGCTGATGCGGACCTACTTGCTGCACTAACTCCGGGTGGAGGCGGCTTAGTCTTAGCTGGTTGGGATGATGATCTAGGTGGTGGTGGACCTATTGAATTTGGAGGAGTCTTAGGTGTTGGGATATCAGGAACAAAAACCTCGGCTTTGGTGCCGTCTCGGAAGATTTGGGTTTGGATTGTACCTGAAACTCTTGTTGAAGAAGTTGTCACGGCAACCGGAGCCTCTTCCTCAATTGGTGTGTCCCTGTGACGTGATCTGGAACGTTCAGTACTTGTTGCAGTTGTTGGCAAAAACCTACTAACACTACCTCTTGGGGATGATGCTTTTGGAGATGGCTGCAATGGAGTGCTATGTTCCTGAGGCGCTAATGGAGCAGCCTCTTCCTCAACCTCAACTTCAACTTCTACCTCTTCCTCGCCCTCGGGAGGGGCTTCAGGAGGATCAGATGAGTGGTCCTCTTCCTCCTCGCCTTCGCCTTCTTGAGGTTCACCGGGTTCAGACGGATCGTCACCCAGGGCGTCAGGTTCGGATGGAGGCTCACCTGGAGCGGCAGCGGTTGATGTTGGCTCAGGTTGAAGGGGTGACGTACGCCGGGATTGATAAACCTGCCTACGCCCAGAAGATGTTGTGATACCAATGGCCCTTCTTTTTGGAGGAGGGGCAGTAGTTTCTTCTTCTTCTTCAATCCCTTCTACAGCTTCTGAATCAACGGCAACTAGGCCTTCAGGTTCTGAGATTGGGATTACTTGGGTATGATGGGAGGTTACCAATGCGGTGTTGCTGCCTATCAAAGACGGATCCCTCCAAACTTCGTCAGCAAGTTCGTGGGGGTCAACGGATGATGCAGCGGTGCCAGGAATGGCAACAGGGACAGTTGTGGGTTCCCTACCTGTGGTGCCTGGTGGCTTTGAGATACGCACCCAAGCGCCCTCAGAGTTTATTATCACTGGGGGATAATTACTATCAGCGGGTCTTAGGGCTATCGGTCGGGAACTAAGACTAGGGGTACCTAAGTTACCACCCCTTGCACGGCGCAACACCTCAGTGTCCTGATCTGCAAAAGAACCGTCAGCTCTCGGGGTGAGAGTGGCTGGAACCCGTGATCTAGATAGGCTCACTGGCTTAGGCGCAGCGGGTGCTGACGCAGCTGGGGTTTTATCGATGTTACCAGTTACCACCTTTAACTTTTCGGGCAGGGGGTGTGCCAGCTCTCTCACGTGGTCTCCCACGCTCTGCCTTGTCCAAATCAGCCGCCGATGGCGGAGGATGAGATGGTGGCGGAGGGATCGCTGTTGCAGCCCTCTCTCCTCTTGGCGTTGCAGCCCTTGGCGGCCGCTGCGGAGGGGGTCCTAAAGTTTGGTGGAAATCTCGATGTGGTGGCACCGGAGGTGCTGGGTAATTAGGTGGTGGCCCAAATCTATTTAAAGGATTATCCTTGGGAGGCTTAGCAACTTTGGGGTCCGATGCTTTAGGCTTGGCCGGTTCTGGCACGGATGCTTCGCCGGATGCTTTTGGATCGGATGCTTGCTCAGCCTTCTCAAGTTTAGGGCGCTTTTCAGCAGCCCCTCCCGTGACACGTGGCGGCGGAACACTGGCTACGGATTCTGAAACTTTCGGAGCAGATTGATGGCCTGCAGGTCGAAGGGATGGCACCCACGGCGGTGGGTGATTAGGTTCCTTGGGTTCTGACACTGGCTTAGGCCTAGCTTTAGCTTTCGGTGGGCCCCTTGGTGATGGAGTGTGGATTTCTTCAGAAGAACTAACACCCCTATCTAATGTTGGGTCAACACCTAAGGCTGTAGCTTGCTCGGGTTCAGATGGTAGTTCAGTATTTTGGGTAAACACACCAGCTTTGGCTTTTGCCTTACCTTTTGGCTGTGCACCCCTATAGGTATTATAGTCGTCCCACACGGATCTAGGTGGATCTGGGTCCCCAAAAGCTTGCAAGTTAATGTGATCCCTATCGGGTAAAACAGTATTTGCAGCTGTATCTGGAGCAAGATGCAATTCACCTCTTCGATAACCGTTGGTAAAAACCCAATTTCTATAAGGGGCAAAGGTATTAGCAAGATGGACTAAGATCTGGTTTAGCGTACAATGGTTGTAGAGGACTCTAAAGACACGGACAGTCCAGATCAGTTCAGCGGATGCTTCTGAGTGGTGGACGTACCTGAGCCAGAATTCTGCCTCGTTCCAAAGAAAATCAGCTAAGCGATCAAAATCGGATTGCCAACGCTGGATGAGCTTCTTAGTTTGGGCTTTCTTCCCGCCTTTAGTACCACGTACACGGGGACCTCTGGACGGCCCTGCAGGAGAATGGCCTGTCTGGACGTGTCCAGATGTTGAGGCGCCTGCGGCAGCCCCTTCCTGCTCAAGAAATGGTGATGTTGGGGGCGGCGGGACTTCGTCCTCTTCCGTTACCCCTCCAAGGTGTTGGACGTATACCGGAGCAAATGTCGAATTAGGGTCTGGCTCAACTACGGATGGAGAGCTTCCTACAATCGGATCTGCAGCGGAGTCTACAACCTCAGCACCAGTTTCTTGATCAGGGTTATTAGAAAAATCAGCTTCTTCTTTTGGAATTAGATTTTCGGGGTTATTATTTTCGAGATTGGTATCTGCTTCAACTTGGTCGGATGCGACTGGCAGCTCAGCAGCTTCGGCAGTGGGATCGGCGTCAGCCTCAAGTGCTTCGAACAACTCTTCTGCAGTGACAGTCTCTTCCGGTTTGATCGGGTCAAGAAGGGAAAGAGAGTCAAATCTCAAGAGGTCAAAGTCCTCGTCGGCGTCCTCCACTGGGGCGCTAGAAGCAGCCCCTCCCACACCAAAACCAGCTGAAGGCTCGGGCGCGTCTTCAGAGGCGTCTGCCCAGTTAAATCCAGTACTACCTTCAACAGCGACTTCAGCGCTTTCAGCAGCTTCCGCCTCTGCTTCCGGGTTCCCGTCAGCAACCGGTTCGGAGGCGCTCAAAGCAGCCTCTTCCAACAGACCCTCTGGTACCATAAAATTGTGAAACAGGAATCAGCGAAAAAGATGGGATAGTGAACGAGGTTGCGTGGGGCCTAAGTTACCGACAAGGGAGTTTAAGACTTTCCCAGCAAAGGAACACTAAGCCAACACGGCTGATAACCAGAGAAACAAGGGGGAAAACAACCAAACACCGTTATTAAACTCCCTTGTCTCAAGAATCATGCAAAGCACCTTTTTACTACGGCACTTGAGCCATGTATTTACGGTAGGCTACTATGGCGACCCGACCCGGCTGGATACAAGGGTTACCAATTCCTACTCTATACAAGGCTACAACCCCAATAACTAACGCTTCTAGTTATGGGGATATGGACAGTGATTATGAACTGTACACTACATTGGAAGGTTGGTCTAATAGCTACAGCATGGTGTGAACTAATACTAGTATATATACAGTGGTGGTATAGGGGTCGTAATATTTCTACTATATTATATTATATTGCATTGCATTACATTATATTATCTTATAGTTTATTATATTTTATTATATTATATCATATTATATCATATTATATTATATTATACTATATTATATATATATATGTGTGTGTGCGTGTGTCTGTATAGCATTATATATATATATATATATGTGTGTGTGTGTGTGAGCTCCCGTCAAAATCCTTTACATCTGAGTAGTTGCTAGTTATGGTTATCACTTTTGGGGGTACCCTATCGCTTTCCAGGGTTTTGTGGAAATCAGCATATTCGAGTATAAGCTACAGTAGGTTCTCGAACCAATGAAATTTCAGGGGTTGCAAGAATATTGAACTTGAGGCCCAAGGGTAAGGGACGAAAGCTCGCTTGGCAGGGGCCTTTGCGTGAAAACACAAATGATGCTGAGGATGCGGATGCTGCCGAATGTGCTGCCAGTGGCGACATGCGGACGGTGTCCCCGGGGGGGATTTGAGCCACGGCAAAACTATTTGTGAACCAGCCAGCCAGGGCGGAGGAGGGGGGGGTATAACATGGTATAACTATGAAGTTTCATGCGATTGGAGATTCCAGCCCTGCCAATACCTTGCTAAAGCAAGAGGGACTTCAGTTCGCAGAAGCTAGCTTTCGTGATAATCACCAGCTGAAAGCCTGGAGCTTTGCATAAAGGTAACACGGCTATGCTTTCAGAGGAAAGAAAATATGGAAGCGCGCAAACGATAGTCATGGCCTGAACTATATATCTGGCACTAGAATTGGCAAACAAAGTCTGCAAAAAAAGTGTAAAGGGGAACGGAGTGGTCGGCCTCCATCATCTCCATCTTGCTGGAAAGGCAGGATCGTGGGTCTATACACATCAATAGGAAGCTTCATGTGTCACGCCCTCCCACTATAATCAAGTCTGATGTATTCCTGACCACCATAGCACAAGGGCGGATGCATAGCAATGGGAAATGCTTTTGAATGCTTTTGAAATGGCCTCAAAATCGAGCGAAAAGAAGATATGCTAAACTGCTACAGTAGGTGCTTGTAGGCTGGTACATGCTCGTATCAACAGGCTTCTCCGGCATTGCAAGTGCAACTCAGTACATTGCCTCACTCTTGGTGGGGTCAACCGATGTGATGCCCTGCAAAGCATGCTGGAAACGGACGGAAATGGGCTGCCAACGTCCAAAGCCACTTGGCTTCACTAGATAAAAGCTGAAAAACTATGAAAACTTAGAGACACAGGCGGACAAATCTGACAATTGCTGTATGAACGCCTCCAAAGCTGCAAGGCTCAAGGTGGTCGCAGAGATGGGGACGGATGCGATACCTACGAAGAGATCCCGAGTCTCTGCGATGAAAGACTTCAAAGAATTGTATACTTCACTTCAAAGCCTTCGAAGCAACACACGTGAACAGCATCCAGGACAATATGAACAAAAGGTGCACAGTCAAGACATTGATTACACCACAGATGTTGCAAGTTTGCTGACATACCAGGACAGTGGATGATGTGGATGGAGCAGTCTGTGTTGATAAACATGATAAAACATGATAAAACCCAGTACAGCATGTAATCAATCCTTGCATTCTTTGCAAACCTTGTGTTGCCTGCTGGAGGTTTTTCAGCTGTGTGGACATGCTGGCTCTGGCTCCGCCAAGAGTTGTGAAAAGAATGGCGAAGAGTTCCATCTTGACATTCTCAACATTTCTCAACCAGCAGGCATCCAGAACAATCTGATTCCAAATGCAGTGTTAGTGACTCTTAGTGCTGCTTCATCTGGGGCTAGCGGCTGGCGCTGCATATGCGCATGCTATCACAGCACAGAAGCAGTAAGTGACGAAGAACAAATATTCCCCTGACTAGCATGAGGAACCCCGTGACTCATGCTGCATATTCACGCTACATATTCCACCATATTGCCATATTCCGCACAAACCGCGTCCATGCACGGTTCCTGCCTGATAAAGCTGGTGTCGGAGGTATGCCGGCCTTAGTCGAGCTGAAACGATTCACAAGCGAATCAAAAACAAAGTTGATCAAATGCAAAAGCAAATTGCTTCATGAACCTTTGCAACCGCATGTGAATCTGGCTAACATCCAGATCTGAACAGGAGAGGCTTTTGTGCATCTGGAATGATTTACAACATGGATGTTGCTTGCATATGTGTAAAGAACAATCATGGAACCATGCACTGCCGTAATGATCATGTGATCATATGCATAGCCGAATAGAGGACACAATTATTTGTTCATTTTGATGCCATGCAAAAATTAGGGTCGTCCCCTATCGGTAATGAAGGTATTGCAAATTGCAAACCTCTCAGCAAGGCCAAGGCGAACCAAGACTAAATTAGTATTACAATAGGTAATTCTGTCGGTTAGTCTAGTCATATGAGTATTTCTTGTGTATGCATTTGACATGGAGGTAGACAGGTGCGGGGGTTGGCATTTCTGCATGTCAATGTATATACCATTATATACCGATGTATGGACATACAGTACGAATGTATTTTCGGCGACCACAGGCCATTGAACGGACTTGATATATTGATTGGGGGTAGAATCAATAGCCGAATGATGTCCGTTTTGATTTTTGAATGATCCAGAAGCTCCAGAATATTGCATTACATTAAGGTAAGATAATTACAATATTGCGTGTATTGCTTGCCGTACCGAAAACAGCGATATCTCTTTAGAAGGATGATCTACAGCATCATGTTTACAAACAGAAGCTTGCACAATGGGATTCATTCATGTCGTACGACCTTTGTGATCTCGTCTGGTATGACTTGCGATGACTTCACAGTATGCACTTGCAAGAGTCTGCAAGAGCATGTATCCACAGCGACAGGCACTGACTGGTCATGTTGGGCAGCTTGTTGCAGCTTGCTCACTTGCTGGGAATCGTACAGCCGAAACCCCTGTGAAGGCACCAGGCGCTGGTGCTGGCGTTGGGGCAGGCAATGCGGCAAAAACCTGCATTGAAAGCGGAACGCACTTTGCCAACGTGTTAGAAAACGAGGGAAATTGTCCCTGACCAAAAGCAGTGCCTCAAAGTCAACGATGGAATGGCTGAATTCGTCACAGACTGTTTCATGGCGACAAAACACAACGCAACAGCGGAGCCGCCTCTTCCTTCTCTTTTTCTTTCTCGGGAACTCCTCGGGGGTTTGACTTGGAGACTCCAATTTATGGTGTGGACCTTATGTATGCGCCACTTCTAATTGCAGAAGGCTTAGCTCGCCAATGAATTGCTAGTCGCTAGTCGGAGCACTTGCAGATCCCAGCTGTCTCATCCTTGTTTTGTGCCGTCAGAAATTGGATCTGGCAGAACTGTGACACAGCCTTTCAGGCCCTGGAATGTTCTGCACTAACACTGTGTCATGGTGCCAGGCATTAGTGAGCAGGCCAAACCAAACAGCTGCAGTCCGAATGCTGGAACACTGCCAGTCTACACGTTAAGTGAGTCCAAACAAGACCTGTTCTCAAAGCCACAATCACTGCTGCACCCTTGTTCAAAGTTCACCTCTCGCAGGGCTTCACAAATGAGCGGTGTCTCCAAAGTGACGTAAAAGTTGCGCTGAGACGGCCCATGTTGCGTACGTATATAACCAAGACATGCAGATCTGACAAATCTGACTGGAAATTAAGCAATCAACAACAGCAACCGATGCTGAGTTTGAGCGGGTCATATGACATTTTGTACATTTTGTGTTGCCAGGTGATCTATGCGGCCCTGCCTCTCCAAGAACTCAGCGCGAACCAAAGAAGCCCTTGATGTTGTCTCCAACTTTGGAAACCTGCCCGCAAATGTCAAACCAGGACAATCACTGTTGCTAGTCGTCCTTGCTGGTCTTCACACGATCGTACATTTTGATGCGAGTGTGAGCACATTATACAGCAGAGTCTATGTGGTCATATGTTAGAATTTATGCATCGGCATGTCTGATGAACAAACCGAATACATCCGAATACTTTACATGAACAAATCCCAAATGTGTTTATTTTACTGACTTGTTTTCGAATGCTTTCCATGTTTATCATCTGAAGCGGATTGTTGGTTCGCACGGTGCCTTCTCTGTAGCCTCGCCAATGGTCTCGCCCGCTGCATCCAAGAGATTTCTCAGCTCTTCCTGTGCTCTGCTCCAAGTTATTCAATTACGAGCATCATACTTTATCATAATTTATCATCATTTGTCTTCATTTATCATCATGCATCCCCCTCTGCAAATTTAAGCCGGCTGCAATCAATTGCAGTAGCTGGATGCGCAACGGATGTGTGCAACTGCAAATGCAAACTAGGCGCGCACACACACAGTCTAATCAGCCTGCTTATGTCTAATCGGCGTGCATGGGACCATGTGCCAAACAGCTGCAAGCACCATACTTGTTTGATCTTTTTTGGCGGGGTCAGGACTGATAGGTGTGGTTGGGCTGCGATAATCCCACCTACATTCCCAACAATTGGAAACATATGAAACATGTTTAAAATGCCCAAGAAAATTGCACGAAACAAGGTAAGCGGTGCGATGAAGACGCGAGAAACTTTGCACATGAAACACTGCAGCGCCGGAGCGGCTCTGCTGGGGGCAGAGCACTTAGAAAAGAGCGGCGGCAACGCAGAGGAAGTCAGACAAAGACTTTCCAGGGCTTGCCCTTACAGCCCTTACATAGAAGATCATGGAAACATAATGAAACATATATAGCGGTATAATTGGATACGATTGGAAAGTATTCGACAGCATAAAAAATGCATGACCAAACCACTCTGACTATTAACCCAAATGCAAAGGCAAATGACACCGTTAAAGTGACAAGAATGCGAAAGCAAGGCAGCCAAAGCCATGCAGCTAGAGGGAGAAATGCCTGGACAACATACTGCACCACTTTCAAAACGCATTTGGACGCATTTGGCACACAAACCTGTCACCTCTTCGCCCCACATTCTGTGATGCAACTGATTTTTGGCATTGATATTGTGTGCGGCTATCTCATCTCCATTGTACATGGTGGTACATGGTGGTACTACAGTATATCAGTATATGAATTTGACCCCGTACACTTTGAGTTGGAATGCTGGACCAAAGAAAGTTTACCAAGCTACTGCCATTCGCTTTTGTGATTTTACTGTGCCCTTATGTAATCTTTTTATGTAAACGTTATGTCATGTTATGTCTACCTTTAACACATTTGTTTTGAAACTAAGCAGGTCAAACGATTCTGCAAAAAACAACGGGAGCATCAAAGGACCAACATGGTATTCCAATGAAACCTATCTTACCCGTAAGCATTGGAGGAATTTGGAGGATGCATCCAAATTGGGAATACACCTGGATGGGAGCAGTGACAGCCTTGCGCCGGATGTTCTAAAATCAGGCGCCAAGCAACGAAACCCCACAGGTCCCGAAGGTACAGCAAAATCAATAAACAAATAGAAACAACACATCTACAGAATCTATAGAACAAACCAAAACGAGGCCATGGGCCTGGACTGTAACCTGACTATGGCGCGGGCAACGTGCTCAATGCATGAGGTGCAGTACGACGACCGTATGACGACTCTACGATCAAATATGGCAAGATATAGCAAGATATAGCAAGATATGGTGGCGTGATGTGCCCTGAATATCGTGTCACATCCGCGGCCTCAGGCGGAATGAGAGTGATGCCGCTCATGTCCATGAATTGACCTGCAATTGGCAAGTCACTGGGCCAAACTGTCACATTTGTTACCACAGCCAGATTGCAAACACCTGACGCAGCTAAGCACAAAACAAAACTTGGAAGACAGTGTTGACTTGGCATTGATTCCAAAGATTTCCAAAGTACCATAAAGGTGTGCATAGACCTTCAAGCCAATGCCTCCTGTATCAAGAAACATCTGGCGGGGGTGCCTGGGTTCTCATTGAAGATGGTGTTGTTCATGATCTCCTTCCATTGCACGTGGCAAAACAGCATATTCATACGCTAGCATCTGTTGGGGCAAGTATCCTCGGCGGTTTCGACTGTAAAAATAGTCCGCAAACCATGTTCATGATCCCCAAACCTGCACTGTTGGGTGCATGTGTGGTACTCTTGTTGTAGAAGTATTGGCTCGATTTTATGCAGTGTTTTTTTCTTGACTGGAGTTTCAACGGGCTTCAACCCTGGTGTCCTTGTAACCGAACTGCAGGTCACCTGAAAACCTCAGGCCCTTGTGCATCTGCTTTGCTTGGTCAGTGATTTCGTCCCGCTGCTTGTACAAATTCCTGAGATACACACGAAGCACAAGTCGAGATTTTTGCCGGGGCAAGGGCTAACCTGTGGTACCAGAACCAATCACGGCTAACCAAGCCTTTCCGCCTCTTGCTGTGACATGAAAATCACCTTCACACGATGCTAAGAAGTTCAAGTACAGTATGTTCAACTCGTACGATTTTTTAAGATCTGTTATTTCAGTTTGTTTGGAACAAGTTTGGCTTGAGCTAATCAGTCATGCTAATGTTAGCCGCACTTCATGCCCACAGCTTTGACAATCTGGCCCTCCGCAAACTTGTCTGCGCCAAGTGTTTTGGCAATTTGATTGTCCGTCGCACCCTTCAAAGTCTTTAGCGCCTTCGGGTTCAAGAGTTCAAAAACAGCAAGGGAAGAAACAAAGGACGGGCAAAAGGTCAGCAAGACTGTGTTCGTCTTCCAACACTTTCGAAATATGGATGAAAATGGAATTGGGAAATTGCGCAGTGATCTAGTATTTTGCGCGGGTGTATTGCTCTTTGCGCCCCCCACTGTTTCTTTCTAAACTTAGCAGCAGGGCTGTCAATTTTTCGGGCTGGCTGATCTGTACCCATCTCTCGTTTCAGAGGTCTTCCGGTCCGTCTCTTGCTGGTCTCTTCCACTCTCGGTTGTGTCACATATCTGCAAGAAGAAGCAGTCTGCAAATAGCATGCAAACATATGCGTATGCATATTATATATGTATGTATACATGATTATATATATGTGTGTATGTATATATCTATATGTGTATATGTATGTACATATATATATATGTGTGCATAACATAACATAACGTAAGATAAGATAGTACAACATAATAACATTACATTACATTACATTACATTATATCACATCACATCACATCACATCACATCACATCACATCACATCACATCACATCACATACATTATATACATACATTGTATCCATACATTGTATTCATACATCACAATACATAACAATACATTACAATACATTAGAATACATTGCAATACGTTACAATACATTGCAATACGTAACAAGACATAACAAGACATAACAATACATAACAATACATGACAAGACATGACAAGACATTACAATACATTACAATACAATACAATACATTACAATACCTTGCAATACATTGCAATACATAACAACACATAACAAGACGACATTACAAAAGCATGACAAGACATTACAAAAACATAACAATACATAGCATAACATAGCATAACAATACATATCATATCACATTACATTACATTGCATTAGGGTACAGTACAGTACATTGCATACATTAATGACATACCATACCATACCATACCATACCATGCCATACCATTATATTATCACATTACATCACATTACCTTACTTTATATACATGCCAAAACATTACATTACATTACATTACACTACATTACATTACATTACATTATATTACATTACATACATTACATTACATTAAATTACATCACATTACATTACATTACATGCATGGATACATGTTAATCCTCTCTCCCGATTACTAAAACACTCCCCCCCAATGGTAAACACGGTGATATATGTTTATATATGTTTTTACTATTAGGTGGCATTTTGTATTGGGGTGCCCCTAATATTCCAATGAAAAACCCTAATAATAAAAATAAAAAACTATATATTTCAAATTTGATTAAATCCCTTATTAAAATCTATATAAAATATTGCCAAAACTGGATTTCGAAGCTTTCCCCTAATATTCCAATGAAAACTTTAATAATGAAAATAAAAAATAAAACTTGTGAGATGCGACCCTAATAAAAAACCTCCAGGTGGCAATCTATTTTTATTAATAGGGGGTTGAACCCATTGTTTCACCATCCTGTTCTCCTATACTATTGATTGTCAATTGCCACAATTAAGAATCCAATTGTGCCCAACCAAAAAAAACGGAAGTGCCACACCAATCCTATTCTTTTGATTTGGGGGAGTTTTAGTAATGGGAAGAAGGGATTAAATATAATTACTAGTACATACATGTGTGCGTGTGTGCGCGCATGATGCGCATGCACATAATATCAGCAAAAATGAAAGGTGATCTGTATGGTCTGAACTTTACTTTGGACTTGGAACCTCCCGGAATCTGCTTTCACCGCCAGGTGCGGCACCCGGGACCAGCCAAAAAATGGTCCACAAAACTGTGCAAAGGGTGGGGGAGAAGGCTACTCCGCCATGGCTAGCCATCTCGCTTTGAAACTTGTGTGTGTATGGACTATCACCTGCCTCGGATCCGGACACGATGTTCATCGGGCACCACTGCTTCACGATAGGTGAACGTGCATAGATAATGAAATACCTTCCAGGATGGGGAGTTTGGCAGTGCAGGGTACCCACAAACGCTCCTTTCCGTCTGAACATCTTAAAATATCTATATGTCGATGATTTCGCATGATTTCTACTGATTTCCATGAATATCTGAAGTGCCAAGGCTGCCAAGGCACTGATCTTTCAGATTGTTCAGCGATGGCATCCGCGCTCCCCTTGCCTTGATCCTGAGATGCAAGCTGTGCAAGCACGCCAATTTGTCCCAATGACCTATCCCAGGCACCCGCCCACGCTTCAGCAGGCGAGGCCCGAATGGACCAAGCGCCAAAGAATTCCGAAGCGTCGGCAGGATTCCTGGAATGATTCCTGGAATGACATCAATGAAATGAGATGATGCCAAGTGCTACCCAGTCACATGGCTTTGTTTGGGCGACCAGCAGTCCACATCCTAGACCTGCCAAGTGTGTGAACAAAACTTGTCATGCAACTTCGCCTCTGAACAGGTCTACTGTAATCTGCTTTAGTTGTATCTACTTCTATATAATCTCTTCTAATACTGCTACCTGCCTCGACCCCATCATAACCCATCCAAACGCCCTGAGGGTCTTGAGAGTGTTTTGAGCCTGGTGCCCATTGTGATGCATCCTTCCATGTCTGGCAATTCTTGGACGCTCGGCAAAGCTGTGCCACAAAAGGCATGACCCAAAGCACCAAGGAGCCCTAGAACTCCAAGGGCCACCGCGGCTGCGCTCCTTAGCTTCAAAATGCTTTGCCATCTGTCAAAATGTAATTACCAAGGTTTAGAGACAGCAATTTTTAGCTATCAAGAACTCGAATTTCTTTGGGGTTCCATATCCACCACACACCGTCCGGAACGCCCTCTTCTTCACCTTCTGTTTCACTGAGCGTCAATGGCCGCAGGGGCCTGTGGGTTGGCGTCCCGGTCCCCTCGGCCATGGCGGCGAAAATTGCGCCAAACTGAACTTGATCGCAACCAGCTGCGGTGCCGCGCACAGAAGACACAAAAGACATAGAATACTCAGAGCCTACAAAGACATCCAAAGAAACCGTCAGGTGAGTCTGCGTATGGTTCCTTGAGTTCGCTTCAATCTTAATACTTACTTGCCTGATCGTGAAGAGCATATTAGGGTTCATAACTAGCAAGCTTAGGGCAATGACAAGTCAAGAAAGCCTAGTCGATGTGCCTATTATATACACTGGAAGTGCCACAGGCGTGGCAAGCGTTTCAAAGAAATACTGCATTCTGTTTCGCACCCTTAGCAACCCTTGTGATCAAGGGTACCAACAGTCAACGAATCCAATATGATCAATATGTACGCCGAAGATGCTTTTGAACTGATGTAGATGATCTGTCCGGGCAAATCTGCCCATGTTTATCTTTATTTTACTGTAGATTCTGATGGTTTTGTGACCAGCCTGCAGATCCCGTCAGTGGGTTTCTTCAGGCAGCTGCCGTTTATGGGCAGAAGTTGCCCAATCATCTCATATCATCTCTACAATCTGTACATGCGCGGTGAATCAAGCAATGAAGTCACTCTACTCTACTTTGATTCTCTCTCTCTCTCTCTCTCCAGTATGCCCACAATCACCCACAGGGTGATCTCAAGGCACCACAAGTGAACTGAAGGAAATTCCTTTCCTTACTGCTGCTTCATTCCTCATTCGTAACATTCCTAGCAATTTCGCAGCTACTCCGTGCCACTCTTATGCCCAAACAGAGGAGTTTGGCTCTGATATGTTCTGATCATAGCAGGCTGCGGCACCGGGGGCCCAGGCTTTCCCGTTCTGCTCGCTGGTGGCGATTTCGCGAGCGACTCCGACGCCGAGAGCGGCTACGCCTGTGCCAGTTCATATTCTGGCTGTACTGCAGGATCAGCAGGTTGTCAATGCTTGTCAAGTTGATGTCAGGTTGACGTCAAGTTGACATGTTCTAGAAAGCCATGAGGATCTATGAGCAATGAGGGTGATGAGGCCTTTTACTCTCCAACAAATTATGTATGTATGTATGTATGTATGGATGGATGGATGGATGGATGGATGGGGATGGATGGGAGGATGGATGGGAGGATGGATGGATGCATGCATGCATGCATGGATGTATGTATGTATGTACGTACGTACGTACGTATGTATGTATGTGTATAAATATATATATATATACATATCAAGGAAAGCCGGAGACCAGCTGGGCAGAGCTAGCTTTGAAGTGGCATCTCCTTTGTTCAGTGCGTGGTTTTTTTCTGCACGATTTCAATGTGAGCGAATGTGAAGCTGCAAGACAAACACAGCAAAATGTGCAGATTTCATAGCCGAACATCAGCTGAAACTAGCCAACCTGTCGAGATTCTGCTACAGTGAGTGCCATGGCCTTTTTCTCGAGCGACTTTTGATGCCTTTGGGGGCTGCTCTAGAAATGCTGAACCTAATAACAAGTGTTGAAAATTGTTCAGCTTCAATCCAAAACATATAACTAAAAAAATACTAAAAGCATCTAAAAGCTAAAAGCTCTTTGAAGATTCCGAATCGGATGAAGACCTTTTTGCATAATTGCTGCCTCGCTGGGAGCTTTTCACGGGTCCAAAAGGATTCTGGCATTGGCATCTGACGCAAAGCGCTACTGAGCTCCCATCGTCTATCTCTGTGGTCTCTGTCTCTTCCCCGCTCTGAAGCAAACTGCCTTGCAGCGCAAACATTCATGAGACGAGAGCAGGTGCCCCCCTTGAGTCCTGTCGCACTCTGAAACAGCAACGCAAGTGTAGATGTGCAAGGCCACAGTTGCCCCGGCCCAGCCTCATCCCACCTTCCTCAAAATCATTGGTTTTGCTCAGCTCACCTAAGTCACTGTTTCCGACCTCAGCGCAAGGCGAATCGGTATGGCTTCTCGCCTAGACTTCAACGAGCCTGGCTCATGCATGCTTCCAATGGCCCCCCAGTCTTGCCATCTAGCTTGCGCTGCCTACACCAGCATCAAAAGCCTCTAAAAGAACTGCATTGCCACTGCATTGCCAAGGGGACCAAAAAGAAGGCCAGGCTGCCAAGCCCTTAGCTCCTGGCTCGTCTACCACCACCTGATCGCCAGTTGGCCTTTACCATCATTCCCTGCAGGAAGACCTTCAAATTCGAAGGAGAAGACTTGTTCAATTTCAATCCAATTTGCATCTGGGTGAAAGATGGTGAAAGTTCAAACTTAGCTGATGGTTTGGCAGTGAAAACAAGTGACTGCCTATAAGTGCAATAAGTAATAAGCATCCCCTATCCTAAAGCAACAACAAGCGCCCAGGTGCAAGAAAACTCCTCGCCTGCCCGGCATCGCACGCCTCCTTAGCAGCCTCAGCTGCTTGCGCGTTGGCAAAGCGCACAGAGGCCTGGCGCTCGCACTTGGTTTCAGGACATGTCAAAAGATTTCAAAAGTGAAGTGTGGCTTGACCAATAAAAATCTGTAGTGTAATATTGTAGCCATGCGCGGTGCGATGTCTTTCAAGGCTAGCAAATCTACAGCAGCACGAAGTTCAGGATTCCTGTTTGCAGCCGCAATCATGAAAAGGCACCCTGTCGACCCCACGTCTATCCACGGGAGGTACCTGGTCAGCACCAACAGTATATACAGTATATAACACCATGCTAAGTTGACAACTGCAACAACGCAATTTTTTTTGAGGCAAGCACCCAACAGGAAACGACATCTCCAAAGTTTTGGAAGACACCTGGTCCGGTGCCGTCAAGGCAAAAAGGTCCAGGGAGACTTTGCAGTTTAGCACATCTCATACAAGACTACAGTAGGCCTGTTGTCACGAGGTAGTTTCGCCCCCTCCTCAAAATTGTTTGCGATTTTGCTACCTGATGCCCGCGCCACCATATTCCCCTCCTACGTCCTACTTCTGGAAAACCTTCAATTTGTTTTTGCAAACCACGTCATGCTCGCAATTTGGCGGTCATCTTGGTTGCCATGCAGCTCATGTTTCTCTTCTCTTTCTCTCAATCCCTGTTCCTTGGTTTCCCTCCTCCCTCCCTCCCTCCCTCCCTCCCTCTCTCCCTCCCTCCCGCCCTACCTCTCTTGATTACTGCCACATCAGAGATGCGTGTGCCGAATATACAGGGATATATGTCATGTAACTATATAGGCAAAGGAGAGAGACGCGCTCGAGAATGCACAAAAAGACATGACACAACACAGAAAAACAAACATGTCAAACCAGTATAGATGCCATCCCATGCGTTTTTGCACTTGAGAACGTGAAAACATATATGTTTATAGGCATATACCTCCACATATATGTATCTTATATATATATATTTGTGTGTGTGCGCGTGGATATGTGGTGGTTTTAAATGTTAATGTTTGGCATTCTAATGTATATATATATATATGTGTGTGTGTGTGATTATGTGTGTGTGTGCGTGTGTGTGCGCGTGCATATGTGGTTTTAAATGTTCGTGCTTGGTTTTCTAGTGTCTATATATATATATTATCTAAAATTCAAGAACAATGCTCTATTAGGCGCCCAAATTTGATGGCAACAAAGATGGCAACTTTGAGGGCAAAAGCAATGGCAATGGCAATGGCGGTGGCAATCTGCAGGGCAACATGGATGGAAAAAACCGACGGGGGCAAATGTAATGGCAACATCGGTGGCAAAAAACACTGGCAAATACTTGGCGGGGGCAAAAGCACAGGCGGCAAATTGAATGGCAAAATTTTGGCTGCGAGCAAAAGCCCTTGGCAACACACGTGGCAACGAAAGGGCAAACTTGCATTGCGGGCAAAAGCAATAGCAACACAGGTAGCAAAGCTCTGGCAAAAAATGTGGCAAGGGCTAAAGACGCGACGCGTAAGTGGAAAAAGCAGATGGCACATTGCATGGCCAAAGGATATTGTATGCAGCCGTTGGCTTGCACAAGCGGCTTCTGGAATTGTGTCATATGCAAAGCAAGTGAACATTTTCAATCAGATTGTTGTGGTGTCGAATGATCAAACTTAGTGCTCAGAAATTGTTGTGTTTACAGCTCACTTGGTCAGAAATTGCCTTTCGGTTGTGTTTTGGTCTAATGATTTTCTGTGTCTAAGCGATGCTGGAACATTGCGGGGCACAGAGTTAAAGGACCAGATAACCCCACATGGCAAAGTCTTCCAATAATGAGCACCAAATGTTGTAGCGGGGACGGGGAAGAAAGGAAAGACAAAGGAGGTGGTGGAGGACCGAGAAGTAAAACAAAGTTGTGTGTGTGTGTGATAAAGTTGTGTGTGAAAGATGGTGTGTGTGACAAAGTTGTGTGAAAGAGAGCGTGTGACAAAGTTGTGTGTGAAAGATGGTGTGCGAAAAAGTGGTGTGTGAAAGATGCTGTGGTGAAAGATGGTGTGAGACAAAGTTGTGTGTGTGTGAAAGGTGGTGTGGTGAAAGATGGTGTGTGTGTGTGTGACAAAGTGGTGTGTGAAGGATGGTGTGGTGAAAGATGGTGTGAGACAAAGTGGTGTGCGAAAGATGGGTCTGTGACTGTGTGTGAAAGATGGTGTGAAAGATGTTGTGTCAAAGATGGTGTGTCAAAGCTGGTGTGTGAGAGATGGTGTGTGAAGGATGGTGTGGTGAAAGATGGTGTGTGACAAAGTGGTGTGAAAGATGGTGTGTCAAAGGTGGTGGGTGACAAAGTGTTGTGTGAAAGGTGGTGTGTGAAAGATGGTGTGTGACAAAGATGGTGTGAAAGATAGTGTGTCAAAGATGGTGTGTGAAAGATGGTGTGTGACAAAGTGGTGTGTCAAAGATGGTGTGTGACAAAGTGGTGTGTGAAAGATGGTGTGTCAAAGATGGTGGGTGACAAAGTGGTGTGTGAAAGATGGTTCGCGAAAGAAGGTGGATGTCACCAAGCGCCACACCTGCCACGCAAAACGAAGGTAGATGTCTCCAAGTGCGACGCCTGCCACGTGAAACGAAGGTGGATGTCACCAAGCGCCTTGCCTGGCACGCAAAGTGGAAGTCGATGTCACCAAGTGCCACGCCTGCCACGCAAAGTGGAGGTCCATGGTCGCCAAGTGCCACGCCTGCCACGCAAAGTGACGGTCCATGTCGCCAAGGGCCACGCCTACCACGCAAACAGCGGCGGCGTCTACGGCGTCAACTGGGAACCAAGGGCGCCACCAGAGCCAGCCCAGTGCCAAAAGTGCCACGCCTGCCACGCAAAGTGGAGGTCCATGGTCGCCAAGTGCCACGCCTGCGACGCAAAGTGACTGTCCATGTCGCCAAGTGCCACACCTGCCGCGCAAACAGCGGCGGCGTCCACGGCGTCAACTGGGAACCAAGCGCGCCACCAGAGCCAGCCCATGCAGTGCCATAATAAGTGCCACGCCTGCCACGCAAACAGCGGCGGCGTCCACGCCGTCAACTGGGAACCAAGCGCGCCACCAGAGCCAGCCCAGTGCCATAATAAGTGCCACGCCTGCCATGCAGAATGCACGTACATGTCTCCAAGCGCCTCATCTGCCACGCAGAATGCACGTACATGTCTCCAAGTACCACCCCTGCCACGCAAACAGCGGCGGCGTCCACGCTGGGAACCAACCGCGCCACCAGAGCCAGCCCAGTGCCATAAGTGCCACGCCTGCCACGCAGAATGCACGTACATGTCGCCAAGTGCCGCACCTCCCACGCAGAATGCACGCACGTGTCGCCAAGTACCACGCCTGCCACGCAAACAGCGGCGGCGTCCACGGCGTCAACTGGGAACCAAGCGCGCCACCAGAGCCAGCCCAGTGCCATAAGTGCCACGCCTGCCACGCAGAATGCACGTACAAGTTGTGTGAGGACAAGTTGTGTGTGAGCGACTTGTCCTCACAAAGTTGTGTGCGAGCAAGTTGTGGGATGACAAGTTGTGTGTGGACAAGTTGTGTGTGGACAAGTGGTGTGAGGACAAGTTGTGTGGGAGCGATTTGGTGAAGACAAGTTGTGTGTGAGCATTGTTGAGACAATTGTGTGGGAGCGATTTGGTGAGGACAAGTTGTGTGTGGACAAGTTGTGTGAGGACAAGTTTCGCGTGGACAAGTTGTGTGTGAGCGATTTGGTGAGGGCATGTTGTGTGTGAGCAAGTTGTGTGATGACAAGTTGTGTGTGGACAAGTTGTGTGTGGACAAGTTGTGTGAGGACAAGTTGTGTGATGACAAGTTGTGCGTGAGCGATTTGGTGAGGACAAGTTGTGTGTGAGCAAGTTGTGTGATGACAAGTTGTGTGTGGACAAGTTGTGTGTGGACAAGTTGTGTGAGGACAAGTTGTGTGTGGACAAGTTGTGTGTGAGCGATTTGGTGAGGACAAGTTGTGTGTGAGCAAGTTGTGTGATGACAAGTTGTGTGAGGACAAGTTGTGTGTGGACAAGTTGTGTGTGAGCGATTTGGTGAGGACAAGTTGTGTGTGAGCAAGTTGTGTGATGCAAGTTGTGTGTGGACAAGTTGTGTGTGTGAGCGATTTGGTGAGGACAAGTTGTGTGTGAGCAAGTTGTGTGTGGACAAGTTGTGGGCGGGAGGGGCGGGAGGCAGAGGAGGAGGCGGCGGCGGGATACAGAACCAAAAACAAGAACCCCACACAAAGGTGTGGGGAAAAAATGTTGAGCCAAATTTTGCCCAGGCAGCTACCCACCTGCCCGTCAAGAAATAAGGTCGATTTTTGCCAAAATAAACCTTATTTTTGACAAAAATAAGCCCTATTTTTTGACGGGCAACGATGGCAACCAAAAACGCGCACGCTTGTCCTTTCAAGACAAACCGCACTAGTTTTTTGGTTGCCATCGTTGCCCGTCGACAAATAAGGCTTATTTTTGTCAAAAATTTGAAAAAAATAAGCTTTATTTTTTGACGGGCAACGATGGCAACCAAAAACGGCGGCGGCGGGATACAGAACCAAAAACAAGAACCCCACACAAAGATGTGGGGAAAAAATGTTGAGCCAAATTTTGCCCAGGCAGCTGCCCACCTGCCCGTCAAGAAATAAGGTCGATTTTTGCCAAAATAAGCCTTATTTTTGACAAAAATCGACCTTATTTCTTGACGGGCAACGATGGCAACCAAAAACGGCGGCAGCGGCGGGATACAGAACCAAAAACAAGAACCCCACACAAAGATGTGGGGAAAAAATGTTGAGCCAAATTTTGCCCAGGCAGCTGCCCATCTGCCCGTCAAGAAATAAGGTCGATTTTTGCCAAAATAAGCCTTATTTTGACAAAAATCGACCTTATTTTTTGACGGGCAACGATGGCAACCAAAAACGCGCACGATTGTCCTTTCAAGACAAACCGCACTAGTTTTTGGTTGTCATCGTTGCCCGTCGAAAAATAAGGCCTATTTTTGTCAAAAATAAGGCTTATTTTGGCAAAAATCGACCTTATTTCTTGACGGGCAACGGTGGCAACCAAAAACGGCGGCGGCGGGATACAGAACCAAAAACAAGAGCCCCACACAAAGATGTGGGGGAAAAATGTTGAGCCAAATTTTGCCCAGGCAGCTGCCCACCTGCCCGTCAAGAAATAAGGTCGATTTTTGCCAAAATAAGCCTTATTTTTGACAAAAATCGACCTTATTTCTTGACGGGCAACGGTGGCAACCAAAAACGGCGGCGGCGGCGGGATACAGAACCAAAAACAAGAACCCCACACAAAGATGTCGGGAAAAAATGTTGAGCCAAATTTTGCCCAGGCAGCTGCCCACCTGCCCGTCAAGGAATAAGGTCGATTTTTGCCAAAATAAGCCTTATTTTTGAGAAAAATAGGCCTTATTTTTCGACGGGCAACGATGGCAACCAAAAACTAGTGCGGTTTGTCTTGAAAGGACAAGCGTGCGAGTTTTTGGTTGCCATCGCTGCCCGTCAAAAAATAAGGTCGATTTTTCTCAAAATAAGGCTTATTTTGGCAAAAATCGGCCTTATTTCTTGACGGGCAGGCGGGTAGCCGCCTGGGCAAAATTTGGCTCAACATTTTTTCCCCACATCTTTGTGTGGGGTTCTTGTTTTTGGTTCTGTATCCCGCCGCCGCCTCCTCCTCTGCCTCCCGCCCCTCCCGCCCACAACTTGTCCACACACAACTTGCCCACACACAACTTGCCCTCACAAATCGCTCCCACACAACTTGTCCACACACAACTTGTCTTCAACAAATCGCTCCCACACAACTTGTCTCACACAACTTGTCCACACACAACTTGTCCACACACAACTTGTCATCACACAACTTGCTCACACACTTGTCCTCACCAAATCGCTCACACACAACTTGGCATCACACAACTTGCTCACACACAACTTGTCATCACACAACTTGCTCACACACACAACTTGTCCTCACCAAATCGCTCCCACACAACTTGCCATCACACAACTTGCTCACACACAACTTGTCGCTCCCACACAACTTGCCATCACACAACTTGCTCACACACAACTTGTCTTCACACAACTTGCTCACACACAACTTGTCTTCACCAAATCGCTCACACACAGCTTGTCCTCACACAACTTGTCCACACACAACTTGTCCACACACAACTTGTCATCACACAACTTGCCCCCACACAACTTGTCTTCACCAAATCGCTCCCACACAACTTGTCCTCACACAAATTGCTCACACACAACTTGCCATCACACAACTTGCTCGCACACAACTTGTCTTCACCAAATCGCTCCCACACAACTTGTCCTCACACCACTTGTCCACACACAACTTGTCCACACACAACTTGTCATCACACAACTTGCTCGCACACAACTTGTCCTCACCAAATCGCTCACACACAACTTGTCCTCACACAACTTGCCCACACACAACTTGTACGTGATTTCTGTGTGGCAGGCGTGGCACTTATGGCACTGGGCTGGCTCTGGTGGCGCGCTTGGTTCCCAGTTGACGCCGTGGACGCCGCCGCTGTTTGCGTGGCAGGCGTGGTACTTGGCGACACGTGCGTGCATTCTGCGTGGCAGGTGCGGCACTTGGCGACATGTACGTGCATTCTGCGTGGCAGGCGTGGCACTTATGGCACTGGGCTGGCTCTGGTGGCGCGGTTGGTGCCCAGTTGACGGTATGGACGGCGCCGCTGTTGCGTTTTTGGGTTTTTGGTTTGGGGGTTGTGGCAGGGGTGGTACTTGGAGACCATGTGCGTGCATTCGCGTGGGCAGGTTGACGCCGTGGACGCCGCCGGTGTTTGCGTGGCAGGCGTGGTACTTGGCGACACGTGCGTGCATTCTGCGTGGCAGGTGCGGCACTTGGTGGCATGGACCTCCACTTTGCGTGGCAGGCGTGGCACTTATGGCACTTATGGCACTGGGCTGGCTCTGGTGGCGCGCTTGGTTCCCAGTTGACGCCGTGGACGCCGCCGCTGTTTGCGTGGCAGGCGTGGCACTTGGCGACATGGACAGTCACTTTGCGTGGCAGGCGTGGCACTTGGCGACCATGGACCTCCACTTTGCGTGGCAGGCGTGGCACTTGGTGACATCGACTTTTACTTTGCGTGCCAGGCAAGGCGCTTGGTGACATCCAGAGACATCTACCTTCGTTTTGCGTGGCAGGTGTGGCGCTTGGTGACATCCACCTTCTTTCGCGAACCATCTTTCACACACCACTTTGTCACCCACCATCTTTGACACACCATCTTTCACACACCACTTTGTCACACACCATCTTTGACACACCACTTTGTCACACACCATCTTTCACACACCATCTTTGACACACTATCTTTCACACACCATCTTTGTCACACACCATCTTTCACACACCACCTTTCACACACCATCTTTCACGCCCACCTTTGTTGTCACACACACCATCTTTCACACACCATCTTTCACACAGCACTTTGTCACCCACTACCTTTGACACACCATCTTTCACACCACTTTGTCACACACCATCTTTCACCACACAATCCTTCACACACCATCTCTCACACACACCAGCTTTGACACGCCATCTTTGACACAACATCTTTCACACCATCTTTCACACCATCTTTCACACACCGTCACAGACCCATCTTTCGCACACCACTTTGTCTCACACCATCTTTCACCACACCATCCTTCACACACCACTTTGTCACACACACACACACCATCTTTCACCACACCACCTTTCACACACACACACAACTTTGTCACACATCATCTTTCACCACAGCATCTTTCACACACCACTTTGTCGCACACCATCTTTCACACAACTTTGTCACACGCTCTCTTTCACACAACTTTGTCACACACACACACACCATCTTTCACACACAATTTTGTCACACACACACACACAACTTTGTTTTACTTCTCGGTCCTCCACCACCTCCTTTGTCTTTCCTTTCTTCCCCGTCCCCGCTACAACATTTGGTGCTCATTATTGGAAGACTTTGCCATGTGGGGTTATCTGGTCCTTGAACTCTGTGCCCCGCAATGTTCCAGCATGGATTAGACACAGAAAATCATTAGACCAAAACACAACCGAAAGGCAATTGCTGACCAAGTGAGCTGTAAACACAACAATTTCTGAGCACTAAGTTTGATCATTCGACACCACAACAATCTGATTGAAAATGTTCACTTGCTTTGCATATGACACAATTCCAGAAGCCGCTTGTGCAAGCCAACGGCTGCATACAATATCCTTTGGCCATGCAATGCGCCATCTGCTTTTCCCACTTACGCGTCGCGTCTTTAGCCCTTGCCACATTTATTGCCAGAGCTTTGCTACCTGTGTTGCTATTGCTTTTGCACCCAATGCAAGTTTGCCCTTTCGTTGCCACGTGTGTTGCCAAGGGCTTTTGCTCGCAACCCAAATTTTGCCATTCAATTTGCCGCCTGTGCTTTTGCCCCCGCCACGTATTTGCCAGTGTTTTTTGCCACCGATGTTGCCATTACATTTGCCCCCGTCAGTTTTTTCCATCCATGTTGCCCTGCAGATTGCCACCGCCATTGCCATTGCCATTGCTTTTGCCCTCAAAGTTGCCATCTTTGTTGCCATCAAATTTGGGTGCCTAATAGAGCATTGTTCTTGAATTTTAGATAATATATAGCTATAGCTGCAACCAGAATTCAACCTAAAAGTAGAGCGAACAAAACCACAGCACAAGCCAAGCAAGGAGACCCATAGAACATGTTCTAGATAGGGAACTAACCGAAGGAAGTTTAGAAGTCAAACTTCCGACTATACGGGCAGATGAAGCAGCAGAGGTGGGAAGAGTCAGAGAAGAGGAAGAGAAGGAAGATCAGAGAAGAGAAAGGAAGAAGAAAGAAGAAGAAAGAAGATCAAAGTGCGCGAGAAGGTAGAAAAGTCGCGAAAGCTTGTGTTTTGCCAATGTTTTGCGGCTACGGGGGGTCGAAAAGTAGGCTTGCTAAGGCGGCGGGTGCGGAGCCATTTTGTGGGAGTAGAGGTGAAAGCCGCTGCTGCTTCCGCTGCTGCTGTCGCTGTCTGCCGCTGCCGTTGTTGTTCTTGCACTGCATCTAGCCTGACAATCTTCGTGGGTTCAACAATTGTATGTATCAATAGTGATCTCGTGAATTCTTGTCTGTAATAATCTCGGTTCTCTGATTTAATATACCCGAGTTTGTTTTTACACTTTTTCTGTTAGGGGATCTCTCAGGTAGGGGTGGAGGGGGAGTCCAGGCGGGGATCTAAATGTAAAGATCGAATTATAGCTATAGCTACAACTAGAGTTCAACCCAAAATTAGAGCATACTAAACTACAACACAAAGTATTGGACCAAGCAAGAAGACCCATAGAGCATGTTCCAGATAGGGAACTAATAGGACAAACCAAAAATCTACTTAGAACAAATTGCGCGCTCAGCCAGAGCACCGTGAGCAAAACGCAAATCCGTGAAAGAGGGGACCCAGAGCTCAAGCATAGCTTCTACAAACACCAACAAGCACGTCCACAAAACATGCTGGGAGGCCGGCGGATTAAGTGGGTTGAAGCAGAAACAAACGAACCAATAAACAAACGAAAGCATCAAGGAAGGAAGGAAACGATAGAGGAACAAGCAAAGAGCGGAACAGTAAGCAGTTTTCATTGCTGATGGTTTGCCCATAAAACAGGAACCTGCTTTCTACACCCCTGAAATCCAGGATTTTCCCCAAAAGTGCCTGAATCCAGGATTTGTGGGGTGCAGTAAGCAGGGAAATCTCTTCTTACCACCCGTGTTTGACTATAATAGGACAAACCAACATTTTACCTAGAACAAATTATGCACTCAGCCAGAGCAACGTAAGCAAAACACAAATCCATGCAATATAGGAGGCCCAAACTCAAGCATAGTTTCTACAAACACGAACAATCACGTCCACAAAACATGCTGGCAGGCCGGCGGATTAAGTGGGTTGAAGCAGAAACAAACGAACCAATAAACAAACGAAAGCATCAAGGAAGGAAGGAAACGATAGAGGAACAAGCAAAGAGCGGAACAGTAGGCAGTTTTCATTGCTGATGGTTTGCCCATAAAACAGGAACCTGCTTTCTACACCCCTGAAATCCAGAATTTTCCCCAAAAGTGCCTGAATCCAGGATTTGTGGGGTGCAGTAAGCAGGGAAATCTCTTCTTACCACCCGTGTTTGACTATAATAGGACAATATAGGACAAACCAAAATTTTACCCAGAACAAATTTTGCACTCAGCCAGAGCAACGTAAGCAAACCACAAATCCATGCAATATAGGAGGCCCAAACTCAAGCATAGTTTCTACAAACACGAACAATCACGTCCACAAAACATGCGGGCAGGCCGGCGGATTAAGTGGATTGAAGCAGAAACAAACGAACGAGTAGACAAACGAACGAGTAGACAAACGAACCAACCAAGGAAGGATGGAAACAATGGAGGAAGCAAACAAGGAACGAAACAATGAGTTTTGAAGGGATGAAGAAGAAGAAGGAGGAAGGAGAAACAGAAGAAGAAGGAGAAGAAGAAGAAAAAGAAGAAGAAAAAAAAACGGAAGAACAAAAAGAAAAATAAGAAAATAAGAATAAACACACACATAATAATAAGAAAAGTGCATGCATGCTTGACTGAATGAATGACATGTGCAAATGTGTATGCAGTTGAGTACCTCAAAGACTGTTTGAGAACAAATTGACAATGTCAGTCAAAAATCAGACAGATAAACGATCAATTCGACTCGGTCAACCCGCCAACCTGACAGCCAGCCACCCACATACCCAAGCGCCGCAGGGCGAGCCAGAAAATGCCGTGATGCTACAAGCCTTTGCTGACAGCAAACATTACAAGAACTTCGCCCGAGATGTGCTCCAAGTCTCCACGCTGGACTATACCGCAGCATGTAGTGACACCACTGTCTTTCCTGGTAGCCCACCGCCAGTGCCTTTTATGCAAAAAAATGCACACATCAAAGTACCTCATTTGACACCTGTGACCAGTGTCTAGGATTGTTGGGAATCCTTTAGGTATTTTTGATTTTCTGAGTGTCTCATGGTTGCTTGTATTTATATCGCTCCGGATCAACCAAGTTCTACCACAACAATGGTAGAGCTTGCGGCGACGTGACCCAGACCAGTTGTACACTGGGCAACTACGCCGAGTCTTGTTGGCTAATCCCTGACGCATGCACTGCCTCGAGCACCTCGGCAGATGTGTACTACACTGTCAAATGGGACGACGGAACAAGCCCAGGCACTTCAGTGCCTATCACTCCACCAAAGGACTACATTTGCATTACGGGAACCTGCGCCAAATCTGGGAGTGGAATTCTGGCGGCCAGCTGTGCAAAGTCATTGGCCCCCGTCAGGCGGGGCAACCGGTGACGCTGACTTCTGTAGACACGAGCGATATCAGCAATATGAGGATTCAATACGCCTGCGGCTCGGCATGTCCTGGAAGTGATCCATCATCAAGCACCACGCGCCAGCCCACCTTGAACAAAGTCAGGTGCTTCGACAGGGAGATCATGAAAGAGACCTGTCGCTTCCTCTCAAGGGGACAAGGGTCGATGGAAGCCGGGGTTGACCATTACTCCAATCGGCAGGACGAGGCCTTATGGCAACTCTTGAGGCCGCTCCCCAAGTCGCTGCCTGACCAAGGAGTGGATGCAGGTGCTGTTACAAGCTTGGGTGCTGACAAAAATGCGGCCAGGGAGAGGGCCAGCAAGCGGCCAATCAGTCCGGAAAAGCCTCCTACCCAAGAAGCTGGTCAGATGCCTGATGTGCGGCAAGAAGCACGAACCCCTTTGCCACATGCCCGAAGATTTCCGGAGGAAGCAGAGAGAGAAGGCCCGCCGCGCCAAGGCAGCGGCAAAGCCCCATGCCGGAGGCGAGAAGCCTGAAGAGTCAAGTAAATAGGAAACGAGTCGTCCGTGCAAGCCGCCCGCGGCGAAAACGGACGAGACTGGTAGTGCGGGCAGTGGGCGTTTCCCCCATGAACCTCCCGTTTCACCGGATAACCCCCCAAATGGGTGTGTTTCCACATCAACTAGTTTACTTGACCATGTAAAGTTTCACAACACTTCAGAATTTAGCTGTAGTTTCACAATTCGGGAACCCTGGGACCTTTTAAGGGGGAAGGATGTGTTTAAGGACAGAAACCTTCTCAACCAGGAGTTGGAAGAAGCCAAGCTTAGGCACATGGCGCCGAACTGCGCAACATTTAGCCGTGCACGAGAGATCCCCATAAAGGGAGTCGCCAATCCACCCCGACCTCTTAGAAACGAAGAGTTCCCGGGAGGCATCCCCTCGGAGATTAATAAGATGAATCCCCGGTCACGTAGAGGAGACTAATGGACGACACAAAGATGGCAGATTTGTCCGCCGGCAAGGCCTGGGAAGCCATGGAGGATGAGCACTTCCTTCACACTGGAGCACCCTAGAAACAGCTTGGCGCTTCACCTTGAGTCTTGGCAGAAGTTGTTGAGGGACCCTAGGGTGTTTGTAGTGCCCTACCATACCTGCATGTTTGAGGGTAGTAGGCGTAGGAAGTCACAGGTTCTAATCACGAATGGAAGGACATTCAGGGGATGGGTTGGGAAAACTTGTTCCGGTGGGAAGCTGTGTGACAGGACCCTGTGGGTTTCTGCGACAATTATGCTCGGGCGGCTTGGGAGCTTCTCGGGCCGCGGGGGAGCTTCATTGAAGTCTTCTCAGGTCCGAATGCACCCCTGAGTCATGCACTGGGCAGACTTTCCGGAGCACCAGTCCCGGGGAGAGTCATTCGAGACAAGGGCCGAGGGGTAAACAACGAGCTGACGAGGTTAGCACGGTCGATAGCTCCGAACGGCCAATCGTGCGAGACCCACGTGAAGAAGGTCAGAGTTGCATGCCTGACCAACCACGCCCTCATGGTGGAGGCGAACAAACAACCAGGGTACGGGAGGAGAGTGCAGCTCATCCCCGACGGCCTTGGGGACCCGCTGACCCACCTAGAGAGAGCTCTTATACTCTGAAACACCCCTACAGTGAATCAGACACGGTGAAGGGGGACCATTTCAACGCCCTGGCAGCCATGAACCAGCTGCCGGAGTCGATTAACAGGGCGAGACTCGCCCGCCTGGGAGAATGGAAGAGACTTTCCACACCCTGAGAGATTCTAGCGCTGCAGCGCACCCATGAGAAGAAAGCGGGAGCCAATGCAGTCAGGCTGGGCAGAAAGCCCAGAACCGCTCTCATGGAGCACCTTGGAAGGCAGTTCCGCGCAGTGCCAACCTTGTGTTTGACAGGGATGCCTATAGTGGGACCAGCATTGGAGTCCCCCTTCTTCGAGGAGTTTGACGTCCCAGCTCAGATCACCGTAGAGGAATTCGTAGCCTCTGCGCCTAAGAGAAGGGTTGATAACCTGAAGAGAGTCAAAACCATGGCACGGGCAGGCTCCCCAGAGTTGGCACAAGCCATCTGGGAGAAAACGCTGAAGGAGGTGCAGCATGGCACGAACGATGGCCGGGCCATATACTGTCAGCGACATGCTGGGCAAACACGGCAAATTCTTCAACGTAGTACCGAGCTTTGGATTGCAGCAAGGACATGCAGCAGATGGGTTTATCAAGTATAGGCGGATCGATGATCACACTGCATCACACAATAACCTTGCAGCGAACAGCAAGCAGAAGATCGTCATGGCGATGGTGGACTATTTGGCCGCTTTGATCAAGGCAGCAGCAAGGAAAACTGAATTCAAACTCAAGGTAGGCACGGAAGACATGAAGAATGCCTATCGGCAAATTCCGTTGGCTGATAGCCAAGTTTCAATTTCCATCACGGCCATTTATAACCCGCTGACCAGGGAGCCTGAGCTGTATGAGATCTTCGGATAACCATTTGGAGCCGGGCATTCCGTCCCAAACTTTTACAGGGTGGCGGAGTGGATTCAGCGACTCTTGGTGCGCGCTTTTCAAATGGCAATTGACCATTTCTTCGATGATTTTTATTATGTGGTCAGGGACCAGGAGTCCTCAGTAACAACTTTCTGTTTAAGAGAGGCTTTCAAACTGCTGGGTTTCGCCCTGGACGCCGATAAGTCACAGGTGCCGGCGGAGGTGGCTGAGGTGTTGGGAGTGTGTTTTAATATGCAATCCCTTTCCAGTCAAAAGATCCTGATGATCCAACCACGAGCCACACGGGTGGTCAACCTGGGAGTCATCATTGACAGCATACTTCAAGCGGATGCCATGCCCCACGCAGGTGCTGCGAGTTTATTGGGGAAGTTCGGCTTCCTCTGTAGTACTATGTTCGGGAAAGTTGGGCGGAGTTGCACCGGTCCCTTGAGAGACTACCTCAAAGGAGAACCCGCCAGCCCTCTCCCGCCACATGTCGTGATGACCTTGAAGCTCATGAAGATCCTAGTGCACGTCGCAAAACCCAGGAAGTGTTTTGTACACGACACAAGATCGCCCATTTTGTTGTACACCGATGCCTCGGACGTTCCAGAGCGAGGATGCAACCGATGGATAGTGGGAGCAGTTCTCATCCACAACGAGAATCTCCGTTACACCCACTACATCGTTCCTCAAACCATCATTGACAGATGGCTCCCCAAAGAGACCCATATGGGTCAGTTGGAGTTATTAGCATGTCCACTAGCCTTGGCTACTTGGCATGACCTTTTGCGCTCAGCTGCCGTCCTCCACTTCGTGGACAACGACTCAGCTGCTGCTGGACTCGTCAGAGGCTTCTCCCCTAAGCGAGATAGTTCCGCGATCATAGGAGACTATTGGATCCTGGCGGCCACACACGAGATCGATATCTACATCGACCGTGTGGAGAGCAAATCCAACATCAGCGATGGTCCAAGTCGTCTGGACTTTACGCTATTGGAAACACTGAAGGGTCATTGGACACCTCCACGCATAGACTTTCTGGCAGCAAATTCTTTTAGTGTATAAACCTTACGCATATTTCATGGAGGTCGCCCTAAGGTCACTCCCACCTTAGGTGTTGCTGTTGAGTCCAACCAAACCCACGGACAAAGACCCCCAACAAGCAATGGGAACACGGGCCTTTGTGGGTGAGTGGCTATGTATACGATGAGCTCTGTCCAGGCGTCGCTCACCTTGGAAGTTATTAAGAGATCCATCACATAGCCCTCCAGCAGACGCGATTTCCCAAAGACTGGAAAAAGAAAGGGTGAGTGAAGTGCGAGCCTTTCTTGAGTCACCGGTGTAACCCCAGGAATATCCAAAGACTCATTAATTAACTGCGGTGAGTGTTGGGTCGTCCTTCGCTACGTGCGCAGCACGATGTTTCAAGTTCCCTTGCCACACACGCGACAAAACATTGCATTTTTCTTTCACCCTTCGGCTTGCGTCCTACTTTTCACTGAGGTGTCATGGTTGTGTCGTGCTTGTGTCTCACTTTTTTGCTGGGGTGTCTTGGTTGTGCCTTGGTTGTGTCTCACTTTTTTGTTGGGGTGTCTGGGTTGTGTCTTGGTTGTGTCTTGGTTGTGTCTCACTTTTCGCTTGGGTGCCTGGGTTGTGCCTCAGGTGTGTCTCACTTGTCACTGGGGTGTCTTGGTTTTGTCTTGGTTGTGTCTGGGTTGTGTCTGGGTTGAATCTGGGTTGTGTCTGTGTCGTGTCTGGGCTGTGTCTGGGTTGAATCTGGGTTGTGTCTGGGTTGTGTCTGGGTCGCGTCTGGGTCGTGTCTGGGATTGATATTCTTGACATTTTAGGCTGTGTTTATGGCAGAAGATGTCCGCGGAAGAGCAGGGAAAGTGGAAATCTGTATCTCCAAAGTTAATCCTCTTCTCCGACGAAATTGTTGCTGCATATTTCGATTGACAAATCGGCACCAAAGACTCTACATGCGTTGTTGAAATCACTGCTGCAAACTTCGCTGCCTTTTTGTGTTTCGACTTGCCCAACAAAATTCTTGATTTTGCAAGCAAGTGTTTCCAATTCAGGTGGATACAGCTAGATTTCCGCACAAAACAAATTCCGGTGTTCTTTGCATGTTGGTACCATAGTCTGGAATTGCTGCTTTTCAGCCTTATATTCTCCCATGTCTTTGGTTCACTGTTGTTGCCGGGCATCGCTGCCGGGAGGAGATAGGTACAGTTTTTGATGTTTTCATGATTTTGCAAAAACCATTGTCTTTTCAACTTTTTGTGTTTCATTGATTTTGCAAAAACCATCGTTTTTATCCCTTTTGTCGTTTCATCAATTTTGCAAAATCATACATTTTTGTAGGTTTTCTCGTTTCTGGCTGTTCCAGTGCAACTTTCAGACACAGGCCGGAACGTTCAACTTAAATTCGAACTGTATTCTGCATGAAGTCAAGGCAGTGAATGCTGATCCAGCGAGATCACATTGGCCAATCAACGCAGCCGTCAAAAAAACAACTGAGTAAAACAGGATGCTGAACATGACGAGCGCAAACAAATCACACTGCAAGCGTTTTCCTCTGAGTCAACATCTAGATGGACATGCTGCCACAGCTGGCACTTCTGGTAAAAAACTGGAGTTGTCCAACTTATTTGCAGCTGTTTGTGGGTTGCTCACCGCAGCTGGTTTGGCCCACAGACTTGCACCCTCTCGAAGCTTCGTCAGCTGTGGCAAACATGTCGTTCTGGGAAGTTCCAGGGATGAAGGCATGGCCAATGTCGGAAAAAGGGGAATCCCGGAACACCAAACTCCGCTTTTTCTAAACAACATCATCAACATCCATGAAAATCCGCCAACATCCAGTTGGCAAAAAAAATGTTTTCATCTCAGAAGCCAATGATTGGGGTGTACTGTACAATACCGTTCTCCATTTTTCCAACGCCCAGGCTGGCGTGATCACAGGTGACCTTGCGTGGGCTCTCCTTCAGCATGCGAAGGAGCGGGGTCTTTGGCGCCACAACGTAACTTCAACTTTATAACTATTTCATGGCTACTTATAACTAATTTGTAATATTTGGATAGTTTTGGAAAGAGAACGCATTTGATTTTCGAGGTTTGGATATTTTGGATCCATCGTCTATGTTGGATGATCTTTTTGCGATTGAGGAAAACAAGTACGCCATCCCAGCATTCAACTGCACCAGCTGAGGCCTTAGGCAACCACTCAGCACCTGAGACCAGTCTGCCCTCCGTAAATCTCCGTGACCTAAGGCTCCAGCACCATCAACTCAGTGCTTGAAGCCGGCAAGGAGGGCCCGGACGGGCTGTCGATTTCAACCCCCAAGAAGAATGGCCAGCTCGTGTTGAACTATAGTGAGCTATCGCAAGCAACAACGACTGGTGGTCATCATTGTGAGCGAGCAGCCATCTTGTTGATTGCCATTCGGTGGTACTATGAGTTATTCCGCTTACAATCTCTGATACTATAGGTGCAAATCGTCCAAGTTCGGGGCGCCCAACGCCTTGAATTTGTCTTAAAATGGTTTGAACAGTTCAAAAACTGAAATAGGCTATTTGGCTCCGGCCATAGGAGCTGAACCGCCCAGTGATGATCCAGTTCTCAGAGGGTGGCTCTGCTTTTGTGCCTTGGTTCAAGAATTTTTCGAAGCTGGACCTTTTCACGTTGTTTCTCATTGTTTCTCGTTGTTTCTGAAGACTGACTGGTGGAAAAGGAGGCATTATTTTTCATTTGAGTAAATTATAGGAATATATTTTTAGTATCTTTTGGTAAAGAAAAAATAGACTAAGTATATTTGTTGTTTTTGGTATCTTAGCCAACTCATTTAGGGTTCGTGTCGTGTCTTGTTCCTGAGCAGAAGCCGGGCGTGTCAAGGTGGCTGGCAAGGCCCTTCCGAATGAGAAGGGCAAACTGCAGGTGGGCACTCCCCAGCAGCATCCACAGGGTGACATATGTGAGGCTGTTTCCTATTGAATGCCCCTACTGGGTGGGATTTTTACACTAAGATGGCACAGGAATTTTTGATAGCATAGAAAACCGAAGCAAGAAGCAGAGAAGCAGATTCCTTTTTCAGCCGAGTTCCACTTCGTGAATGCCGGGTAAATATATACTTTAACTTTGGCCCTGCACGAAAAACTGGACACTGAAATATTGTCCTTTTTTTGTCGACCTCTTGCATGGTTGTTTCAGATGACGTATACAAGTATCAAAGCACACTCCATGGTGGGTTTTGCAGCAGCCATGGCTTCCAATTCTTACGAAGCAATGAATCAATGAATCAATGAATAAGTGAACTAGTGAGTCGATGAATCAATGAATCAGTGAATCAATGAATCAGTGATTGAGTGAATTAGGGGGTAGATGAATCAATGAACCAATGAATCAGTGAATCAATGAACCAGTGAATGAGTGAATGAGTGAGTCGATAAATCAATGAACCAATGAATGAAAGAATGAATCGATGATTCAGTGAATCAATGAACCAATGAGTCAATGAATCGATGATTCAGCAAACCAATGAATTAATGAACTTAGAGTGGATGAATCAGTGAATCAATGAATCCGTGAATGAAGGAATGAATCAATGGATGGATGGATGAAGGACTGGATGGATGGAGCAGTGAGCTACTCCTTTGTTGAGCTACTTCTTCACTGAGCGACCTTTTCGCTGAGGTACCTCTTCTCTCAGCTATTTCTTTTCTGCGCAACCTCTTATCTGGGCAACTTCTTTTGACCCTGCTCTGA
>CAMXCT020002799.1:55000-70000 GCA_947184155.2 Cladocopium goreaui
GAGCTAGTAATTTCCATTTGAACCTGGCAGACTGGAGTCAGATGCTGCGCCCCATTCTCCCAGTGCTGCTTTTGCACGCAATTCGCTCGCAAGTCCACGAAAGCTGTGAACGTGATGATTGTTTGAAGGACCGCTTGTCCCATGTCCAGTTTGATCTCATTCAATATCTTAACCCAAATCCAACTTAACCAAATCTCAAGTTCCATCCAAGGTTCAACACCCCCAAATCGCCATCCGACATCTAACCAAACAGCGATTTCAATGAATGTTTCTATGTTAGCTAACAATCTTCTACCCGACTCTACCCTTCCCTAATCTAGACAATACCCAGTCCAACCCACTCCAACCCATTCCAAGCATTTGCAATCTACCTAATCTACTGAATCTATAAAATCAATCCGATCAACCGCATGTACCTGCTCTACCTGATCTGCTTAGTCGATCTGCAGCAATAAATCCAGTGAGACATCAATCTACCTGATATCTTGAATGAATGAACGGAATGGCACAGAGAAGAGTGGAACGAGGAAATTTAATCTGATCCTTTGGTCTTCTGCCGGCCATGTGGCTTGCGCCAGGGGTGCCTGCATGAAGTTGGGGCAAAAGCTGGTTTGTGTAAAAGCTACTTGTTCAATAGCTAGTTTGTGGCACGGCTAGTTTGTGAAAAAGATAGTTGGCGTAAAACTTGGTTTTGTCTATGGCTTGTTTGTGCAAAAGTGAGTTTGTGGCAGTTTTTATTTTGCAATCGCAGCCGGAGTAAAGGCCAGTTTGTGCAAAACCCGGTATGCGTAAAGGTTACTTGAGGTAAAAACTAGTTTGTGGCACAGCTTGTTTGTGAAAAAGGTAGTTGGTGTAAAACTTGGTTTTGTCAACGGCTTGTTGGTGCAAAAGTTAGTTCGTGCCAAAATTAATTTGTGTAAAGAAAAATCAGTAGGTAATCAAAAATGCAAGACTATGATATACAACAAAAGAGGCCCAACCCCAGTAAGCAGATTGTGGACCTGCTTATTGCGCCGCCCTTGTAGACAGAACACTGACACCAAGAAACTGACCGGGTGAGGTAATTTTGGGTGTAAGATTGCATGGAGGGGTGGTAGCATATTTCAGTATCAAATGTAATTATTTGTTTTTTTTTGTTTGTTTCTTTGTTTCTTTCTTTCTTTCTTTCTTTCTTCTGTGTTTTTTTTCTTTCTTTCATTTTATTTATTGTTATTTTTTTTCTCTCTCTCTCTCTCTCTCTTTCTTTCTCTCTGTCTCACTCTCTCAGAAATGTCCTGTCATGTCAATGCTAAGTTTACCTTTCCTGCTTTTCTACTTTGAGTGTGCGGTTTCCTGGGGGTTGGAAGTTTCAGACTTTGTTTTTTCTGTAAGGCATGGTTTTGTTTTTTTTCAATTGTGTTCTTGTTTTTGTGTGTTTTCTTTTTTTCATTATATTTGGCTGTTTTCTGAACATGTCTTCAATGTGTTTCCTACCTGTTTCAACAGGGGTGCAGTAAGCAGTTTTCATTGCTGATGGTTTGCCCATAAAACAGGAACCTGCTTTCTACACCCCTGAAATCCAGGATTGTCCCCAAAAGTGCCTGAATCCACGATTTGTGGGGTGCAGTAAGCAGGGAAATCTCTTCTTACCACCCGTGTTTGACTATAATAGGACAAACCAAAATTTTACCTAGAACAAATTATGCACTCAGCCAGAGCAACGTAAGCAAAACACAAATCCATGCAATATAGGAGGCCCAAAACTCAAGCATAGTTTCTACAAACACGAACAATCACGTCCACAAAACATGCTGGCAGGCCGGAGGATTAAGCGGATTGAAGCAGAAACAAACGAACGAGTAGACAAACGAACCAGCCAAGGAAGGATGGAAACAATGGAGGAAGCAAACAAGGAACGAAACAATGAGTTTTGAAGGGATGAAGAAGAAGGAGGAAGGAGAAACAGAAAGAGAGGAAGAAGAAGAAGAAGAAGAAGAAGGAGAAGAAGAAGAAGAAAAAAAGCAGAAAAAAAGAAAAACACACGGAAGAACAAAAAGAAAAATAATAAAATAAGAATAAACACACACATAATAATAAGAAAAGTGCATGCATGCTTGACTGAATGAATGACATGTGCAAATGTGTATGCAGTTGAGTAACTCAAAGACTGTTTGAGAACAAATTGACAATGTCAGTCAAAAATCAGACAGATAAACGATCAATTCGACTCGGTCAACCCACCAACCTGACAGCCAGCCACCCACATACCCAAGTTTCTCAGATGTTCTGCAGCGCCGCAGGGCGAGCCAGAAAATGCCGTGATGCTGCAAGCCTTTGCTGACAGCAAACATTACAAGAACTTCGCCCGAGATGTGCTCCAAGTCTCCACGCAAGACGATCCCATAACATGTAGTGACATTCCGGAAGTGCCTTTTATGCAAAAAGATTGCACACATCAAAGTACCTGATTTGACACCTGTGACCAGTGTCTAGGATTGTTTGGAATCCTTTAGGTATTTTTGATTTTCTGAGTGTCTCATGGTTGCTTGTATTTATATCGCTCCGGATCAACCAAGTTCTATCACGCCGGTGGTAACGCTTGCGGCCGAGAGACCGTGGCCGCTTGTGTTTTTGGCAACTACGCCGCGCCTTGTTGGCAAATCCCTGGCACATGCACTGTCTCGGACGCCTCGCAAAGTCAAATGGGACACGGGAACAACCCCAGGCCCTTCAGTGCCTATCACTCCACCAGAGGACTACATTTGCATTACGGCAACCTGCACCAAATCTGGGGCCGGCCAGAAGTGCATGGCCATTGACCCCCGTATTCCGGGGGGGGAAGTGACGCTGAATTCTGCTGGGGGCGATATCAGCAATATGAGGATTCAATACGCCTGCGGCTCGGCATGTCCTGGAAGTGATCCATCATCAAGTACCACCAGCACCACTACAGGTGGTGGCGGCGGGGGGGATCCGCATATCCAGACTATAAAAGGGGACTCGTACACCTTGACGAAACAAGGCAACTTCCTGGCCTTCAGCTTCAAGGGAAAAGAGGCCCTGGTGGCACCTGCGCCTTATGGCAGTGGTAGTCCTGGTAGTCACAGCCATGGCGATGGCGCCTCGCGGGTCCCTGTGGATTTCGAGCTCTTCGTGCACTACAACGACGGCCGCAAGAGCTTCACCCGAGGATTGCTGCTGTTGGACCACCAGAACCACCAGGCCATGGAGATGACCTCGGAAGACTGCCGCTGGCGGGTCCGAGCAGGCCCCGTTGTGACCGAGTGTTCCCTAATTTCTTTTTGGAAAAAACTTGGAAAGGGATGCGAATTTCAGGTTTTGCCACCATTTTGCCACGTTTTTGAATCTGTTTGAAGTTGCTCCCCCTTTTTTTGGGAGGAGAGTCCGACTGGAAGACCTTGACGGAATGGAGGAAGTCCGTATCAAAGTCCGAAGTCTCGTCAGATCTCCTGTACCAACGTGGGAACGGAGCCTATGTCACGGGCTTGAACATCTCAAGGGCAGAGAACACTTTCAACCTCTCAAAAATCGAAATGAACACGTTCATCACAGGGGCAGAGAGGAATTTCAGCGGGAAGACTCTCAAGAGCTATGCAAAAGCTATAATTCTGATCAACATGAACACACCAACAGGCCTGACTGATGTGGTGAAATTGAAAGTGAAATGCTACCCAGGGTACCACATGAACTACAGGGTGGGCGTGTACAATGGCAAGGACTTGCGATTTGTGGGCGGTGAAGTGGGCGGAACATCAAGCGAACCAAAGGAGACTCCGGAATTCCTACAGGTGGGCCAGGGCACGATCCAGATGAGATCGGACTCAGGTTTCCAGTACCACCAGAGTTGGGAAGAGCTTGGCGGCAGTGCGTCTGCGGCTTTGTATCTCCAGGACCAAGATGATTCAGTGGCTGGAAGCTCCAAGCTCATGACCACCCCGTGCACCAAATCTGACCAGCAGAAGGCTATGGAGATTTGTCGCAACGCAGGGCTGAAGGATCAGACTTCTCTCTCCTTCGCAGAGTGTGTTTTTGATGTATGTCGAGCCGGTGGAGATGCCCTGCCCGAACTCACTGAGATCTCCTGGCATGAAGATGACTGAACCGTGAGCTTCCGCATTATGATATAGTGTATGAACCGTGAGCTTCCGCATTATGATATAGTGTACAATACAATACAATGCAATGTACGGAAATATTATACATACCAGTAGTACCGCACAAGGCGGTGGCGGAAGTTTCAAAAATAGGAAACCTATAGGAGAGGTTGGTTGTTGTGAATCAGGGATGGCAGAGCGAATCCACTGATGGACCGAAAGGTGCTTGAGGTCTCCTCTCTTTCGCTCTCTTTCTCTGACTATCTACCTACCTACCTACCTACCTATCTATCTATCTATCGATCTATCTCTCTCTCTCTCTCTCTCTTTCATCTGTCTATCGATCTATCTCTCTCTCTCTCTCTCTCTTTCATCTGTCTATCTGTCTATCTGTCTATCTGTCTATCTGTCTATCTATCTATCTATCTAACTATCTATCTATCTATCTATCTATCTAACATAGACCCGGGCAAGCCGGCGGCGGAAGTTTCCCAAACATAAATGACCTATAGTTCGAAGACAACACGTCCCGACCGTGTCCTTCCCTCGACAACCGTTTGATTTTTTCAGCGAGAGACGAAGCAATGTCTTCACACTCCACACTTCACACTGCACACTTCACACTTCTCACTTCTCACTGCTTCCTTCACACTCCAAACCTCACACTTCACACTTCACACTTCACACTGCGCTCTTCGCACTCCAAACTGAAACTTCACACTCCACACTTCACACTTCAATAGGATCTGCAGAGACTGAGTTGCAAAACACAATAGAACTACGCGCAACGGCGTCGGAAATTGTAGCTCCAACGCCAGAGCAGAAAAAGTTGATTTTAAATAGAAAATGAAAGCAGCCAAAATCTGAAAGATCCTTTTTTTTTGTCTTATGTATGCAATACGATCATGGTTTTTTGTGCGGTTCGTAACAACGCACACAGAAACCAAAACCAAGTGACAGAGGCATTCTGCGGTTCGCAACTCTAAATGAAAGGCGAAGCTACTGAAGCACAGCAATTCAGACCCGGATGCGGTTCATAACAACGCACACCCAGCCCTCGGCAGTCAAACGAGAGTTGATCCCTCTGCGGCAAGACCTTGTCTGCGCTTCATCTCAGCATCAACAAACTCTGGTTCAAAGGACCGCACAGCTTCCCAGAGATGAAGGTATTGTCTGCGGAGAACTTCGTCGTCCGACTCTTTGTCGTCCAACCACGTACTGTTGTTGCGCAAGACGATTTTGAAGCACTTTTTAAAAGGATTTTTAGAAGGAAAATCACTGACGCCAAAATGGAGAAAATCTGCTGACAAATCACTGTGGCAGCCTTCATGCAGCCACTCCAATGCGATTTACGAAGTCCAGCTGCAAAAGACAATAGTATTACGAATACAGCCACAGCACGAAGCAACCTTGACGCAGCCATTACAATGCGATCTGCAGAGACTGAGTCGCAAAACGCAATAGAAGTACGCGCAACGGCGTCGGAAATTGTAGCTCCACAACCGGATCTCGACGCCAGAGCAGAAAATGAAAGCAGGCAAAATCTGAAAGAATCAAGCTGCAGCAAGTTCACGCAGCCATTACAATGCGATTAGCAACAATCCCTAGCAAAACACAATGGTATTACGTCCTCAGCTCGTCCACCGAACCATTTGAAACCTTCTAGACATTGCGGGAACGATCCTACAGTTGCAAAGCACAATGGAATTCCATCTGCAACTCCTCCACCAGCGGATGTACGCCCTGGCGTCCCTCGGGCTCCGCGTCTTTTGCGTGGCAGGCGTGGGACACTGTGCACTGCCAAGGGGTCGGATGTACGCCCTGGCGTCCCTCGGGCTCCGCGTCTTTTGCGTGACAGGCGTGGGACAATGTGCACTGCCAAGGGGTCGGATGTACGCCCTGGCGTCCCTCGGGCTCCGCCTCTTTTGCGTGGCAGGCGTGGGACAATGTGCACTGCCACGGGGTCGGATGTACGCCCTGGCGTCCCTCGGGCTCCGCCTCTTTGGCGTGGCAGGCGTGGGACAATGTGCACTGCCAAGGGGTCGGATGTACGCCCTGGCGTCCCTCGGGCTCCGCCTCTTTTGCATGGCAGGCGTGGGACAATGTGCATTGCCACGGGGTTGGATGTACGCCCTGGCGTCCCTCGGGCTCCGCCTCTGTTGCGTGGCAGGCGTGGGACAATGTGCACTGCCAAGGGGTCGGATGTACGCCCTGGCGTCCCTCGGGCTCCGCCTCTTTTGCGTGGCAGGCGTGATACGTACACACGCACACACACACATATATATATATATATGTATATTATTCGAACTGATTTCTGCGTGAAGTCACGGCCGTGAATGCTGATCCAGCGAGATCACATTGGCCAGTCAACGCGGCCGTCAAAAGAACAGCTGAGTAAAACAGGATGTTGGACATGACGAGCGCAAACAAATCACACTGCAAGCGTTTTCCTCTGAGTCAACATCTAGATGGACACGTTTCATGGTCCATCTGAATGCTTGTCGGCTATTCAGTTGTATTGCTAAGACTTGACAGCTGCCACAGCTGGCACTTCTGGTAAAAAACTGGAGTTGAACATCCAACTTATTTGCAGCCGTTTGTGGGTTGCTCACCGCAGCTGGTTTGGCCCACAGACTTGCACCCTCTCGAAGCTTCGTCAGCTGTGGCAAACATGTCGTTCTGGGAAGTTCCAGGGATGAAGGCATGGCCAATGTCGGAAAAAGGGGAATCCCGGAACACCAAACTCCGCTTTTTCTAAACAACATCATCAACATCCATGAAAATCCGCCAACATCCAGTTGGCAAAAAAAATATGTTTTCATCTCAGAAGCCAATGATTGGGGTGTACTGTACAATACCGTACTCCATTTTTCCAACGCCCAGGCTGGCGTGATCACAGGTGACCTTGCGTGGGCTCTCCTTCAGCATGCGAAGGAGCGGGGTCTTTGGTGCCACAACGTAACTTCAACTTTATAACCATTTCATGGCTACTTATAACTAATTTGTAATATTTGGATAGTTTTGGAAAGAGAACGCATTTGATTTTCGAGGTTTGGATATTTTGGATCCATCGTCTATGTTGGATGATCTTTTTGCGATTGAGGAAAACAAGTACGCCATCCCAGCATTCAACTGCACCAGCTGAGGCCTTAGGCAACCACTCAGCACCTGAGACCAGTCTGCCCTCCGTAAATCTCCGTGACCTAAGGCTCCAGCACCATCAACTCAGTGCTTGAAGCCGGCAAGGAGGGCCCGGACGGGCTGTCGATTTCAACCCCCATGAAGAATGGCCAGCTCGTGTTGAACTATAGTGAGCTATCGCAAGCAACAACGACTGGTGCTCATCATTGTGAGCGAGCAGCCATCTTGTTGATTGCCATTCGGTGGTAATATGAGTTATTCCGCTTACAATCTCTGATACTATAGGTGCAAATCGTCCAAGTTCGGGGCGCCCAACGCCTTGAATTTGTCTTAAAATGGTTTGAACAGTTCAAAAACTGAAATAGGCTATTTGGCTCCGGCCATAGGAGCTGAACCGCCCAGTGATGATCCAGTTCTCAGAGGGTGGCTCTGCTTTTGTGCCTTGGTTCAAGAATTTTTCGAAGCTGGACCTTTTCACGTTGTTTCTCATTGTTTCTCGTTGTTTCTGAAGACTGACTGGTGGAAAAGGAGGCATTATTTTTCATTTGAGTAAATTATAGGAATATATTTTTAGTATCTTTTGGTAAAGAAAAAATAGACTATATAAGTATATTTGTTGTTTTTGGTATCTTAGCCAACTCATTTAGGGTTCGTGTCGTGTCTTGTTCCTGAGCAGAAGCCGGGCGTGTCAAGGTGGCTGGCAAGGCCCTTCCGAATGAGAAGGGCAAACTGCAGGTGGGCACTCCCCAGCAGCATCCACAGGGTGACATATGTGAGGCTGTTTCCTATTGAATAGCCCCTACTGGGTGGGCTTTTTACACTAAGATGGCACAGGAATTTTTGATAGCATCCTTTTTCAGCCGAGTTCCACTTTGTGAATGCCGGGTACTCGTAAATATATACTTTAACTTTGGCCCTGCACGAAAAATTGGACACTGAAATATTGTCCTTTTTTTGTCGACCTCTTGCATGGTTGTTTCAGATGATGTATACAAGTATCAAAGCACACTCCATGGTGGGTTTTGCAGCAGCCATGGCTTCCAATTCTTACGAAGCAATGAATCAATGAATCAATGAATAAGTGAACTAGTGAGTCGATGAATCAATGAATCAGTGAATCAATGAATCAGTGATTGAGTGAATTAGCGGGTAGATGAATCAATGAACCAATGAATCAGTGAATCAATGAACCAGTGAATGAGTGAATGGGTGAGTCGATAAATCAGTGAACCAATGAACCAATGAATGAAAGAATGAATCGATGATTCAGTGAATCAATGAACCAATGAGTCAATGAATCGATGATTCAGCGAACCAATGAATTAATGAACTTAGAGTGGATGAATCAGTGAATCAATGAATCCGTGAATGAAGGAATGAATGAATGGATGGATGGATGAAGGACTGGATGGATGGAGCAGTGAGCTACTCCTTTGTTGAGCTACTTCTTCACTGAACGACCTTTTCGCTGAGGTACCTCTTCTCTCAGCTATTTCTTTTCTGCGCAACCTCTTATCTGGGCAACTTCTTTTGACCCTGCTCTGAGCTGCCTCCCATTTGCCTCTTCTGTAGCTTCTGCAACCGAATTCTTCTCTTCGCGCAGCTGCTACAATGTGTTTGGCAACCTCCAGCTGCAATCCCGCACAGCACAAGAGTAGCCCTATGGTCTAAACTAATTTTCGCGCAGCTGTTACGATGCGTCTAGTAGCTGCTTCTCCCATAGCAGGAGCATCGCAGCATCACTCAGGCTTTGCTGCGCGCAGGTTTTGTCACCGGTTGCAACCCGCATAGCAGGAGCGTCGCACCACATCGACCAACATTCGCGCAGCGTCAGCAGTGCGGACTTTTTGGGACTGCTCCTAGACCGTCGGTTTTCATGAAAGCCAGCCGCTAGGCTAGGCGAAGTTATGTTTGCGAACAAAGTGAGTTAAGGGGGTCTGGGGGCAGAGCGCCCCGAAACGGACAAAAATGAGGAAATTAGGTGGTAAAAAAGGTGGCCACAGGTAAACTTTTTTAGGGTTATGTACCAGGTGGCAATTGGGTGACGTTGGGGTATCGATTCCCCCCTGGTCCGCCCTCCGAGGTGGATCTGGGCAGATTGCAATGGAGGGGAAAATGATGAGAAAAACAATAGAAAAAATGAGGGAATATGACTCTGACATAAAACAATGGGAAAAAAATGGGAAAGGAGGGGAAAATGATGAGAAAAACAATGGAAAAAAGGAGGGACTTTGACATAAAACAATGGAAAAAAAATGGGAAAGCAATGGAAAATTTGAGTAGAACGCTTGGAAAATTGATTAAAACGCGAGGCGAAACGGTGGAAAGAATAGGAGAGGGTAAAATGATGCCAAGTAAATTGAGGCTCCGATGTGGGACCATTATCGCGTAAAGCACGCGTGAAACAATGGAAAAGCAATGGAAAAATTGCAGTTTCGATGTGTGACCACTATGGAGTAGAAGCACAGAAAAAAAACAATGGAAGAAACGAGCAAAACCGTTTATACGGTGCAACTGTAGGGATTGTGGAAGGTGCATTTGGGTAAGCGTTAGACACACTGAGATAATAGAAGGGTAATGATGGAGAAATCGAGTAACACCATGGCAAAACACTGGAAAAATTGATGACATGGAAGGATAAATTGATAGCGTAAAATATGGGACGATTGAGTAAAACTGGAGGAAAAACTGTGAAAAAAACACTGGGGAGACTGGAATGGAGGGGAAAATGATGTCGAGTAAAAGTATGGAAAAGCAATGGAAAAAATGAAAAAAATGTGGCTTCGATGTGAGACCATTAGCGATGGAAAAGCAATGGAAAAATCAAGGGACTATGATGAAGAAGCGGAGAAAAACAATGGAAAACATATTGGAAAAATTGCGGCTCTGATGTGGGACCAAAATGATGCCAAGTAAAATAAGAGTAAAATGACGGAAATTGATGGGATGGAAACACAATGGAAAAACTGAGGCTCCGATGTGGGACCATTATATGTGCAAGAAGAGTTTCTGGGTGAAGAGCCTCTAGGTGCAAAGTATATGGGTGAAAAGTTTGTGCAAGAAGAGTTTCTGGGTGAAGAGTCTCTGGGTGAAAAGTCTGTGCAAGAAGAGTTTCTGGGTGAAGAGTCTCTGGGTGAAAAGATGTGAAAAGTATATTGGTGAAAAGTATGTGCGAGAAGAGTTTCTGGGTGAAGAGTCTCTGGGTGAAAAGTATATGGGTGAAAAGTAGGTGCAAGAAGAGTCTCTGGGTGAAAGTATATGGGTGAAAAATATGTGCAAGAAAAGTTTCTAGGTGAAGAGTCTCTGGGTGAAAAGTATATGGGTGAAAAGTATGTGCAAGAAGAGTTTCTGGGTGAAGAGTCTCTGGGTGAAAAGTATATGGGTAAAAAGTATGTGCAAGAAGAGTTTCTGGGTGAAGAGTCTCTGGGTGAAAAGTATATGGGTGAAAAGTATGTGCAAGAAGAGTTTCTGGGTGAAGAGTCTCTGGGTGAAAAGTATATGGGTGAAACGTATGTGCAAGAAGAGTCTCTGGGTGAAAAGTATATGGGTGAAAAGTATGTGCAAGAAGAGTTTCTAGGTGAAGAGTCTCTGTGTGAAAAGTATATGGGTAAAAAGTATATGGGCGAAAAGTATGTGCACGAAGAGTTTCTGGGTGAAGAGTCTCTGGGTGAAAAGTCTGTGCAAGAAGAATTTCTAGGTGAAGAGTCTCTGGGTGAAAAGTATATTGGTGAAAAGTATGTGCAAGAAGAGTTTCTGGGTGAAGAGTCTCTGGGTGAAAAGTATATGGGTAAAAAGTATATGGGTGAAAAGTATGTGCAAGAAGAGTTTCTGGGTGAAGAGTCTCTGGGTGAAAAGTATATGGGTGAAAAGTATGTGCAAGAAGGGTTTCTTGGTGAAGAGTCTCTGGGTGAAAAGTATATGGGTGAAAAATATGTGCAAGAAGAGTTTCTGGGTGAAGAGTCTCTGGGTGAAAGTAATGTCCTGGGGGGGGGGGGGGGGGGGGGGGGGGGTAAATTTATGGGTGAAAATAAAATGTGGCAAGAAGAGTTTCTGGTGACGAGTCTCTGGTGAAAATTAATGGCAAGAAGAGGTTTCTTGTGAAGCAAATCTCTTCTGGTGAAAAGTATATGGGTGAAAAGTATGTGCAAGAAGAGTTTCTGGGTGAAGAGTCTCTGGGTGAAAAGTACATGGGTGAACAGTATGTGCAAGAAGAGTCTCTGGGTGAAAAGTATATGGGTGAAAAGTATGTGCAAGAAGAGTTTCTGGGTGAAAGTATATGGGTGAAAAGTATATGGGTGAAAAGTATGTGCAAGAAGAGTTTCTGGGTGAAGAATCTCTGGGTGAAAAGTCTGTGCAAGAAGAGTTTCTGGGTGAAGAATCTCTGGGTGAAAAGTATATGGGTGAAATGTATGTGCAAGAAGAGTTTCTAGGTGAAGAGTCTCTGGGTGAAAAGATCCCCTTTGGAATAACCCTCTCTAAAATGGGGGACCCCGGGGTCCCACTAAACTATTTTTTTAAGACAAAATTTAGCGATGTTTTTTTTCCAGGGGGGTGGGGCTTTCATTTTATAGTGATCCCAGGGGGGCAGGAGGATTTTGATTTTACAAGATTAAATTTCAATTCATAGCGATTCTCTTTTTGGCATGACACTCATGCATGGGGGTTGGGTGTTCCCATTCTATAGAGTCAGGAGGTTTCAGGAAATCATTCCTTTTGGGGGTTGGTAGCCTCCATTTTGCTCAGTCTTCGCGTGCCGTTTCCTGCTATAGCATGGATGGCAATGGGAACCTGGGGGAGTGTTCCCAAACCAGAGAAACGTAAGAATTGAAGAGAATGGAATAGAGTGGACAAACAAAGCCAGCTTTCTCCATCCAACCCCAAAATACCCAGCTGGCCCAAAATACCCAGCTTTGTCGATACCCCTAAATGCCCAGCTTGGAGAAATCCTTTGGCTTTGGGACATGGGACAGCATGGGACCACTATCAAATGGAAAACTTTCTCCATCCTACCCTAAAATACCCAGCTGCCCCAAAATACCCAGCTCTGTCGACACCCCAAAATACACAGCTTGGAGTTTTCAAATTTGACATCCCTGACAACATGGGACCACTATAAAATGGAAAACTTTCTCCATCCTACCCCAAAATACCACCCAGTGGCCAAAAAATACCCATCTCTGTCGATACCACAAAACACCCAGTTTGGAGTCTTTTTGTCGACATCCCTTGGCTTTTGGGACATAGGACAGCATGGGACCACTATAAAATGGAAAACCACCCCAAAAAATACCCAGCTGCCCCAAAAATACCTAGCTCTGTCGATACAACAAAATCCCAGCTTGGAGTCTTTTGTCGACAGGCCTTGGCTTTTGGACATGAGACCGCTCTAAAATAGAAAACTTTCTCCATCCTACCCCAAAAAACCAAGCGGCCCCAAAATACCCAGCTCTGTCGACACCCCAAAATACACAGCTTGGAGTTTTCAAATTTGACATACCTGACAACATGGGACCACTATAAAATGGAAAACTTTCTCCATCCTACCCCAAAATACCACCCAGTGGCCAAAAAATACCCATCTCTGTCGATACCACAAAACACCCAGTTTGGAGTCTTTTTGTCGACATCCCTTGGCTTTTGGGACATAGGACAGCATGGGACCACTATAAAATAGAAAACCACCCCAAAAAATACCCAGCTGCCCCAAAAATACCTAGCTCTGTCGATACAACAAAACACCCAGCTTGGAGTCTTTTTGTCGACATCCCTTGGCTTCGGGACATGACAACATGGGACCACTATAAAATTATTTTTCTCCATCCTACCCTAAAATACCCAGCTGCCCCAAAAATACCCAGCTCTGTCGACACAACAAAATACCAAGCTTGGAGTCTTTTTGTCGACATCCCTTGGCTTTTGGGACATGGGACAGCATGCGACCACTATAAAACGGAAAATTTTTTCCATCCTACCCTAAAATACCCAGCTGCCCCAAAAATACCCAGCTCTGTCGACACAACAAAATACCCAGCTTGGAGTCTTTTTGTCGACATCCCTTGGCTTTTGGGACATAGGACAGCATGGGACCAATGGAAAACTACCAGAAAATAAGTCTTGGTCTTTGTGTCAGCATCCCTTGGCTTTGGGACGTCCCGGGCTAAAGAAAAATGTGGTGTCTTTGGGGCGATGATGGTGGGAGGATGTGGGAAGGCTGCGGCACTATAAAATGGAAACCCCCAACCCCCAGAAAATCCTACCAGGAAGGGCATGTAATCTCTATAAAATCAGAGCACCCAACCTGTCAAGAAACCATTCATTTTTGGATGTTGTAAGATACAGGGGGGGGTTCCTATTCTATAGTAGAAAGTTGGCTAGTTCCTTCATTTTAAGGCTAGGCTCCAGGGTACGTTGGGGCCTCCCATTTTATAGTGATGGAGGGTTTTGCAGTAAATTTGTAGCTGTAAATATTTGCTTTTTCTAATAATTTTCTTATTTTATAGACGTGCACCTGTTTTGTGACCTTGGGTGTTTCCATTTTATAGAGGTCCCACTCCGGGGGGGGGATGGGTGCCCCCGTTTTAGTACTATAAAATGGGGGCACCCAACCCCCCCACTTAATCTAGTAGGGGATGTGAAAAGTATATGGGTGAAAAGTATGTGCAAGAAGAGTTTCTGGGTGAAAGTATATGGGTGAAAAATATGTGCAAGAAAAGTTTCTAGGTGAAGAGTCTCTGGGTGAAAAGTATATTGGTGAAAAGTATGTGCAAGAAGAGTTTCTGGGTGAAGAGTCTCTGGGTGAAAAGTATGTGCAAGAAGAGTCTCTGGGTGAAAAGTATATGGTAAAAAGTATATGGGTGAAAAGTAAAATTGAGGCTCCGATGTGGGACCATTATATGTAAGAGTTTCTGGGTGAAGAGCCTCTAGGTGAAAAGTATATGGGTGAAAAGTTTGAGCAAGAAGAGTTTCTGGGTGAAGAGTCTCTGGGTGAAAAGTATATGGGTGAAAAGTATGTGCAAGAAGAGTTTCTGGGTGAAGAGTCTCTGGGTGAAAAGTATATGGTTGAAAAGTATGTGCAAGAAGAGTCTATGGGTGAAAAGTATGTGGGTGAAAAGTATTTGCAAGAAGAGTTTCTGGGTGAAGAGTCTCTGGGTGAAAAGTATATGGGTGAAAAGTATGTGCAAGAAGAGTTTCTGGGTGAAGAGTCTCCGGGTGAAAAGTATATGGGTGAAAAGTATGTGCAAGAAGAGTTTCTGGGTGAAGAGTCTCTGGGTGAAAAGTATATGGGTGAAACAAGAAGAGTCTCTGGGTGAAAAGTATATGGGTGAAAAGTATGTGCAAGAAGAGTTTCTGGGTGAAGAGTCTCTGGGTGAAAAGTATATGGGTGAAAAGTATGTGCAAGAAGAGTTTCTGGGTGAAGAGTCTCTGGGTGAAAAGATGTGAGCAGTATATTGGTGAAAAGTATGTGCAAGAAGAGTTTCTGGGTGAAGAGTTCTGTGTAAAAAGTATATGGGCGAAAAGAATGTGCAAGAAGAGTCTCTGGGTGAAAAGTCTGTGCAAGGAGAGTTTCTGGGTGAAGAATCTCTGGGTGAAAAGTGTATGGGTGAACTGATGTGCAAGAAGAGTTTCTGGGTGAAGAGTCTCTGGGTGAAAAGTATATGGGTGAAATGTATGTGCAAGAAGAGTTTCTGGGTGAAGAGTCTCTGGGTGAAAAGTATATGGGTGAAAAGTATGTGCAAGAAGGGTTTCTGGGTGCAGAGTCTCTGGG
>CAMXCT020002799.1:75000-86300 GCA_947184155.2 Cladocopium goreaui
AGGCATCCACCGGCAAGGACATCGAGAGGCGCAACATTGTGTGCTTTGGATCATGGATTCCAGTCCCAGATGCCGGAGGATAAAGTTCGTGCAGCATCCTGCAGCGCTATCTTGCATGTACGTGTGTCAATCCATGTCAATCCCATTCAATACCCGCGAGGCCTCTGAACTTTGTGTTCCACGGTGGCTCTGGATCCGAGAAGCACCACATTACAACGGTGTCATGCCCAAGGGATTGGCAGCTTGCAACGTAGAATGTCTAACAAAATTGTTCTTGTTTGATCTTTATGTGCTTGCGTTTGGGTCTGGAGACTGCAGCACGAGTGCATGTTGCAGGCCCTGAATGCCGGAGTGGTGAAGATGAACGTGGACACCGACACGTGAGGACCCTGGCAAAGATCATGAGAGGCATTGAGAGATGCTATGCTAAGCTCAAGCAGAAGCCAAGGCAGTGGGCCTACTGGGAAGGCCTGTTGAAGTTCTACAAGAACAAGGAGGGCGTCTTTCTCAGCTGGCACGTTCTACTTCTGGCTGGACCCCAACCCGCCAAGCGGTGTCCCGTACAACAGCTTGACCTGGCCGCTACCACCGAGGCTACCTGCAGGGCCAGATTGGCAACCCAGAAGGAGAGGACAAGCCAAACAAGAGCTGCTTGAAGAACGTCAGGCACAAAAGTGGTCCAGCAAAAAGTCGCTGAGGAGGACCAACAATAAGTCAATGTTCCAATCCAAATAAATCTTCTCCCTACTACTAAACGTCCCCCCAGGGGTAGTTTTAAAATTTTGTTATTGGGGGTATTTAGCATTTAGGCTGAGAAACTTCTTCCTAATAATACAATCCAAACCCCTTAAGGGGAAGATTTCAAAATCGATCAAATCACTTCTCCAAATCTGCTTAAAATATTGCCAAGAATTTGGCGTTCGAAGCTTCACCCTACTAAATCAAAAAACAACATGTTCCCTTTGAAAATCGACCAAATCCTTGTTTAGAATCTCTGGAAACTATCGCAAAAAGTTGTATTTGGAAGCTTTCCCCTTATAATCGAAACCTGTATAAAAGATCGACATGTTTCATTTCAACATGGATAACACCCCTTTTTGAATCTTTATAAACTATTGCAACAAAAAAGTTGTCAGGGACCCTAATAATAAGCCGCCCCCAACCAACCTTAAAACGGCACCTTGAATTTTAGTTTGTTGTGTAAACGGGATAAGTGTCTTAAATCGCATGGGCCAACCTGAAGTTTACCAAACATGACAATCTCTAGTAGTTTTAACAATTGGGGGGCTGTTTAGTAAAGGGAAGAGGGGATTACCAGGGGAAAGAATCTCGGAGAGGGGCCCTAGTCAAGAGCTTGTAGAAATCTTTGCTGGGATGCCACTGGTCACTAAGTAGGCAAAGCCTGCAAAGCTACATGTGGCATCACATGATTACATACGTCGCAAATTGGAACCTTTCCATACCATTTGTTTTCTTGCTATAGCAGCGCAATGGGATTTCAATAGCGGAAGATACTAAAATGTTTGGCTCCATAATTTTACTTTGTTTGAAAGAACTATGGAAGTGGAAATCCACCCATTTATTCAGTGAGAACATCATTTTCCATAGGGCGATTTTTTCCGACTTTCCAGGTGCGCGTCGCAGATGCTTTTTTCCACTGAGGCTTCTACGACCCGCGCAAATGGGTCCGCGAGTGCGAAGTATCCATGGTGAAGCGTGTGAAGGAGACCGCGCGTCGACGCAGGCATTTGGAAGGGTTTCCATATTTTATTTGGTTATTTTGGGTTAGATAAACATCCATGTAGTAGTCATTTTGATATTCACCAGAGCACCAGGGTTTTGATCCACGATCTCTTGGGGTACGAAGCATCAGTTGAAACCATGGTGGATACTGTAATGATCGATCCCCAGATAGGTGAGGTCCGATGGATGACATGTGAGGAATCTGTGCGGAATCCCTATAGGATTTGGAGTGGCGATTGACAATATTGACATGGACTAACTTCTGACTGGATTAAACAATATATATATAACGATATAATCGAAGGAAAATTAGAAGTCAAACTTCCGACAATATGGACAGATGGAAAGCAGAGGTGGGAAGAGTCAGAGAAGAGAAGCGAAGAAGAAAGAAGATCAGAGAAGAGACGGCGTCAGAAGAAAGAAGATGCAGGTGCGCGAAAAGGTAGAAAAGTGGCGAAACACTGTGTTTTTCCAATGTTTTGTGGCTCCGAAGGGTCGAAAAGTAGGCTCCCTAAAGCGGCGGGTGCGGAGCCATTTGGGCAGATGAGAGATGAACAGTTTCACGCCGTTGTGGCGCGAAGCACATTTCCAAGCCAAAATATACAAAAGACACCAACACCGGAGCACTTTTGGAAGTTGAGATGTTCAAAAAGTGCACGTAGTTGTTGCGTGAAGCACATTTTCGAAGTCAAAATGTGCAAAGCACCGCATGCTCAGAGCATTTTTGGAGGTTGAGATGTCGAAAAAGTGCACGCCCTTGTGGCGCGAAGCACATATCCAAGTCAACATGTTAAAAGCACCACATGTTCTGACCACTTTTGAACGTTCAGATTTCGTTTCGCGTGATAGGCGCAAGGGATTGTGCACCTTGTCAAAAGTGAGCAAAACTAAACGTGAGAGTTTTGTAGCAGTTTCAAAAGCGACGGTAGGTGTGGGAGATTTGAAGAGGATCTGCAAAGTTGCTTGCGCCTGGCAGACATGTTCACCAGAGATGTTAGGAGGTCAGGGCGCTGATTTCCTGAGAGGGGCTGCATTTTGGAGCATCAGATCTTCAGGTTTGGGAAGATGATTTTGTGTAACAGGTGCAGCACTTCGTATGATTTGGCTTCACTTTTTCGTGGCAGGCGCAGTACTTTAGACAGATGGAGTGGAGAAATCGCAAACTACCATTACTACTACCACTACTACTACCACGACTACTACTACGACTACTACTACGACTACTACTATTGCTGCTACGACGACGGACTATACTACTACTACTACTGCTACTACTACTACTACTACCACCACCACCACCACCACCACCACCACCACCACCTACTACCTACTACTACTACTACTACCACCTACTACCTACTACTACCTACTACTACCTACTACTACCTACTACTACCTACCACTACCTACTACTACCTACTACTACCTACTACTACCTACTACTACCTACTAGTACCTACTAGTACCTACTAGTACCTACTAGTACCTACTAGTACCTACTAGTACCTACTAGTACCTACTAGTACCTACTAGTACCTACTACTACCTACTACTACCTACTACTACCTACTACTACCTACTACTACCTACTACTACCTACCACTACTAACTACTACTAACTACTACTAACTACTACTAACTACTACTAACTACTACTAACTACTACTAACTACTACTCACTACTACTCACTACTACTAACTACTACTAACTACTACTAACTACTACTCACTACTACTAACTACTACTAACTACTAACTACTACTAACTACTACTAACTACTACTAACTACTACTACTACTACTACCACCTACTACCTACTACTACCTACTACTACCTACTACTACCTACCACTACCTACTACTACCTACTACTACCTACTACTACCTACTACTACCTACTACTACCTACTACCAGTAGTACCCGAACGAGGCGGGGCGGAAGTTGCCTTAAAGATATATATAAGACCTTTCTCATCTATAGAACTTGCATGCGCCGTGCGCCAGCCAAGCCCGTGCGTGCGTGCACTCTGCGAAAGTGGTGTCTTGTTTCACATGTCACATTTGAAGCTCCACTTCGCACTTCGCACTTCTCACTGCAGTCTTCACACTCCACACTGCACACTTCACACTCCACCCTTCACACTGCACTCTTCACACTGCACCCTTCGCAGTCAACACTTCACTTCACACTGTACTCTTAAGACTCCACACTTCACACTTCACACTTCACACTCCACACTTCACACTTCACACTGCACTCTTCGCACTCCAAACTTCACACTTCACAGTCCACACTTCACACTTCTCACTTCTCACTGCTCCCTTCACACTCCAAACTTCACACTTCACACTTCACACTGCACTCTTCACACCCCACACTTCATCTCATCTGAGCTCTTCGCACCTTATCCCAGCTCAGCTCTTCTCATCTCATCTCTTCTCATATGTCATCTAAGCTTTCATGAATGACTTCCCAATACTACTAGAAAGGAACTTGCATGCGCAGTGCGCCAGCCAGGCCTGTGCGTGCGTGCTTTGTGCGAAGCTGTTGCAATGTTGTTGTCCAAGAACATGACCTGCACGCGTCCCCGGTACAATGCAAACACTTTCCTCACACTTCACATTGCACTCTTCACACCCCACACTCCACACTTCACACTTGCACTTCGTCTCAACTCATCTCATCTGAGCTCTTCTCATCTCATCCCATGCCTTCCCATATGTCAGCTAAGTTCTTCTTGGCTATTTTTATGTCAAGTACTTCCCAGTACTGATGTCTAATACAAAAGCTTGCAAAAACCACTTCCCAGTACTACTTTGTACTACAAAGCTTGCACAAACTACTTCCCAGTACTACTTTGTACTACAAAGCTTGCACAAACTACTTCCCAGTACTACTTTGCACTACAAAGCTTGCACAAAGCACTCCCCAGTACTACTTTGTACTGCAAAGCTTGCACAAACTACTTCCCAGTACTACTTTGTATTACAAAGCTTGCACAAGACACGTTCCAGTACTACTTTGTACTACAAAGCTTCTACACACATCAAGTTCTTTCGCAGAGAAGCTTTTACACACAGCAAGCTTTTCAAGCAGAGAAGCTTTTACACACAGAAGCTTTTACACACAACAAGCTTCTTCACAGAGAAGCTTTCACACACAGCAAGCGTTTACACACAGAACACTTACACACAGTGCTTTCACTTACACACAGTGCTTTTACACATGGCAAGCGTTTACACACAAAAACTTTTGCACAGAGACGCTTTTACACACAGAGAGGCTTTTACACACAGCAAGCTTTTACACGCAAAATCTTTTTCACACAGCAAGCTTTCAAACACAGCAGGCGTTTACACACAGAACACTTACACACAGTGCTTTTACACATGGCAAGCGTTTACACACACAGCAAGCTTTTTAAACAGAGAAGCTTTTACACACAACTTTTACACAGAGAAGCTTTACACAGCAAGCTTTCACACACAGCAAGCTTCTTCACAGAGAGGCTTTTACACACAGCAAGCTTTCACACACAGCGGGCGTTTACACACAGAACACTTACACCAGTGCTTTTACACATGGCAAGCGTTTACACACACAGCAAGCTTTTTAAACAGAGAAGCTTTTACACACAACAAGCTTTTACACACAGAAGCTTTTACACACAGCAAGCTTTCACACACAGCAAGCGTTTACACACAGAACACTTACGCACAGTGCTTTTACACATGGCAAGCGTTTACACACACAGAAACTTTTACACAGACGCTTTTACACACAGAGAAGCTTTTACACACAGCAAGCTTTTACAGAAAAAGTTTTTGCACAGAGAAGCTTTCTTGTACATAATCACAACAGGAATTGCACCTCCAAAACTGGATCTCGACGCCAAAGCGACAAAAAGACGATTTTGAAGCACTTTTTAAAAGGAATTTTAAAAGGAAAATTATTAGCCCCAAAATTGAGAAAATCTGCTGACAAATCACTTTCGCAGCCTTGATGCAGCCATTTTCCAATACGATTGACGATCTTCAGCTGCAAAAGACAATAGTATTACGCATGCAGCCGCTGCACCAAGCAACCTTGACGCAGCCACTACAATGCGATCTGCAGAGACTGAGTTGCGAAACACAATAATAGAACTACGTGCAATGGCGTCGGAAATTGCAGCTCCAAAACCGGATCTCGACGCCAAAGCGACAAAAAGACGATTTTGAAGCACTTTTTAAAAGGAATTTTAAAAGGAAAATTATTAGCGCCAAAATTGAGAAAATCTGCTGACAATTCACTTTCGCAGCCTTGATGCAGCCATTCCAATACGATTTACGATCTTCAGCTGCAAAAGACAATAGTATTACGCATGCAGCCGCTGCACCAAGCAACCTTGACGCAGCCACTACAATGCGATCTGCAGAACACAATAGAACTACGTGCAATGGCGTCGGAAATTGCAGCTCCAAAACCGGATCTCGACGCCAAAGCGACAAAAAGACAGCGCCAAAATTGAGAAAATCTGCTGACAAATCACTTTCGCAGCCTTGATGCAGCCATTCCAATACGATTTACGATCTTCAGCTGCAAAAGACAATAGTATTACGCATGCAGCCGCTGCACCAAGCAACCTTGACGCAGCCACTACCATGCGATCTGCAGAGACTGAGTTGCAAAACACAATAGAACTACGTGCAATGGCGTCGGAAATTGCAGCTCCAAAACCGCATCTCGACGCCAAAGCGACAAAAAGACGATTTTGAAGCACTTTTTAAAAGGAATTTTAAAAGGAAAATTATTAGCGCCAAAATTGAGAAAATCTGCTGACAATTCACTTTCGCAGCCTGGACGCAGCCATTCCAATACGATTTACGATCTTCAGCTGCAAAAGACAATAGTATTACGCATGCAGCCGCTGCACCAAGCAACCTTGACGCAACCACTACAATGCGATCTGCCACCACAGCTTCAAGAAACGCATAGAACTACGCACACAGGAACAACCACTCGTTGCAAAACACATAGGAGGAACAATTCGCGACAGAAACGACCGCAGCCGCAACCGCCGCACAGACGAGGTACCTTTCATCGCCGGCTGCAGCCACTTTACACGGAAAAACAAGGTTTCGTGCTCCGGCTTCCTCCCCAAAACATAGCCCATGCAACATTCATGCAGCTTCCCTTTGTCACCACTTCTCCTCCTCACCACTTCCCTTCCTCAGCACTTCCCATCGTCACCACTTCCCATCGTCACCACTTCCCATCGTCACCACTTCCCTTTGTCACCACTTCCCTTCCTCGCCACTTCCCATCGTAACCACTTCCCTTCTTCACCACTTTCTTTCGTGATCACTTCCCTTCCTCGCCACTTCCCATGGTAACCCCTTCCCTTCGTCACCACCTCAACACTTCCCATCGTCCCCACCTCCCTTCGTCACCACTGTCATGTAAAGTCTCACACCACCCCTCATCAAGGTCAAGTCTCAATGTGATGTATTGTGATGTCATGTAAAGTCTCACACCACCCCTCATCAAGGTCAAGTCTCAATGTGATGTATTGCTATGTCATGTAAAGTCTCACACCACCCTTCATCAAGGTCAAGTCTCAATGTGATGCAGTGTTATGTCATGTAAAGTCTCACACCACCCTTCATCAAGGTCAAGTCTCAATCGCGCACCACCCTTCATCATTTTAAGTCTCAGAATTCTATTTGTCCGTAACACGGAAGTATTGCTTCCCAACTTCCTTTGACTACCTACTACTACCTACTACTACCTACTACTACCTACTACTACCTACTACTACTAACTACTACTAACTACTACTAACTACTACTACCTACTACTAACTACTACTAACTACTACTAACTACTACTAACTACTACAAACTACTACAAACTACTACAAACTCCTACAAACTACTACTACTAACTTCTACTAACTACTGCTAACTACTACTAACTACTACTAACTACAAAAAGAACAAAAAAAAAAAAAAAAAAAAAAAAAAAAAAAAAAAAAAAAAAAAAAAACAAATACTACCTGCTACTACCTGCTACTACCTGCTACTACCTGCTACTACCTGCTACTACCTGCTACTACCTGCTACTACCTGCTACTACCTGCTACTACCTGCTACTACCTGCTACTACCTGCTACTACCTGCTACTACCTGCTACTACCTGCTACTATCTGCTACTACCTGCTACTACCTGCTACTACCTGCTACTACCTGCTACTACCTGCTACTACCTGCTACTACCTGCTACTACCTGCTACTACCTGCTACTACCTGCTACTACCTGCTACTACCTGCTACTACCTGCTACTACCTGCTACTACCGACTACTACCGACTACTACCGACTACTACCGACTACTACCGACTACTACCGACTACTACCGACTACTACTACCGACGACTACTACCGACGACTACTACCGACGACTACTACCGACGACTACTACCGACGACTACTACCGACGACTACTACCGACGACTACTACCGACGACTACTACCGACGACTACTACCGACTACTACTACCGACTACTACTACCGACTACTACTACCGACTACTACTACCGACTACTACTACCGACTACTACTACGGACTACTACTACGGACTACTACTACGGACTACTACTACGGACTACTACTACGGACTACTACTACGGACTACTACTACGGACTACTACTACGGACTACGACTACGACTACTACTACGACTACGACTACTACGGACTACGACTGCTACTACGACTACTACTACGACTGCTACTACGACTACTACTACGACTGCTACTACTACTACTACTACTACTACGACTACGACTACGACGACGACTACTACTACTACTACTACTTCTTACTACCTACTACGTATACTACTTACTACCTACTACGTACTACCTACTACGTATTACCTACTACGTATTACCTACTACGTACTACCTACTACGTAGTACCTAATGTTCACATGGCGTTAATAAACCCCCCGGCAATAAAGTACGCCAACTCCCGGTTCACAATAATTAAACCCCCCCGTAATAAAGTGCGCCAACTTTTTTTCCCTGTTTTTTTTCCATTTTTTCCCTTCAGTATTCGTTTTCAATTAGGCAATTCATTTGGGAATACTAATAGGTGTTTTTTTTTTGGAGGGAACGTTCCCTTATGTATGCGTTTTCAATGAGGATTCATTTGGGAATACATAGGTTATGTTTTTTTTGGAGGGAAAGTTACCTTATGTATTCGTTTTCAATTAGGCAGTTCATTTGGGAATACATAGGTGATTTTATTTTTTGGAGGGAAAGTTACCTTATGTATTCGTTTTCAATTAGGCAATTCATTTGGGAATACATAGGTGTTTTTTTTGGAAAAGTTCTGGAGTGCAAAAAAATCAACAAGGCTCAAATGGTCGATTTCCTTACTAAACCCTTTCAAAAAATGCCAAAAAACAATTGCGCAAAGGGGGTAGCCTTGAAGTCCCCTGACATCAAAATAATAGTGTATGTTTGCATACCCCTAAATAAAGTATTTGGATTTCAGGGTTCTAAAATTTTGGTGGTTAATTAAATGTGTTTCTCAATTCCTTTCCTAGTTGGACCCTTTCTCAAACCCTTTCTGAAGCCCTCAAGACTCTTTGAGCTGGAAGCAGTAAACTCCAAACTGCAAATCTTGCCTGAAAAGTTCTGGAGTGCAAAAAAATCAACAAGGCTCAAATGGTCGATTTCCTTACTAAACCCTTTCCTTACTAAACCCTTTCAAGAAAGTTCACTTTATGTATGCGTTTTCAATTAGGCAATTCATTTGTGAATACTACAGTTCCAAGAAAGTTCACTTTATGCATTCGTTTTCAATTAGGCAATTCATTTGTGAATACTAAAGTTCCAAGAAAGTTCACTTTATGTATTCGTTTTCAATTAGGCAATTCATTTGTGAATACTAAAGTTCCAAGAAAGTTCACTTTATGTATTCGTTTTCAATTAGGCAATTCATTTGTGAATACTAAAGTTCCAAGAAAGTTCACTTTATGTATTCGTTTTCAATTCGGCAATTCATTGGTGAATACTAAAGTTCCAAGAAAGTTCACTTAATGTATTCGTTTTCAATTAGGCAATTCATTTGTGAATACTAAAGTTCCAAGAAAGTTCACCCGTAATTATGTATTACGTTTCAATATGTGCTGTGATTTGTAAAGGGGAAAAAAAAAGAAAAAAAATGCGGGCGCCACATAGGTCTGAAAATTTTCCAGGAACCCTAGGTGAATGTTTGGCCTAAATTTTATTTTGATGCTCTTAATGTTTGGGGGGGGGAGGGGGGGGTTTATTAATACGATGTTGACATTACTACGTACTACCTACTACGTACTACCTACTACGTACTACCTACTACGTACTACCTACTACGTACTACCTACATACTACGTACTACCTATATACTACGTACTACCTATATACTACGTACTACCTATATACTACGTACTACCTATATACTACGTACTACCTATATACTACGTACTACCTATATACTACGTACTACCTATATACTACGTACTACCTACTACGTACTACCTACCACGTACTACCTACTACGTACTACCTACCACGTACTACCTACTACGTACTACGTACTACCTACTACGTACTACCTACTACGTACTACCTACTACCTACTACCTACTACCTACTACCTACTACTACCTACTACCACCTACTACTACCTACTACTACCTACTACTACCTACTACCTACTACCACCTACTACCACCTACTACTACCTACTACTACCTACTACTACCTACTACTACCTACTACTACCTACTACTACCTACTACTACCTACTACTACCTACTACTACCTACTACTACCTACTACTACCTACTACTACCTACTACTACCTACTACTACCTACTTACTACTACCTACTTACTACTACCGACGAACGACCGACGAAATAACTACTACTACCTCTACTACAGCTACTAACCTACTCAACCGACGACCTACTACCTACTACCGACTACCTCTACCTACACCCCTACTACTACCCTACTATACTACCTACTACTACACTACCTAACACAACCTACGACTAACTTACACTACTACCTACTACACCCTACTACGACCGACGACGACTACTACTAACTACTACTAACTACTACTAACTACTACTACCTACTACCTACTACACCTACTATCTACCCTACTACCTACCTACTACTACCTACTACTCCTACTAACGACCCACTACGACTATACACCTACTAACTACTATTAACTACTACTACCTAATACTACCTACTACTACCTACTACTTCCTATTACTACCCACTACTATCTACTACAACCTCCTACTACCTACTACTACATACTACTACCTACTACTACCTACTACTTCCTACTACTACCTACTACTACCTACTACTAACTACTACTACCTACTACTACCTACTACTACCTACTACTACCTACGACTACCTACTACTAACTACTACTACCTACTACTACCAACTACCACCTACTACTACCTACTACTACCAACTACCACCTACTACTA
>CAMXCT020002800.1:0-86144 GCA_947184155.2 Cladocopium goreaui
ACCTGGATAGTTTGCTGAATTAATTGCAGTGGTTCAGAGCCTAAGGGGACAACCGCAACTGTTTGATTGGCTTCCACTGCTTCACGAGTAATGCATACTCGAGCAGGGGCAAGGGCACACGAAATGTGAAGTGGGGGTTTGTCACAGCACGAGAGTAGCGAGTCATCAACAGAACAGTGGGCGGAAACTAACTGTGTCCTTATATGCTGCATACGAAGGTCCAGGGGTAGTTCTGTTTGTACTCTTTGCACGAGGTTATGTATCCAGGTATCTATGGGGGTAAGGGGAGCAGAGATTTGATGTCTCATTGCACCTGATTCCCGTAGTAGCAACCTGAATTGATGAACTACTCGCGATGCTATTGCTAAGTGCTTAGCGCTTTTTCTTGACCCTTCGGCCAGCGACAGTATTGAATTATCTCCTGTCAGGCTTCTTAACACGCTGATAGGTACTACACACCACCGAATCCAATGTCCTACAGTATTGTCTCCCTTTGAACATGCAATGCATTTTTCCCAGTCTTCACTTGCTGGTAGTTCTTCTTGTGTAGGGAGTACTCTGCGTGATGCCTCAAGCAGTCTGACAAGGGAGTCTGTCGTGAAGGCCGTCAGCTGTTTGGTTACTATACATGTTTCACAAATTGCAGTTTGATAGCCGCCGAGTGGGTATGCACGGCCAAAGTTTGCACAGAGAGCACATTTTTTTTGCCGACTTTGGCCACGTCGTGCTAACCACTCATCATCATCCTCATTGACTGCCCAGCGTAACAAGGTGAACCTAGTAATACTAGGAATCCATCGCTTGTTGGCCTCGCACGCATGGCTGAGCCATGCCCAGCTGATTCCTCCCGTCCATCCAGCTGTTAGTATCTTATTACGAATATAGTGAGATGCTAGCTGCATCATGTGATGGAGCACACATTTTTTGACTGCGTTTATTCGTTGTTTGATTGTACCACTTCCTGATACTGCTCTTGTTAGGACACCTTCCCCAACGACACGTGCCCACGCTTGCCATAGTATCCTAACTTCGTGTGTTTGTCTGTTCACTGCCGGTGGAGTTTCAATGTAAAGTTCATGAACCTTTCCTCCTTTTCGCAGAAATAGCCCTAATGCAGAAACAAGGATACTTACACCCGGGTCAAGTAGTGGTGCAATTTTACACAGTCGAAATACGAATGCAAGGAGGTCATGTCTAATCCAACTTCGTCCTAGTAAGAGTTCCGTTGCTGCCGCGCGTAGCATTTGAAGATCTTCCGTGGCAGCACCAAAATAGGATGTAGTGTATAGTACCACACTTTGTGCAAACGTATTGAAAGCAATGCTCTTAGAGACAACTGAGAGGACTGGTTGCCGAAACAGCCTGAGCCGATGTATAAACTTTTCGGCAGCCTTAGGATTGATTTGTTTAAGGGTAGTAGGGTGTGTAGTTACTGTCCATAAGTCACGATCCGACAATTGGGCGCGCCCTAGCAATAATAGTCCGAGAGAGGTCGCAACACCTTGGATGCAGTGTGCCCCGAAACCTGACTGATCTAACTGACGAAGCACCCAGCTTGGAAGCGGGCTGTTGATTACTAGAGCTGTTTTACATCTACAGTTACACTCTAGTGCCAGCAATGAGCATATGGGTGTGTAGTCTGTTCCATTAAGGATACCGCAAGCTTCTCGAGGGGTCAACCCTATACACTTGTCAGCTCGTGCAAGTAGGAGTGTCTTTTGGGAAAGGATAGCCGATAAGATCGCTGCTCGTGCGGTGGGGTATTTCTTTTGCCGGAGAATAACTTCACTTTCGATCCGCCCAGGCAGGGATTGGACTGAAAAGGGGGGACAGTCAGTGCTGATAGCTTGCCAACAGGCATGCTGGTCAATTTGAAAACCTGCCGACCAGCAACATTGATAGCATTTGTGGACTCTACTTACCCAGGTAATGTCATGTCCTGGTCCTGCAATCGTGTTGTCGTCAATGTATCCCTGAACACTAAGGACCCGGGGGATGCGATTCATATAGTGATATATCGGGTCCATTGCCAAGCAGAATAGGAACACTGAGAAAGACCTTCCCATGTCAACTCCCACATGCACCGCCCTAGGCGGCAGAAGTCTGCCTTGAACTTTATGGCGGATGAGCCTTCCAAATAGGATGTATTTGGCATAATTACAGACCCATGTCGGCGCGTTACGCATTCGCAGGATATGTAAGATCCAATAGGGATTAACCCGCTCAAAGGCCTTTGATAGATCAACTAGTAGTGCAGCCACGGGAGTATTGCTATCCAGTAAGGCTTGTATGGCATGGACAGCATGCTGCGGTTCTTTAAAGCAATTCATGACGACCTGCGAGGGATGCATATAGGCACAAGTTGCTTTCATGACTACAGCAGCAATGGTGCCATCAACAAGCCTATCACAAGTATTGGGCATTCCTAAGGGCCTGAAATAGTCAGCAGTCGGACCTACTTTTGCCTTGGGTATCCAAACCCCTACTTGTACAGGTGCAGCTCGTAGGCCTGCTAACATTTTCATCATCAGCTGATCTAGGACTGGGTAGCTATCTTCAGGGGGAAGCCTCCATGCAGAGTAGGGGATTCCATCAGGGCCAGGGGCTGAATCTTTAGTGCCAAGGAGTGTATGGAGAAAGTCCTGTTTCTGGGGAAGCTCAATACTCGGCCACGACGAAGCAGTCTGGTACTCCCGTAAAATGGGTTCCCATTCTTGAAGAGAGTCTTGAGGCTTTACAAACCAAAAGTTCCGCGTGTCAAGCATGGCTTCGTCCAACATCTGGGAGGTGGTGCACTGTTCTCCCTGCTGATTGAGGATCGGCCCATTATAAATGACGCCCTTGGGGCAAATAGATCGCAAACGGTTCCAGAACGTAATGTTATTGCCGATACCTCTGGCTTGTTGATTTACCTGCTCAAGAGCGGGATATTGCCGAGTCATCGTGATCTGGTCTAGAAAATCAAAAATCTGTTTCAACAGATCACTTCGGATTGTTATTTTTCCTGGATATAGCTCACTAACCCCGTTGGAAGTAAATATATGGTAAGTGGCAGCCTGGAGTGCATGGAAATGCTTTGCAGGTACGTGTAACACCTCAGCTCGAATTTTAAGGAATTTCCGCAGAAGTTCATGCTCAGGAATTCGAGGGTGATCCGATGGAATAGGTTGTTGTCTCCACCACGACCAAAGGGTGGACACAAACTCAACTTCATCTGTTTGGGGTAGTCTTTGGATCCTTCTTATCAGCTCTTGTAGATCGTTAGGAACCATATAGGGGTCAGCCTCGTTCTTTCCAGGGCAAAACACGTTAGTTGGGATGGTTTGATGGACTGGGTCTTTCATGTCACTTTTGACCCTTGGTCGAACTACAAAGGTCGCGGTGAGCTGGTAATGTCCACTTAGGTGATGTCGCCTATTGGCTGCTACCATAACATCTATTTGGGCTGCAGCTATATAATCAGTAGGACATAATACTCTGTCGAGTGCTGAACTTCCAGTAGGGCTTTCAAAGGTGTGAAGTTGCGGATGCGTGTCGAGAACTTGCGCGTGGACTAATAATTCATTCCAAAGGTCCGGGCAGCTAGCATCCACTTGGTTAAAATCTCCCCCCATATAAAGGGGAAAGTCGACTCTACTGGTCTTGACCCAGGTGATTAATTCTTTCAACTCAACGACCTTGGTTTGTGGATGTAGATACACTGACAAGAGTCCGATGGTAGAATATCTGTCTTGGATTACGGCAAGGACAATGCGACCTGGTATGACAACTTCTGTTCGGTCAAGTTTCCACCCAGGTGGAATTAGGGCTGCTGAACCACCCGACACTCCACCTCTTTCTGTTAACAATCCTTGGGTGTGTGCAACTTGAATACCTGGTATATTATGGTGCAAGACCTGATGGGTTTCAGCATGCCATCTGGTTTCTTGTAGTAAAACCGGGCCTGTTCGTAGCAGTCGTTTAATGAGTCGCATTTTGGCATCCCCTGCTCTAGTTGTGAGTGTCCACCCTGATACATTCCACACGTGTAATCGTTTAAGCCTGAATGGAAGATCTTGTCTGATAGCTTTTCGATATTCGAGAATGCTTCGTCCTATTTCTTCTACTGCAAGAGAAGGTAATGTTCGTGAATCACACATAAGTTGCTGATAAAAATCATCAACACCCTGATGGAAAAGTGTGGCAACATGTTGCAGGGTTAACTTCCACCATGGTGTTCGGACATGGAGTATATGGGGCAATATTGATAGGTCACGTATCTTTGATAGATATGGCGGGCACTGAGTCCCTGTTTCGAATAAGTAAGTCGTTTTGACACATCGCGTAAGCATCTTGAGCAGTGTACGGAGCAGTGGAGCAGGCAAGTTCCGCAGAATCATCATCATTGCAAGTAACAAGAATCAGTTTAGTCCCTCCGTTGGGGCTTCTCCCAGTGCGAAGAGCAGCCTGCTCCACTCCTCCGTGCCTGCAAAGATAAGATATTCTCCTGATGGGTCCAGTGTATGCGATTGTATGAGCTGAGTTCCAAGTTGCCTAGGCATTCGCCGCATGGACGATGACTGCGTATACCACATTGGTGACCATACAACAGGGGTGGCAACTTTGTACGCAACAAAGGACTTAGATCTTGTAAGATCTTGAACTTGGTGATTGTCAACAACATGTACAGCGATCCATTGTGGAGTGGCACCACTAACATCTCGTGCTAATACACCTATAATACTTAAGCCGCCTGTGCCATCCAGACCACCGAGTAAATGGATGACAGTGCTAGCGGGCGAGGCGTTGTGCATAAAGCACTGCGGGGCACCAAGTGTGTGCAAGTAACACAAGGCACAAAAAGGGCACTGTAAAGCCGCAAATTCACTAAGATGTATATAGTGCTGTCCATTATCAATTCGAGCAAGTATCGGGTAGGTCGCAAATGTATGATAAGAAACTTGCACCACATCAGCAAATATCTTTGGCATGTTGGCATGAATGAGAAAGTCTTTACTTTGTCGGTAGTCGAATGCGACCGTTCCAAAGCGAAACGGTTGATCAGGCTCATGAGAAAGCAACAGGAATAGCAGGCAAGGTCGCTGTACCCCAACATAGATAAGGGGAGGTTGCATAATTTTTGGTGCCCAAATGATAAAACCGTAGGGAAATTGGTGCTTTACACTAAGCGTTGCAATCTGGAAAACAACAAATAGTTGTTTGATAGCAGTAAGTTGTTCAGCACCCGTATATTCTCTCAACAGTTCAATATGCTTTGCTTTGATCTCTTGAGCTTCAGCATGAAATCCAAGACCATTTCTAACAGCCAAGTAAAGCATGTGCGCTGATAGGGTAACATTTTCATATGTGTTTGAGGACTCTAGCACCCAATCAATCCGAGTTTGGGTCATAATATTGCTCAGCTCTTTATCCCCAAAGGGGGGTTTATCCTCACTGTGGGTTCCTTGATACTTCGGAGGTTTGGATCCTTGTAAAAAGGCGAAAACTGTCGGCTGGTGCACTATTGGAGGGCAAGCTGATTCGACACTGTCATTAAGAGTATAGTGCCTCCATTTCGCTTCAAAGTCAACTTTGTCATCTTTGAGTTGAACTCCTCGAGCGGCTGCTTGTTCCAGAACCAGTTTCAGCAAGTCTTGGTATTTGGAATATACTTCTTGAATACTCGGTAGGTCTTTGTGGTACGGCTGCGCATCATTGCTTCCCTCAACCCACTGTTGCAGCTGATTATCAGTACCGAGAGCCGCACTGATGAGAGATGGGTGAAAGCTATTTCCACAAAAGTCTCGAATCACTTTATCCGTGAGAAGAGAGGGCCCATGTCTTTCTGTCGTTAAGATATTCTCAAGTCCTGCTAGTTTGCGTACTTCTTGGACCGTCAGAATTCTCATTGGCAGCACAATATTTGGGTTATGAAAGATAGGCACTAGTTGTTCAATGAGTTCATCTTTTTTGGATGTGGTCGCTCTGTCTGTTTGAAGAGTAATAAGGAAACTTTTCCATATGGGGAGAAAGTGAGCAGGGATGAAGCTTGCCCATGGCAGGTTTGGGACCCTAACTCCCTCAGCCATTTGGGTTAACAACATGAAAGATTTCCTCCCACCAAAAAAGGAATAATCCCATAGGAGTGCACTGGGCTGGTAGCCTGTCCAGGAAAGCTTCAGGATTCCATTGTTTGACAGCCCTCTTGTTCGGAGTAATGGGGCCAATGGTAAGTTTTCACCGTTCAAGGTCACTAAAGGGCCCCATTCATCGATAAAAGCGAGCGGAACACTGGCCAGTTTCTCTGTGTCCATGTGACTCCGTAGAAATACCCTTTTTCGCTGAATGCCATAATAGGGACCAGTGTCCCATACCCACCGATTGGTTGGTTGTTTACTAGGAAGTCCAAGACAATATAGAAACATTTGGAAGTGTTCAGACTGCTCAAGGCGCTGCATGCCTTTAGGTTTGCGGTCAGTTTGTACAATTTGCATGCTTCCAGCATTCTCTGTCAAATATCGGACCGATTCTGGTCCAAAGAGCTTCTGAAGATGCAGAATTACAAGGTAAACCACAAAAAAGAGCATACTTCGCTGACCTGTCAGCCCAAGCAATCCATTTAGGTAACCTGCATAAGTAAGATCTTGACAGGGAGATCCTGCAACAACAATCCACTTGATTGTAGGGTACATTGCCTTGGCTTGACGAAGGATCAGAGAGTCACGGGCAACTAGATCCCATACATCTTTAACGTAGATGGTAGCAACCCCTTCAATCGTATATGCCCACTGTTGGTCTTCACGCAGCCCTATTTCGGCAGCAACAAGCCGACGTAAGACAGGATCAATTTCTGCTGCGATGAAGATAGTAGGGGGTTTACCTAGTTTTTTCTTAATGATGTGATAGACCGATCCGACTCCATCAAACATCGAGATAACACCAACGTTGGCCAGCGTTGCATGTGCGATAATCCTAGGTAATCCTTCAGGGTCAATCTCTTCAACTACATTCTCATTCTTACTATCCTTAGGGGGTCCATGTCTGGTCACCTTCGCCCTCTTCTTGCTCGACTTGGTTTTCGCATTGTTCTTGCATGAAGGGGGAGAGAGCTGCGAGGTTCGCGTTCTTTTCTGCTTCCGAGGCGTTTTGAGAAAGCCTTTGACAACCTTTAACTGTCTTTTGCGATACTGCGCAACTTCACCTCCTCCTGCTGCTTCAGAAAGTTGCTTTGTCATTAGGATTGCTTTGGGTGACTTAACTGGCAGTATGACAAGCCCACTGATGAGGAGCTTCCCGCTGACATGCTTACAGTCCACAACTCGTATACCATTGTTATGGTCGTACATACTTATCATTCCAGGCTGACTAGTATGCAGGACTATGAGCTGGCTGTCAAAGTCAAGCCTAGTGGTGGCTATGAGACACTGGATTTCGTACTCTCTTTCTTGGAACATGAATTTGTGCCCAAGCGGGAGTCGTTTTTCCTCGAGCTTCGGAAGGGAGCATCCTGGAGGCACTTTGATTCGAACGATAATCAAGGGGCCAAATTTGCCGCATTTCCACTTGGCATTGGCAGTGTCTAGACATGAACAAGCTTGACACTCTGTCAATTCATTAGTATTCCAGATTGGAACTAACAAGTCACAAAGTTCATCTATACCTGTATTAGGCTTGACTGTGGCAGTGAAGGTGTCAATTGGTATTGCGCTAGACTGTAAGCACGCCTGACATTGTAATACAAATCTTGAGAAAAGAAAGTTGCGAGTACTCTGACTAAGGTTTGCGCAAATGATTGAGTATAGTTCATATACTGCATCGTTTTGTGCAGTGCCGTTAGGGGGAATGGTGCTGAGTGTCGCAAGGGACAGGCAGGCATCAAAACATGTAAAGGGAAAAACCGTGGGTACTTGATGGACCCAACTCCACCCTACCCCTACTGCTGCAAGGGCTGCCTGTCGCACATGTATACTAACATGTGTTGGGATCCACGGCCCTCTTGATAGGAGGTACAATGCAGTATTCATGCTAGACATGTGACCACAGTTAATCGCAATGTCTTGGGCTTTATTAGCTAAGGCCGCAATAACGGGAGCATCAAGGGTCGGGAACCATTTGCGGCTGGATTCAGCAAAAGGAGAGAGAGAGGCAAACTGAGCTGGTTGGGACTGACTTTGAGTTTCACGTTCAAAGGATGTCTGGGCGGGGTCATTTTGCTTAGTATGGTCATCTTCCCCAGTGATATCAATGCACACACGCGTTTTGTCGTTGGCCGGGAGGACAGAACTTCGTTTAAGGGCAGCCTGGATAGGGGGCAGTGCTTCTCCTTGATGTAAGGAGGAGGTCTGGGAAGACTTGGTCCTTGTGGGGGTTGCAATGCCAGGGGGATCTTCACCGATTTCTACGACAATAGAGTCATCAGGTAACAATGGCTGTTTTTCTGGCGAAGGATCATTTCTAATAGGGGCCTTAGAGGCAAGATCTGGAGGCTGACATTGACTTGGAAGTGTAGGTACAATGGGGTCAATGCACTCAGGTTTCGCATTGTCATTTGGTGAGGAAGGGGAGACACCAGGTGGGGAGGACGGAGTGACAACAGGGTCAGAAGGTTCATTAGACAGTCTGCCTTTGCTTGCAAGCCCACCTTTCACTTCACCACAAGTAGGTTTGAGCTCTTGGATGCTAGTTTTCTGACTGCTAAGAGCTTCTCCTTCACGTGTAGGGGGTTTCTTGACGGGGGTGGAGAGAAGTGCCGGTTGGGGAGGTAGCATCTCCTTATCTTCCTCCTCGCTTTTGCGTATATTATTTCCGTGATGGTCTTGATCAACAACCATTTCAGTAATCTGTTGCTCGCCGGTGTCAGTTGGGTGACTAGCAGGTAGGTTGGTCCATGGGATGGTTGGGCTGACAGTAGGGGGGTCAGTGCGTGCATCCCCATGGGTTAATTGCCCTTCTGGAACGTTACCAGCACGCTGCGCACCATTAAGTTCACCTTGACTGCCTGACCGCTCTGCATTTGACTTCGCAGTGTCATGGACGCTTGCCCCAGCGACAGCATCAGTGAGGGGGGGACTGTTTTGATACGGATTGACCTGCTGGGAGGGCGGAGTTGGTGGGGGGGTGACGCCTAAAACTGCGTAAGCCGGAAGCTGGTCAATTGCTTTCTTGCTGCTGGGGGGGGCAGACGGGGTCCTAAGCAGTTTGGCACCCTGGTCAGTTCGTTTGTCCTTCATGAGCGGCTGGTGCTGTGTGGAGCTTGTCGAAAGTACCGCGGTGGTTTTCAAATTGGTTCTGTTGTTGTCGAATGTACTAAATTTCCATGCAGCAATGGCTTCAACTTTAGTATCAGCAGTTAGCATGGTACTGAAGTCAAAGTGGGGAGGCACGAGCATGACAAGATAACAAGTTTTGAAGGGGTATATTTGTAAAGCATCGACCTTAGTAAGGTATAATGAGCTTTCGAGGCCATCAACTCGATTGATTTGACATTGCCTTCCTGACGGGATTTCAAACATCATGATTCTGGTAAATTTGGACACTTGTTCAAACCTAAGGAAGTTTTGCTTGCAGAATTCTCCTTTTGCACTGTTCACTGCTTCAAAATGACTAAAATGAGTCAAAAAGATGTCCAGTGTATCTATTACAGGAATAGATTCCAGGAAGAGAATCCACGGGTAGGTCTCTTCAGAATACGTATATGATACCTGTTGAGTCTGCAAGTCAACTGCTGAGTCCTTCAGAAGTCCGAATCGTCGCTTCTGAGAAGCATTCTGGGTGCTGACAGGGGCAATGACAGTGAGTCTGTTTTTGAAGCTTGGATTACACTTTTCACCAATTCTACGCCAATGCTCTCCTTTGGTCTCGTGCCTGGGTGGTTCACCCGGTGCACCAGTTTGTGGCAGTATGTTTCCACAATGCTCTATCGTGCAGACAATATTGTTTCCTCTTTTGTCCTTGACTGAGAAAGAACATGGGAAGTTCTGCTTAACTTCATGAGGGATCCAAAAAGTGAGCATCGTGACATTGGCATTGTCTTCATTAACGATTGTTTGAAATTCAAATTTGGATGCTGAAAACGCATTAATGAGTGCAAAACCGAGCTCTGAGTCAATGACTGCTACTTCATTTTCCAGGAGTGGGATGATGCTACTTTTTGCAATTTGAAGTGGTATAAAGGGCATACTGCCTATTGGTGCATACCTTACTTCAATTCGGTACCAGTTGCTGCCCATGGCAGTCACTTGACTAAGGACAAATTGTGTCGATTGCTGGCGTTGCCCAAAGGGCAAGTACGTTGTTGAACAATGCAATAAATTGCGGAGCACTTCGATTTCCATGCCTTCTAGTTTCAGCATTACTTGAGCTTTAGATAGGAAGAAGTACTTAATTCTAAAGGACATGAGCTCCAGCGCAAGTGCATTTCGTTCTTGATCACTTAAGTGCCGAGTGGACATGACAGTGAAAGTAGCAGCCTCCCGCAGTTTATGTAAACGAGTCCAGTCAATGCCTTCTTTAATCTGAAACTGGGTGTCTTGTGCTGTGTTAATTTCTTTCTGTAACGATTCGATTGCTTCACGGATTTTGGTTCTTTGTAAGCAAGAGTTCTTTTCATATTTGATGGTAAGCGGCACGCTTCCTTTTGACTTGTCAGAATTATAGCAGCCATTTGGTGATGTGCTAGTCTCGCTGACTCCTGGATACTGCCCTTGTCGTAGTTCTTTGCCAACAAAATTTTCAAAGGCGATACGGGCAGGCATTATCAGCTCATCAGTTATCGTGTCAGGGATTTGCCATTCAATTACGGCTGGACTGCTTGACAGGCTATCCATTTTGACAAGATATAGTACAGTAGGATATTTTTGATATTTGAGGGTTCCAGTGAGCTGCTTTATTTCTCGAATGGCTGCAATGTGTCTCTGGCAAGTGTCAAAAACTTTTGCTGCTATTTCGACTGGGCCAGTGTTGGCATGACACTCATAGATAAGTATAACAGTCTGTTGCATCGTTGCCAGTGTTTTCATAGCACTTTGAGCCGCTCCAAAAGAGGGAAACGCATAAGCAGTAGTCTCTTGCTTCGCTATCTGTGAATGCAGCTGATCATAGGTGGTCAGAAGTATGCCTTCAGGTGCTTTGATCTTACTCGGAAAATGTACCATGAGAGTGGCATGCAATCCAAGTGCACCGAGATATTCCGCAGCAGCCTGTTGAGCCTCGATGTGTTCAGCCATTCTGGCTTTGTCTTCTCACCAAGAGAAAGGTTGTATGTGAGAGGTGTGTGAGTGGTATGACAAGTAACTCGAGATAAGATAGGGGAGGGGGGAGTACCTGTCGCGTCTTTGGACAGATAAACCCGTAGAGCAGGGAGAGAGAAACGAAACAAGATAAGAGAGTGTAAAGAATGGAGTCACTTCAATAGGTTCGAAATGGTTCGAAATGGAAGAAACGAGATCCGATTAAACAAATCAACTAAAAAGGTGGGGGACGAGGTGTCTCGAAATGCAAAACAGAAAAGGGGTGGGTAGAGGCAACAGAGCACCTGTCACGTCTTTGGACAGATACACTGTGTAATCAGAGGCAGCGGTGGAGAGAACAGCGACCTGTCACGTCTTTGGACAGACACACTGTGTGAAATAGAGAGTAGTCCAGAAGAGAAGCAGAGAAGACGAGAGGAAACAAACCAAAAAATTCAGGTTAGAAGAGGGACCTTGGTAAAGCGGTGGAGTAGAAGGACAGTGACCTGTCACGTCTTTGGACAGATACACTGTGTGAACTCAAACAGGTAAAAAGAGAGAAAAGAAAGCAATCAGATCAAAAGAGGACCTTGGTAAAGCAGTGCAGTGGAAAAAACAGTGACCTGTCACGTCTTTGGACAGATACACTGTGTGAGCGTCAAAACAGGTAGAAAGGGGGAACTTGGTAGAGCAAAGTAGTAAAAGTACAGTGACCTGTCACGTCTTTGGACAGACACACTGTGTGAGTGCAAAAATTCAAGAGGAAAAATGAAAATAGTGAGCCTGTCACGTCTTAGGACAGACACCCTGTGTGAAAACAAATTGTCCAAAAGGGGTGAGTGTAGGTTGCGCAAGGTGCCTGTCACGTCCTTGGACAGACACCCAGGCAACAAAGAAAACCAAACCTTAAGATCTGAAGCTCGATGCCAATCACAGAGATTTGAGCAAGCAAAAAACAGAAACTAAGGTTCGCACACTTTCTCAACCAGTTGCTCTATATCTAAGGGCCAGGTGAAAACCAAAAGAGAGCAACCAGACTTAAACACAATCTAACCTTAAAAGGGGGGGGTTCCGACAGCACAGGAGGAATCGAGCACAGTAAGTCGCCCCAGCAACAAACTACACAACAAGTCCCTTACCCCTGGGCTAACTACGCAGTTACCAGTACTCTCCTCTGCAACAGGTGTGCTCAGCTACTGGTAACTTGAACCGAAAACTTGAGCCAAAGGCTTGAGCCAAAGGCTACGGACCCCGTCCCATACTGGCTCCGGCATGCTGCCAGCAAAGGTAGTCGCAGCGGGCAGTAGTCAACTATGAGTATCTATGGTGACAACGCCGCTCAACCTAGGTCAAGTTGCAGGCTGAATGTATGGATGGGAAATTTGGGTACTCTACGCTACCTCGAGTGGCTTACTGGAACTGTACGTAGACGTTAGTAGTGCATCCATAGGCAGGCTGCAGAGTCACCGATTCTCGTCCACCAACGAACGAACCATACAGGCAGACTTGTGCTGCGCGGGCGCTCCAGGCTGTCCTACAGGGAGCACCACTGGAGCTCCAGAGACTCACTGCAGCGCAATGTGGTTCATGGCTTTGGCCGGCTACCCACCGCCCCTCTCAGATAGACAAGACCGACCCGGTAAAGCCACCGGACAAAGGACAGACGAGACAAACGAATTCAGGTACAAACCACCTCCGGAGGAGGGCAAAGCTAAATACGAGGGACAAAATAGGGGCCCTCGGGGACGCCAAAAGATTCCAGTCCTTAGTCACCTTAGTGAGCACTGCTTTTTCCTTGCCACTCAACCAACATCCACAAACAACGAAGGCACACCAAACTAAACAAAAAACTCTCTTGCAACAATCCAGACGTCTCACGCCGAAGTGAAGGCAGGGGAGAGTGCATAAAGAAGGAAGACACCAACAACCAAAGAACCAAGACACGACCACAACAGGAGCAGAGAGAGAGCGGGCGGTATCCCATAGGGGATCTAGATCATCAGGAGATGAATTCCTCAGCGTCGGAGTACAGAGTACCCCAACAACACATGCACCATGGTGTAGAGGGTAAAACAAACCCCACACAGGGCCAAAGGCCTTTGCTGCCATAAGACAAAATGAAGTGAGGACGACAGAGCACCACCACACCCCAAGCTGCTTGAGTTGTGCAGCATACTGGTGGAAGCTTTTGGTCGTGTGCCACAATCTGAGAAGGCTATAATTCGACGTCCAATCTAATGGGCACAGAGTTGCTGTCTGTTTCCACTTTTCTGGAATCAGTCCTGTTAGGGACTTCCAAGTTACTCTCGTGGGTCCAGTAGGTTGCAGACCCATCATGGTGTGGTTCAACTGCGCCCATTATGACCCACGAATGAGTTCTGTAAAACAATTAGCTGTTTGGAACTTCTCATCCAGCGCTAAGTCCTATCCAGGGGCATTTTTGTCCGTGAACTTGACTGCCTGCAGCACTTGGTCAACAGCATCCCTTTGCAGTCCTTCGAACTCTCGATGAGACATTGCGACCCGCCGAAAGGCAACGGGCTCCGACCACAAAAAAATCGAACTCTCGATGAGGACAGACAATGGCAACTTCTTGCAGCAGTTGTACAGAGCCACCTTTTTCCTCTATTAAGCACGGTGCAACTAGTCCAGCTTGCAGGAAACCACGCCAGGAGGGCCGAGACCCCGCTGACAAGATCCATACCTGGGAGCACGTTCTCGGTTCACGTCTGCACTCTCCGTGGCTGCTCCGATAAGCTCAGAGAGAATTGGACGAAACCAATACGTACAGAAGGCATTCAGTCTCTGGAGTTGCCAAGAACTCCGCTCGTCGAGTCAGCGAGCAGATATACTGCGCAAGATTTTCTGCAAGCCCGAGCGTCTTCTATTGTGGGGTTATCTCTCGTGGTCCCTCTTATTTGCAAGTCTGCTTTTCTTGTGCGATTTGACTTGGGTCATGCTCTCTCTGCCGTCTTTTGTCCTTAGTTTGACTTTTCGATCCCTTTCGGGCTTTGGCTTTCTGGGCTCTTGGTGTCGGTTTTGAAACATGTTGAACGACCTGGACGGGGAAAACAATGGGCTCTTGGTGTCGGTCTAGTGCTTCTGTCTGTGCATTTGTTGGTGCTTCTCTGTCTGTGTTGCGCTCCTTTCGTGTATGGTTTCAAAACGCAAAATCTGGTACCTCTGCCATGGTACCTCTAGAGGGTCGGCTAAATTAAGCTTAAATGGGGCTAATTAGGCCTTGGGGCTAATTAGGCCTTAAATTTGAAATGCTTTGTATTGAATGCCCGACTGGCAATGCAGCTGACAATTTTTTTTCCACGTGAAACTTGAAACTCACTTTGGCTTTCGCTTGATATCCCCAAAGGCAGCCTTCACCTTCATGTGATTGGGGATCACAACGCTGCTGGTATCTAATTCCTGCAATTTTCGTTTGGTTCCGCCTGTCTTGGGTGCAGGCTCATTTTTTGGAGTTTGTTTCTTTCTGTTCTTGGCCTTAGCCTTTCCTTTTGCTGCAGCGCCCTTCTTGGACTCTGCTTTTGACTTCTGACTTTTCCCTTTGGCTTTGGAAGAAGAGGCAGCTGCACCGTCAGGGTCACCATCGCCCGAAGAATCAGACTCAGAAATTGAGCTGGAAGACATGGCTTGGACTTGGCCATCATTTCCTTCATTCGATGTTTCCCGTTCCGGCACCTCCTCTGCATTCTTTGACATGACCTCATCAGTAGTCTTGTCATCAGGCGCGTCCTCCAAAACATCTGGCTGGCAATCCTCGATCGTCCCCTCCAGCACCATGGATGCCTTTTCCAAACCATCCGAAATTTTCTGCTTGTTGGGTTCCAAAGAGCATTCCTAAGCCGTAGCAGCGAAGAGAAGAAAAGGTGCAACATGTGAGAAAAACATTGAAACATCGCAGGTCAGTGTCCCTTGTAAGGTTCTGGTCAATTCTTCATCTTATCAAGAAGACATGTTCAAAATGGTGTTTACGAAGAAGCAAAGTCAAAATGTTCCCAGGCAATGACGGGCAGCGTGGCCACCTTTCTTGTGCTTTCTCCACAGGAAACGAACGACTTGCGTGAGTGCCTGCTCAGTAGTCCATTTCTCTCCAAATGTCCGAGATGTTGACCAATGTGTCTTGACTTTGGGATTCTTTCGCTGGCTCTCATCCAAAGTTTTGGGGTAGTAGCCTTGGAAAGACTTTGTGGCAACCTGCCAGGTCAGGTAGCACTTGGTCATGGGAGGCCTCAAGTTCTTTATGTACCATGGAGTAGCAGCTTCTGCGGCAGCCCGTGGGGCTGCAAAGCGCGTCAAGATAAATGTTTCTCGATCTTCTTGGTCTAGCATATCTTTCATGTCAGTGAACAATTTTCCGTCGGTGGTCCCATCCATTTCTACCAGCACGTCTTTGAGAGAGTCTGGCCGGATGAGTTTGGATTTGATTGTGGCGTCTGACTGCAACAAACGATCCAGAACCTCCGCTTGACGCACCTCATCCATATCCGGGAAGCTGTGTTTGATCAAGGACATCCTTAGCTAAGGTAACGGTCCACGGGGCCGAAGTGTGGAGAAAGCCTTCAAAATTAAAGGGCCGAATAACCCCACAAGTCAACTTCTTCCAGTAAGCAGACACAAAAAGTTCAAGTGGGACGAGGAAGGAAGGATAGACAAAGGAGGTGGTGGAGGATCGATCGAAAAGTTGTATGTGAACAGTTGTGTATGACAAAGTTGTGTGTGTGTGTGAAAGATGGTGTGACAAAGTTGTGTGTGCCAGATGGTGTGTGACAAAGTGGTGTGTGAAAGAAGGTGTGTGACAAAGCGGTGTGTGAAAGAAGGTGTGTGACAAAGTGGTGTGTGAAAGAAGGTGTGTGACAAAGAGGTGTGTGACAAAGATGTGTGCGAAAGAAGGTGTGTGTGAAAGACGGTGTGTGACAAAGTTTCGTGTGACAAAGTGGTGTGTGAAAGAAGGTGTGTGACAAAGTGGTGTGTGAAAGAAGGTGTGTGACAAAGATGGTGTGTGAAAACGGTGTGTGTGAAAGATGGTGTGTGACAAAGAGGTGTGTGAAAGATGGTGTGTGGCAAATTTGTGTGTGACAAAGATGTGTGTGTGTGTGACAAAGTTGTGTGTGTGTGTGATAAAGTTGTGTGTGAAAGATGGCCACGCAAAGTGACGGTGGATGTCGCCAAGCGCCACGCCAGCCACGCAAAACGGAGGTGGGTGTCACCAAGTGTCATGCCTGCCACGCAAAGTGGCACGGCGTCACGGGCGACCAACGGGGACCAAGCGCGACACCAGACCCAGCCAAGTGTCATAAGTACCACGCCTGCCATGCAAAACGAAGGTGGATGTCGCCAAGTGTCACGCCTGCCACATGAAACGACGGTGGATGTCGCCAAGTGCCACGCCTACCATGCAAAGTAGAGCGGCGTCACGGGCGACCAACGGGGACCAAGCGCGTCACCAGACCCAGCCAAGTGTCATATGTACCACGCCTGCCACGCAAAATGAAGGTGGAGGTCGCCAAGCGGCACGCCAGCCACGCAAAACGGAGGTGGGTGTCGCCAAGTGTCATGCCTGCCACGCAAAGTGGCACGGCGTCACGGGCGACCAACGGGGACCAAGCGCGTCACCAGACCCAGCCAAGTGTCATAAGTACCACGCCTGCCACGCAAAACGAAGGTGGATGTCGCCAAGCGCCACCCCTGCCACGCAAAGCGACCGTGGATGTCACCAAGTGCCACGCCTGCCACGCAAAGTGGCACGGCGTCACGGGCGACTAACGGGGACCAAGCGCGACACCAGACCCAGCCAAGTGTCATAAGTACCACGCCTGCCATGCAAAACGAAGGTGGATGTCGCCAAGTGCCACGCTTGCCACGTGAAACAACGGTGGATGTCACAAAGTGCCATGCCTGCCACGCAAAGTGAAGCGGCGTCACGGGCGACCAGCGCGTCACCAGACCCAGCCAAGCGTCACAAGTACCACCCCTGCCACGCAAAACGAAGGTGGATGTCGCCAAGCGCCACTCCAGCCACGCAAAACGGAGGTGGGTGTCGCCAAGTGTCATGCCTGCCACGCAAAGTGGGATGGCGTCACGGGCGACCAACGGGGACCAAGCGCGTCACCAGACCCAGCCAAGTGTCATAAGTACCACGCCTGCCACGCAAAACGAAGGTGGATGTCGCCAAGTGCCACGCCTGCCACGTGAAACGACGGTGGATGTCGCCAAGTGATGGTGTGTGGATGGTGTGACAAAGATGATGTGTGGGTAACAAAGTTGTGTGTGAAGCAGTTGTGTGTGTGAGGACGCGGAGGCGGGAAGCGGAGGCGGAAGGTACAGATCTAAAAACAAGAACTCCACACAATTTTGTGGGGAAAAAAAGACCATTGTTGGTAAAGATTCAACCTGCTTTTGACGCCCACGGTCTTCTCATTGTATTTCAAGAGTGGCGCACCAGAAGCAAAGATGAGCTTTGGCAAGTGCGCCTTGATGGTGGGATTCAACACCCCATAGCGCAACCAGAAAGGGAGCAAAAGAGACTCGTCCCCATCCTTTCGCAGCACCACCCCATCCTGCTCACGGCAGGTCCTGGTGCATGGAGGACCTTGGCTGGTCAAAGTTCAATACGCGACTGCACCAATAAAACCAAACATGGTTGGCAGAAAGATGGTGAAAGGCGAGGTTTTCAGCAAAGGTTTGCCTAGGCAAGGGAGAGACACTCCAGACACATGGAACGCCTGCAAAAGCTTCTTTCCCCTGCCCAAGCTCATGCGCAACTATTGGCTCCAACTTGCCGATAAACTGTTGCACGGTCATGCGTGACTCGGCAAGGAAGAAGAAAGTCCCATTGGTCTCATCCTATCTTTGGCCAAAATCAATCACACCAAAATCAACCTTGTTTCCAATTTTAGCGGCTCAAGTATTAACACAAACAGGACACGGAGTTTGCACAAGCTTCGGTCCTCCAGCTCTTCAAGCTCCCATCCGAATAGGGCTTGATGCTGAAACCCCAGGGAAAGGTAAACCTTCTTGCTGGACAGGTGCCGGTAGACCATGCCTTCTTGTAGTAGGCATCCAACCCAACACCCCCCAATCCCATGGAAACGAGATGGGCCGAGCTCACGAAGGGCAAGCATAGCGCCAATTGAGCGAAAGTCAGCTGCTTGGCCACTTGGCTTCACAGCGCTGCTCGAATCACCTAGGGAAGATACCGCCCGGACATATCTAACAAGTTTCCAGGCCCAGCAAGCCAGGGAACTACCTTGTACAAGAAAAATCCTTCTTGGGGGGCAACAAAAGCAATTTAAAGGTTGACAAGGCTGGCAAGAAACGATGCTTGCAACACTCCTTCATTTTCTCAGTAACGGCGTTCTTGATCTTGAACTTTTCTCCGAACGTCTCACCCCGGCCAGCTGAAAACTTGCGAGCAGCCGCGGAAGTGAAGTCGCCGGCCTGAATCTGCAGAAAAGGGACGTTGCCAAGCCGTTCTGACATGGTGTTATAGAAGAAAACTGTCTCGGGCATCATGGGAGTGGATGATTTCTTGTCTCGCTCTTCATGGTCTGCAATGTCTGCAAACACGTCCTCGAGTAGGTCCTTTGTACTGATCAAAGTTGATGCTAGTCTCCAAAAGTGGTTGTAATAGGAGTCTGGATGCCATCCAAAATGCCGGCAATGTTGCCATGTTTCCTGCAGACATTCTGAGACGACCCTGGCAACAAGCATCATCGGTCCCATGTGCAAAGTAGGTTTTGGAGCATAGCGTTGCCCATGTTCAATGAAAACAAACACTTGACTCACAACACGCCCAGATTCTTGCACCAACGTCAAGCGGTGGACCCACAAGTTGTCGAAGGCAAACTTTAAGCCCTGCAACGGGTAGATTCAAATTTGCTGTGAGCTTATTCTGTTACGCTTTTGCGTACTCCTTGTTTCTAATCCACAAAGCTTGGTCTGCGGGCAAGCGATTCTCATGTTTTTTGGGCCTGAAGAAGGCAACAAGAATGCTTAGGGAAAGGCGAGCCCAAGAGGCAAATCCTACAGCAAACCATCTGCCGACTCAGAAGCAAGAAACAGTGCAAACATAACACACACACACACTGACAAACCAACATGCCACGAACAGCCCAAACAAAGAAGTTATGACAGCCGCAGGCAGGAGAGATGAATAGGAAGCTGAAAAGGAGCGGAGCGAGTTAGAAACATTGCCAATTCAGCAAAACAAAACGGACAAAGGCTAAGCAAACCCTATTAGTGAAAAATTACTGGATGAAATCATGGTCGAAGTCGTGAGCCCTGAGGAAGCAAGGAAACAAATCTTAAGCCAACCGCTCACTATATATATGATGTTGCGACGCAAGTCCTTTCGACTGATATTCGATTTCCTGCCTGAGATTCTTCATGAAAATCTGCAGAATTCAGGTAGGACCATGCTGCTTCAACCGATTCTTGGTCTCCACGAATCCGATCCAAGCCGGCTCTTGCCTCCTCAGGGTCTTGGGACAAGACTGAGGACCAGTTCAAAGGAGGTAGTTCAGACCAGCTAGCCATTGTCCAGCAACGCTGGCTGGCTGTCCTGACAAGGATCTCACCCAGCATTTTGGCCATGCGGTTGGTCTCAGCAACATCATCTGCACCAGCAAGCAACCCCAAGCGATGGAGGATTTCTTCGTTGCCCAGCATAAGGAAAATGTTGCCGATCTCAGCAGCCCAGTGCCTGTTGGCCCAGTTAATCTGGAGGTCTCGTGCCGCATTCTCATTCGAGGAGAGCTGCTCAAGCAGTGTTTGGTAAGATCGCTGCAATACAATTCGCGACGACCAGATCCTGAAGGAATCGGCAACAAGGAGAGCTCACCAAAGCTGAAATTCTGTTATAGGGAATTGATTAGCCATATGGGCCATATCAAACATAACATGTCTTCAAATTGCAAACATGTCTAACCGAAGACCCTGGCTGCGCAATGAAAGAATGCGACAGACTGCTCTATACTGATGTATTTCAAATCCGCTGTGCCCTTTGCTGCTAGCAACTTCGGGGAGGCAAGGTTGCAATACAATGTGATTTGCCTCAGCCATTTAAAGCTATATCTCTGTCTGTGAAAATATTATTCTTGTCACAGCTGCGCAGACAAGGCTCAACCAGCCAAGCTTTCGGATTTGGTCATCTTGCAAAACGCTGCAGACAACGTCCATCACTGGCTTCTTTTGCTGCATAGCCCTGAGCTTCTGCAGAAGGTCCTTAGGGCCGCTAAGTCCACCACCAGCAGCCTCTTCTGGAGGGTCTTGCAGGTCTTGGTCGCCATCTTCGACATCCACCGATGAAGCCTTCAACGCTTGCAAGGATGTGTGGATCAGTCGTAGGAACGTCCAAAACCTAGCAAACCCTTTCCAACGACCTGACCATTCGAAGAAACGGCTGAGCTTCACCTTTCAAGGAGCCACAATCAATTGGTGCTTCAAACACTTTCACCCATCCGAAAGTAACGTCCACCAAACATGAGAAAGACACCCGATGAATGTGCTTTGTTCGGGCGATACTTCGCCTCTTGAACATTCCAGTGCCCGATGCTCTCAAGCAGAAGCTGGTGGAGCTCCTCGTTCGTTAAGTGCGGTTGCAGCAGGTCCGCCTTCATATCATCCGCGTTGCCGGCAAACCTCATATAGCACTCCATGTTACCGAGCAAAGGTTTACCATTGTGGGATTCTTATCAAAATGCAAGCTTGAAACTCTTCAGAGTCGGGGGAATGGAGCTGCAACCAATGGAGCGCATGCGCTGCCAATTCTGCGCCAAATTCACCCGTCTTGAAAGGTTTCTTTCGCACTGACATTGCAAGCCTCGTGCAAGCCAGAACGCCTGACAAAAGATGCGGAGACCGGAGACATGCGACATATATTCAAAGACATGCCGGACTGGGTGTGAATGGAGCTCATACAGAGGCCAGTCTCAAGAGATATCTGATATCTGCATATAGATTGACGTTGAAGACCTTGAACCTCAAACAACTCTAACCGTAAAGCAACAGAGCTCTAACATACCAAACACCCCTGGGGCCATATGCGGGCCTTGCAGGCCAAGGTGGTTTGTGGGCAGGTTGGAGTCATTGGAAATCCGATGAACAACATCGCTCTTGAAAACCGCTCGCATGCCCAGACTGTACAGCAAAGTATGGATCCACGCGGTCCTCAGCACCGAGTCATGCTTTTCAGCTTGGTGCCAAGCAAATCTTGAATTTGCGCAAAGAGTGTCCACATGTCTGATTACCTCTACAGCTAGGAAACTGCAGGCTTCAAAGCGTAGAATCCCCTTGCTCTGTTCCCGTTCAATTTCTGAGCTAGCACATGAGACATAGACTCACCAGATGCTGGCAGGCAAAAACCTATTGATGAACAGCCACAATTCAGCACTGTCAAGCAACTGCGCCTTCTCTTGATCAGAAAGAAGAACCAAAGCTCCTTTGTCCTCCAAATCAGATAACTTGCGGGGTACATCCGGGGAGGTTGGCCGCGGAAAGTGGTCAGCCAGGTCGACTCCGGCTCCATGCTGTACAGCTCCCAGCAGACCTCTCACAGCGGTGTATGGCTCATACTTTTTGAAGCGAGCATGCTTCTTTGCATTGCGCAAGCTGCCCTCCACAATCTTTCCCTCTTTCTCCAGTTTCTCGGTGGGCTAGACTCAATGCCAGCGAAAGGGAAAAGGACATGCAAGTAGCCAATTGACAAACAGTTCTTGAAAGTCATGCTGGTTGAATCTTGGTCACATTTGGCTAGGTGGCAAACAACTTGAAACCAAACAAATGTCCACACTTTTTGTCTGAACATACATATCTAAATATAGCTATAAATACATTTCAGGTAAATAAATACATGAATAAATAAATCAATAAATCCATAAATAAAACAGTATATATATATATGTATATATATATATATGTGTGTGTGTGTGGTGTGTGTGTACACGGAATGCGTGGACTGCGCGGTCGCCAGGATTATCAGCTAGCTTTCAGTGGCATTGTGCAATCAGGGCCCCGCAGGGCAGGATTCAAAATGTTCCTGTAGCAAACTAGCTTCAGCGACAGTCATCGCCAACCTTGCTTGGTCATCTCGCTCATTTTGAATTTCCATGTCATCATGGTCAATGTGTCCGCTCTGCACCTTAAAAATTCGGTGCAAAGTCGCAAGCAATCCGCTCAAACAAAGCAGCAGCAAGAAGAAAGATGGTGGCATACGGCCACCTGCACGAGTGATGGAGCTGGATCCCTTTTTGAGGTTTCTTGCGCCGGTCACGTCGCGTTCAAGCCAACTGTGCGTGAGCCTTGGCCTTGTGCGGAAGACCCCCTACGATACTGTCGATGTATCAAAACCAAACAACGCTCTGGCCCCTGTTTGACCAACACCTTCCAAGTTATGAGAATAACACAGACAGCATCGCGGTTCTCAAGAGGCAAGTTCCCCTCAGCTCGGCGGATGGGCTTGCAGCAATTCTTAAGCACGAGCGCTCGAAAACATCTATTAATCTTGCTTGTAAACCACGTCAGGGAACTTCATCCCCGAACAGCCGCAGAAGCCATCACCACACGAGACGAGTGGCGGTCATTGAGTCACTGCTAGCTAGCGAAACTGTTAAACGAAATTATACCATGCAGGGATTTCAAAACATTCTTTCCTTTGACGTTCTCACCACCACAGGCATCAAAAAGACATGGCGCCACATCAGGGCGTCCGGCGCCGACGGGTTCACTCATTGCAAAGCAATGATGCTCCCTTTATTTGAATATTTTTTCCCTGACGTGAATGTTGACTTCTTCACTCCTCAAACAGTGAATGAAGAAACCCTGAACCAAAACGATCAGTTTTTGGCTGGACGTTTTAAATCTGTTTCTTTAATTCGAAAGAAACTGGTTTTGTGGTATTCAGGAATTTTAACCTAGAATTTCTGTAATCAAGACAATGGGTTTTTTGTGAAACAAAATGGACCGTCATTGTCGTCACATGTTTTCATTTAACATGTGATAATACCTTCGACCGTGCTCGCCTCAAGACAGGGAGGGTGTGGAGGGAGAAGCTGGCATTTTTGAATGCAGGTTGTAGCATGGGGGTTCTTGGTAGTTCTTAGCGCCATGGATCTGCAGGAGACTGAACATGACCGTGATTCCTGGACACATGTCACTGATTTCGGTTTTGCACATGTTTCTGAACCTGACGCTAGTTTCTATGAACCTTCGATCAGATCTGATTTCTCAGGGTTTTCGCCTGCGTTTACAACTGATGGGTGTGAGCCTTTAGCTGCAGAGTATGATGCTGACAGAGTTGTACAATCAGCTTGGAAGTCACTGCCCAACACTGAGTTGGAATTGCACTGGGAAAAGGATTTTTGGTCTAGGTTTTTGGACCCCAACGTTTCAGCTTTGGACATGATGACAAGAGGTATCAAGCGTCCTATGCCTGTGCCTGATGTTACAGCTTCATCTAGCAGTGGTGCAACCGATGTGGAACGTAGAGTAGCATCAAACCAAACTGCTGAAGTCAAAAACTTTTTACAGTACATCAAAGATGTACCTGAACGCACCTGGAGGGAGGAACGTGAGGCCCAGTGGGAAGTGGCTATCAGGCGTTGGATCGCATTGATGGAAACCTGGAATGCTGACAATATTCCACTGGCAGCTGCGATACAAAACAAGGTTCAATTTCAGGACAAGGCTCAGATTTTGGTGGATGTGTTTTACAACAAGGCTCCACAGACAATTCTGAAGAGATGCAACAGCTTGGCAAAACTATGTGGTTTCTTGCAACAGCGTGATGTCACTTTTCCTTGCTCTGAGGACCAGTTTTATGATCTTCTACGGTGCGAGGTTGATGCAAAGGCGCCATCATCAAGGTTGAAGGCTTATTTTGAAGCCTTAGTTTTCTGCCGCTACGTGTTGGGGGTGTCAGATCTACAGAAAGTGATTGACAGCAGGCGTTGTTTAGGAGCTGCAAGTTCAAAAGCTCTTGCATGTCCACGGCAAGCTGACCCTTTCACAGTGGAACAGCTGAAAAGGTTTCATGACTGCCTGAGGGAAGGCGATGAGTTGTGGGACCGTGCAATGAGTGGAATGGTCCTTTTCTGCGTTTATGGCAGATCAAGGTGGTCGGATGCACAGCATGCTGAGGAGCTAATTTGTGATGAGGATACCAATGGTATTTTACAATTCATTGAAGTGCGCACCTCTGTGCATAAAACGGCTCGTGCACACCATCTGCGACACATGTTCCTACCAGTTGCAGCCCCAGCTCATGGAGTGACTGATGACTGTTGGGGGTCACAATGGATTGATGTCAGACGCCAATTAGGTATCTCCAATCTGAAGAAATTTCCGTTGTTACCAGCACCTGACAGCAGCTTGGAGCCCACGGCCAGACCAGTCTCGACCTTGGAAGCCAAGAAGTGGATGCATTACTTGTTGGGTGCAAATTTGATGAGGGCGGGTGCCAGGATCACCAGTCATTCTTGCAAGTGCACTTGTTTGAGTTATTAAGCCAAACGAGGAGTTGGACATGATGACAGGTTGGTGCTTGGGTACCATGCAAACAAACTTCGAATGACCATGACATACAGTAGAGACAGTGCTGCACGTCCGTTGGCCATCTTGTCACATGTGCTTAAGGAGATCAGGGATGGCCAGTTCGAGCCAGATTGCACGAGGAGTGGCCGTCTGAAACCTGGTGCAGCTTCGTTGGATCATGTTGACATGGTAGGAGTTGTGCCTGTTGTCAACGCTTCACACCTTGATGGGGCGACAGTTGCCACCGATGCTGCTGAGCCTGCTACTGCAAGTGAGACAGTTGATGCAGGCACAGGGATTGATGTGCAGGGACCGGAGGCCTCTCAAGAGGGAGAAGGTCACCTGACTACGGATTCAAGTGATTCGTCAGGGGAGGAAATAGCAGCCTGGGCCCCGGTCATTGGCCACTATGCAGTTGAAATCCCAGCTGACAAGAAACTTTGGTTGAATTCAAACACAAAGATGTTTCATTTGTCTCACGATGAGTGTGTCCACATATTGTTGTGCGGCAGGAGGATTAGTGCAAACTTCCATAGGAACGAAAGCCAGGTCCGTTTTGACTCTGCAAAATGCAGGCAATGTTTCAGGCTGAAAGACTCGTCACGTTAAGGCCGGAGAGATGATGAAAAAATTCATGAGCTCCATGGTCGGATGTGTGATTTTGTTTTTCAAAAACATGTACATGTACACATGTAAAAGCATGACTTGACACTGGAAACATGTCAGTGCAGGAGTTTGCTTGAGTGTATTTTGTGAAGGGTTGCAAACGTTTGCAGGCGGATCACAAACCAGTTTGTTGCTGATTTGAATCGAAGTCGTGACTCATTTTTGAAGCATGGCAATGCTTGGACTGGGGAATCCTTTTTGGGTTCAAGGAACCCGTAAGGGATAGGCCAGTTCAAATGAGTTGCAATCACTTGTGAACATGCTGAAACGTGGAGTCAAGAATTTTTCAATAATTTTGTTTGGACCAATGGTCACGTTTGATCAGGTTTATCTTTTCAAAGGAAACGATATATGAAAAACAAATACAGACGATAAGATTCTTATCGTCTGTATTATTTTCTGCGAAAGAACCAGAGTGTGGTGAACACTTGGTAGTGAAAAGCCAGTGCTGACCCGAAAGAGCCGCTGCAATGTCGTTGGCAGATTCGGAAGCAGCGTTTGAGCAACACTGCAATCGGATTAGCCCAAATGGGGCTTTGTTGCAGATGCTCACCACACAGAGGATCAACAATTTCAGCTCATTAGCTTTTGCTTGTGGGACTCCTCAAAGTCCACCTTCTGAAGAACAGTTCAAGGAGTTTGCAAATGTTGTCAACGGAGGGGTTGACATGACCTTTGGGGAGCTAGCTGGACTGCGTAGAGTGCACTTCGAAGCTTCAGCAATTGTGATGGCTGAGCTAAAGTTGAAGGCCACAGAACCGTCTGGTGAGGCAGGCAGAAAATTACCGGTGGCCGAAAAGACGGCCAGGCTTCGAGACCAGGAAGCCAGGTTGACGGGTCTGAGGATCAAAGGAGAGCTTCAACCGTCGTTTGCTTTGGTGGACTTGGTGGCCCAGATGAAAGAGTCCAATTGTGTTAGTTGGATACCTCCAAGCCGTTGCAGTAAGAGGGATTCAGAGATACAAAGCACTATGAAGGAGAAACCAATTACGTTGTCATTGGAGCAGCAGATGGTCAAACTCACAGCTGCAGATGAGCATATAGCAGTTGACACTTCGACAGATTTGCAGTTGCAGTGGGCTTTGCAGAGACGTGGATTAGCGTTTGACAAATGTGCTTTGATTTCATTTGATCAGCATGAAATCTGGGTCCAACAGCTTCTTGGACATTTGACCCGAGAAGCACCAACTGAATTTGCAAGAGTGACGGTCAGCCAGGTGATTCGAGCAGACCGTGAGATGTTTACATTGATGGCTCAAGAGATTCAGACAACCTTGCAGCCGGATGCCCGAGGTGTCATGCCAATGGAGGCTAAACTAAAGGAGCTGCGTACAGATCCACGGGTCACCATGTTCTTGCTCCCGCTACCAAGGAGCGCTGCAAAGGAATCAGACAAAGTGACATCGACTGCTACCAGTTCAAAGCAGGATCATGTGACGCCAAAGGCGACGGTGAGACCGGCCAAGAAGGCCAAGCCATCTGCAAAAGCAAAGTCTCTATGTCCGCAGGAGTTGAAGGGATTCCCACAGAGGGATGCAAATGGAAACGCAATTTGCTGGGCTTACAATTTAAAGGCTGGATGCAAGAACGAGGTTTCTGGGGGCCGCTGCAAAAAGGGTGTTCATATTTGCATGAAGTGCCAAAAGAACAACCATAGCCTTGTGACTTGCAGGGCAAACTGACTATCGGATGTGCCGAGCGCAAAGGTGGATACAGATCTCTTAAAGAGAAAACTGATGGAGGTCAAGTCGAAGCACTCTCAAGGAGTGACAAGCGACTGCAAAGGAGCAGCAACTGGATCGGGTACCGATGACAGCGGTTTTTTACATGCAAAAAGCGTGAATAGGGAGGCAAACAAAGTACCTCCGAAACCTGGCCCAGCTGAAGAAGGCTTGGGTCCCAAAAGTTTCACTGGATTGGCAGTGTCAGAGCTGTTATTTGTGGAGATTTTTGCTGGAACAGCGAGATTGTCCAAACATGCCAGAGAGTCAGGTTTCAGGGTGCTTCCAGTTGACAAAACAGCAGCCAGATCATCCCAGATTTACATTGCGCAGTACGACATCACGGATCCATGTCACTTCAAAAGTCTGTTACAAGTGCTTGAGTCCGAGAAGGACCTTATAGCTGCAGTGCATTTAGCTCCTGCATGTGGCACGGCGTCAAAAGCTCGAGAAAAGAAACTTTTGTCATGGGTGCGTAAGGGCTTCAAGGTACCAGTGCCATTGAGATCATCAAGCAAACCAATGGGTGTTGACAAACTAAGTGGACTTGACAAGATCCGCACCGAGATGGCAAACCAAGTTTATGAGAAAACAGCTGAACTTATGGAATTTTGCATTGCACACAATATATTGTGTTCGCTTGAAAATCCTGAAAACTCACTGTTTTGGGTTTATCCCGACATTGTGCGTGTGTTGCAGGCTCATCCAGGTGTCAGTGTCACCTTTTCAAACTGCATGCATGGAGGGAAACGCAATAAACTGACGAAATGGTGGTCGTCGAAAGATGTTTTCAGCGATCTGTCAGTTCTTTGTGACCAGAAACACAGTCATGCACAATGGAACCCAATTCAGCAAGGGTCATCACTGAGTTTTCCAACAGCAGAAGAAGCAGCTTATCCAAACCTCTTGTGCAAACGAGTCGTTGCGCTGATTTTGGATTACGTCAAAAGCAAGGGTGCAGTGCAACCTGAAACGTTGATGGAACAGCTTCCGTCAACACATGTCACCTCGCATCGATGGGTGCTGGACATGTTACCAAAGGGCAAAAAACTACGGCCACTGGTGAGCGAATTTCAGTCGTACAAGTTTTTCTTAAGTAACCCTTCACAGGAACCTGATGAAACACAGTTTTTCAGAAAGCAGCTCAAGGGAGCGCGAGTGGTTCAGCGACAATTACAATGGGGTGTGATGCGGGTCGATGAACAAGCAAAGGGGTTTTTGTGGCAGGAAGAGAGCACAGGTAAAGATTTTCAGCTGGAAAATCTGGAGGCTACTTTGCAGGGAGCAGCGTTGAATGAGCGGGTGCATGCTGAACTTTGCACGATGGGAGTTCCCAGAGAACCGTGGGACTTTGTTGCAAGAGCGGTGGACGCAGGACATCCTAGGTCTTTGGGGGTGCACTTGAGCGAAAACGTCATGGATATGCTTCGTCAGAACTTTTCAGGTGAACCTTACTTGCTGATAAAAGAGCGGGCAAAGTTTTTACAAAAGTGGACAACGCGTTGCGAGGAGCTTGAAAAACAAGAACATCAACTGCATGAGAGCCTTGAAGGCCACTTGAAAGGTGTGTTGAAAGGAAAGAGACTCTTGGTTTTCCAGGAGATGCTGGAGGATTTGGGATATCCTGACAAGACCTTGGTTGAAGAGATACGTAAAGGATTCCGCCTTTCTGGTTGGCAATCAAAGTCAAATGTTTTTCCGGCTTCTTTGAAGAGACCCGCGCAGAGTCTTGAGTCAGCGTGCAAAGTAGCGAAAGGTTTGAACCACAATATTTGCAAACAGGTGTCCGCCACTTCGGACGAATCCTTAGCAGAGGAGGTATGGAGCCTCACACAAGAGGAACTGGACCGAGGTTGGGCATGGCTTGACAAAGACTGCAGAGCGGAAAATCATTTGTTGGCAAAGCGTTTTGGTCTCAAGCAAGGGGAGAAAACGAGGTTGATAGATGATTGTTCAATAGGTGGTTTCAACAGCACTTGTGGGAGCAGTGAGAAATTGAAGATCCATGCCATTGACGAGATGGCAGCCTACATTGCATGGTGCTTGACAAATATAGGTGATAATTCTATGGAAGCAGTTTTGGGAAAGACATACGATCTCAAAAACGCTTATAAGCAATATGGGATTGATGCACATGACAGGTCCTTGCTCAGAATTGCAGTGTGGGATCCACATTCTTCACGAGTTCGTTTTCTGGGCCTCAACGCTTTGCCTTTTGGCGCTATTGGGTCAGTAGGATCCTTTTTACGAATAGCTATGGCCACTTGGTACATAGGCGTAGTTGGACTTCGTTTATGCTGGACTAGCTTTTTTGACGACTTCACTTTGTTGTCAAAGAAGGTCTGTGCTGAAAGTGCATCGATTGCTGCAGAAGGTTTATTCACTTTGTTGGGCATTGACTATGCAAGAGAGGGAAAGAAAGCAGTGCCCTGGAGCACGCAAGTCAAAGCCTTGGGGGTGGTGATAGATTTATCTCCTGAGGGCTCACAGAATGATGCTCTGGGCCGCTTTGTTACAGTGGGACATACGGCCAATCGTGTGGAGGAGCTGGACAACACGTTGAGTGTCATTTTGAAGGAAGGAAAGTTATCAAGGAAAGAAGCGGAGCGCTTGAGGGGTAGGATGCAGTGGTTTGAGTGCTTTGCCAGTGGGCGGATAGCCCAACAAGCGTTGTCAACACTGAGCCGAATGACCTCGGCAGGTCGCACCTCAGAGATGCTTTCAATGCAGGAACTTGTGGCTGTTCGGATCTTGAAAGAGAGGGTCATTCATGCTCCTCCAACAAAGATTAGGACCACTAGTTTGGACACATGGTATGTCTTTTCAGATGGTGCTTGTGAAGGTGAAATTGTTAAGGAAGGATCCATAGGTGCGGTCTTGATCAGCCCGTGCGGGATTGCTTGTGAGTTCTTTGCAGAAATTATTCCGAGACCTTGGATGGAAATGTTTCTTGCAGCTTCACAACATCCAATCTTTGAAATAGAGTTGCTGCCGGTATGGATCTCACTAACGTTGTGGGAAGGATACCTAAGCAATACCCAATGTGTCTTCTATCTCGATAACGAGGTGGCAAAAGGCGCCTTAATCAAAGGAGCGACCGATGCAGGCTCAGGTACCAGATTGGTACATGCCTTTGTTGTGTCGGAAATGAATCTACAAATCAAGGTGTGGTTCTCCAGAGTTCCGACTAGCAGCAATATTGCTGACGCTCCGAGCAGAATGTCTTTAGAGGAACTTTCAAATGTGCGCAGGCAGAGAATAGACTGGGATCGGCTCTTGAAACGGTTGGAGGCAGATGGATCAGAGACTTGGGGTTTCGAAGAACGGGATCCTGGATCTACCCCAACTGCTTTGTAAAAAAAAGAGGGCCGCCGTTGTCATTTTTGCACTGCGACATGTTCACATTCGTTTTTCGGCATTCATTTTTCATTTGCGTTTTTGGCAAAGACGGAACGGAATGAGATGAAATTTTAATTTTACTGCAGGAGGTGCGAGAAAGGTTTTTCTTCGAACGAAGGAAAAATGATCTATCACGCCCTTTTTTCGTACGGGAAATTTCCAACCCAAATTTTTGGTGTGAAGAGAAACTGCCGATTTCCTTAGAACAAATAAGGGTTCACTCATTGCAAAGCAATGATGCTCCCTTTATTTGAATAAAAGGAAAAATTTTGTCTTGGACAAAATTAGGCAGTTTCCGGAAATTTTTTCCCTGACGTGAATGTTGACTTCTTCACTCCTCAAACAGTGAATGAAGAAACCCTGAACCAAAACGATCAGTTTTTGGCTGGACGTTTTAAATCTGTTTCTTTAATTCGAAAGAAACTGGTTTTGTGGTATTCAGGAATTTTAACCTAGAATTTCTGTAATCAAGACAATGGGTTTTTTGTGAAACAAAATGGACCGTCATTGTCGTCACATGTTTTCATTTAACATGTGATAATACCTTCGACCGTGCTCGCCTCAAGACAGGGAGGGTGTGGAGGGAGAAGCTTGCAGTTTTGAATGCAGGTTGTACCCACCCAAAACCTGGGTTTTTTTCCCCCCTTTTTTCTAGCATAATCATCACAGCACGTTGTGTTTTTATGCAACCTCTGTACGAGGCCTAACCCTCCCGTTTTTCGAAGAACGGGATCCTGGATCTACCCCAACTGCTTTGTAAAAAAAAGAGGGCCGCCGTTGTCATTTTTGCACTGCGACATGTTCACATTCGTTTTTCGGCATTCATTTTTCATTTGCGTTTTTGGCAAAGACGGAACGGAATGAGATGAAATTTTAATTTTACTGCAGGAGGTGCGAGAAAGGTTTTTCTTCGAACGAAGGAAAAATGATCTATCACGCCCTTTTTTCGTACGGGAAATTTCCAACCCAAATTTTTGGTGTGAAGAGAAACTGCCGATTTCCTTAGAACAAATAAGGGCCGCAGTCTCACATCAGACCCCTTTACACTTGGCCATCGACAACCCCCGCTAAAAAATGTGATTTGTGGGTTGATGGGTACCAGATAGAAAAGATAATGCTGCTGTTTAACCCAAAACTAAACACTCAATTCGAGAATTTAGCTCCAGTGTCCAGCAAAATTCATCTGCAAATTGACGGTGTCCGGGTAATATGCTTGATGTAGGATCTTGTTGGGCTCATGATTGAACTTCGTGCTAGGTATGAATCAAGGCATCAGGGAATCAGTTCAATCAACATTGCAATGCGCGACGGTAAAAATAGACTCAGGTGCTATCCCCAACCGCTTGAAACCTTCTGCGTTTTTGCAACAAAAATTGCTTATGCCGTAAAAACATATAAATCTATGCACTTATGCAATAAATTTCAAATGCTTATGCCATAAGAAAACGTCGCAACCCTTTGGAATTTCACAAAGCATCTGCACCAGACCGCTCCTGAACCTCAAAGGTATCTGCACCGGAACCTTCCGAAACCTCACCAAACATCTTCTCCGCCAAAACCCCCGGAACCTCACAAGGTCTCTGCACCCGAACCTTCCGCAACCTCATAAGGTATCTGCCCCGGAACCCTCCAGAACCTCACCACGCATCTTCACCTAGACCCTCGGGAACCTCATCAGGTAGCTGCACCGGAAACTTCTGGAACGTCACCAGGTCCCGCACCAAAACCTTCTGGAACCATTGCGCCATAACCCTCCGGAACCTCACCGAGTACCTGCACCAGAAACTTCCGGAACTTCACAAGGTATCTGCAACGCAACCCTCCGGAACGTCACAAGGTATCTGCACGGGAACCGCGCAGAACCCTCGGGAGCCTTAGCAGGTATCTTCACCGGAACCTTCCAGAACCTCACGAGGTATCTGCACCGGAACCCTCCGGAACCTTACGAGGTATCTGCACCAGACCCCTCCGGAACCTTGTCCGGAACCTGCTGTTGAAGCTGCACCGGAGTGCGCCGCAGCTAATCTGCGCCAAAGACCCCAAAGCAAAGTTTTGCTGTTGGGGAAACATGAAACATCCTTCCAACATTTGCACGCTTACGCAACATATGTGAATACACTATGCCATGGTCAAGGCTTTGAGCCATTGCCTTTCAGTACGAGCGCCTTGCAATTTTTTCATGGTAGCGAGGCAGTGATCCTGGGAGCATCCAGGTGAGCCCTAGCAGGTCGGGGACGGGAAGGTAGGATTGGAAGGGACGGCCAAAGGAAGACAAGAAGGCCTCAGGTGAAAAGGGTTGGCAAACAGTGAGGGAAGGTGTAAAGCGGGAAGGGGGGAGAGTGCCGGAAAAAGGAGGAAAAAAATCAAGCCGGGCTGGTACCCATGAGCAAGCCCCAACCGAAGAATTAAGGGTACCAGAGATTTTCCCGAAAAAACTCGAGGAAATCTCTGGTACCCCTAAATTTCCCCTGAAAGACGCAGCACTGGTTTCCAACATGGGAGGTCTGGTGTGGAAACTGCTTTCCCAGGTCAGGTCTCTCACTCCAAAGCAATAACCCCTCCCTTGGCCACGCCCTTGGCCACAGCAGCTGCAGGCGGTGGCACTGGCAGTGCTGTGCCAGCCTCGCCCGTGGCCGGTGGTGGTGGCGGCGCGGCTTTTGCAGCGCTGGCAAGGCTTTCCACAAAAGCAGCCGCAGAAGGCTCGGCAGATTCACCTCGAGCTTGGCCATGAAGCGCCGTCCCCACAGCTGGTGAAATCTTGGGAATAGCGACCATCTTGGCGGCTGGTTGCAAAGCCACAGCTGGAGCGGCCTTGCGCGGCGGTGGGTCAGAAACTTGGCTTACCCTATTCTTCCAAAATGTGATCATCGGTTGGAAGGCCCCAGATCACAAAACAGCAGAGTTCAGCTTACAATTTGACAACATGCATAGGTTTGATACAAAGCTCAATAAACAGCTGCCTTTGCAGCAGAAACATCTGTGGGCACAGCCGCCGCGCTTGCCACTGTCACAGGGGGTGGAGGCGAAGTAGGCTTTGGACCCACCGTTGCGTCTGGTTCGTCCGCCACTTCGCCAAGCGTCAAGGTTCTCTGTGAATCCTTGGGTCACGCAAGCCAGTATCGCAAAAACAAGGAAGGTTATACTGTTGGGCTAGGCTTAAAAAAAAGGGCGCCAACCTGCCACTCATAATCAAATATTGAAAATCAAGCAAAGGATCGTCATCAGCATTCGCAGTAAGAGAAAGATGGGGCTGGAGGCGGCGGCGCTTGTCTGGCTGCTCGCCACGCTGCGGGGCCGCCAGGACTTCCGCACACTTAGCTATTCCAACATCCAGCAACACCAAAGCTCTGCTGACATGCCATCAAACGTGCACGACATGCGAGGTACAGAATATATACATTCATGCAGCATGCGTTGTTTGAAAAGCTTGATCAAAAACCGGGTGAATGCAACCAGGCAGCCCAATGCGATGCTTGCAATGCTGCGCTGGAAACGAACCAGGACCCATCCATGCTCTGGCGAAGCTGGAAATCTTGCGACGGGTTTGGGGCAAGCAAGGCCTTCTTGGTTACAGTGAAGCTCTGGCTACAAATCTCAAGCAATTGCCCCTGACCGTTCTCATCATATAGCAAAGCAAACGGGCAGGCCATGTCACCAAACATGCTCTCACTCTTCAGGCTGCGCATTGGCGAAGCGCCACGGGTAGTGTCATGATCAGATTCAACAGCCGGCTTTCTGTCAGACGTCCGCAAATCCCCGCTCTGCTGCTCTCCTCCCGGCAGCTGAGGGACAGGAATGAAATCTGACAACCAGTTGTTCTGCAGCCCATTGGAGACATAGGGACGCGCCGGCCTCTGAAGGCAAAAATGCGAGAATGAGAGAAAAAAGGAATGAAGGGAAGAGGGGAATCACATACTCGGACAAATTGCGGCTTGTCAATTAAGATGCCAACTCACGACTCATGAAAATCTTCTGCATCCACGGGGTTGGGCTCGAAGGCAGGAACGCGTGATTCGTGCCATTGCTGACCACCATCGCACCCGACTGGTGAGGGTAGATGTGCAGACTGGAGAGAAGTTTCTGGATCTCTTCCTCCTCCTTCTTGCACTCCAGCAGCAACGTCTCTCCATTGACTTAGATTTGCGCAACGTCATCTCTTCTTCCCAAAAATGAAATAACACCACGCTCAAAGCTGCAAGTTTAACAGACATGCAGATACCGTCTTTCAAATTGTCATTGACTGACTCTGAGCAACCATGCAGACACGTCGTTCATAATTTCTCAATGCCAAGATGCATTCTGCCGGCGCTTTCCCGATGGAAACTCGCCGAAGGTACTCAGAAGTCATGTTCTCCGCAAACTTGCTACCTTGGAATTGGCACGTGTAAGTTAGGGATAGAGGAAGCCAAAGGAAGCATTCAGGAGCGCCACTCGGAGGGATTCACTGATAAGCCGAGCTGCTGTCTCCTCTCAATGGCTTCATCTCTGCATATCGACCAGTCAGTCGGCCAATCAAAGCCTGGGCTACATGCGTTACATGCAAGTCAGGAAACATCACCGCCATTGACAGAACATCTTGCTGACTGGAAACAAGCTTGTCTGCGATTGGCAGATCTTGCAGCACAAATCCATTGAATTGCACGCCACTGATCCCAACCAATGCAGCGTCCAAGTCGGCTTCTGCCACACCTGCCATCGTGGAGGCTTGGACCTCGCCGGCCGTGGTGCTCCTGGCGCGTCGCTTGGCAGCGCCCGGCTGCTGTGGCATGTCGCCAGCCTTCGGGGCAGACTTGGCATTAGCGTGGCCACCTGGGCTGAAATCTGATTCGTACAACAAACCAGCCACTTTCTCACCAAATGCAACACCGGCATTCAACAAACCTCAACATGCATGTCTCAATTTATTCACCAGGTCGTCAAAATTTCAAGCAATGAAAAGATTTGAGGCAAATCACGCCGAGGCAATGTTCCAGGAGGTGCTCCAGCTGGAGGGAGAGCAAAGGGAGAAGCGCCCACACGATTCATGCGCGGGTCTTGCATCTGCATGGGAGCTGGACCCATCATGGAAAATCCCTGCCCTGGGCCAGGTGGTGCTGGGGCAGCGCCTGGTGCAAACCCCGGAGACGGCAAGTGTGGCGCGGGATATGCAGCTTGAGGCTGCATGGGGTAAGCAGGCTGAGAGTGCTGAGCAGGGTATGCCAGCAGAGGAGCCTGTTGGCCCATTGCAGGCGTTGCTGGGACCAACATCATTCCTGCAGGCGCCGTGGTTACAGCCGGTGGAGGCGGGGGAGCTGTCATGGCGAGGAAACCCCGAGGCAAGTGCCCACTCAAAGTTCCAACCGTCAACAATTGAGCCCTTCACTGCTTTTCATGAGCAAGAACCGGACGGAAAGCATCAATGTTGGTGAAATCATTGTTCACAGCTGGAAACAAATAGAGCCGCACAATCAATGACCTGCACACCGATGCAATGGAACAACTCATTCTTTTCACCGTCTTGACAGTCTCAGGTCCAAATTGGAGAAGAGGAAACCAAGGCACAAGCCATGAAAGTTCCTACGCAAGCGACATGCTGAGCATTCCCCAAGGCTTGCCGGGCTTGGGGATATGTCCAAACCCCAGGCCTGGAGACTTCAAACATCGGGACTTTTGAGGTGTGAGCAAGGAATGGCCAAGTGGCAAAGCCCATTCCACAATACAGCTCCTTGAGCAGGAACTGTCTCTGGCTATTAGGGCATGCAATCAGCCCAAGAGGAGCGCCTCAAGGTGGGCATTGCATGCGAGGTAGCACTCCACGTCGTCCAACCCGTTCGCGGGTCATCTCCCAGGTGACACGCCAAGTCTGCAAAATTGCACAAGTTTCTGTCCGAGTTGTGATTATGGAATTTCCAGATGTACATGTTCAATCGCTCACGTTCGTTAAAATTAAGCAAATGGTCAAACGGAAGTTTCATGCGTTGGCTCAATGTGGTGCCCTTCAAATGGGCACGGTGACAGGCCAAATTGAAGTTGTCTTCGCGGATGTCATCTGGAGAGCCGCACAAGAGAACACTTGGCCTGAGCCCATCATGCAAAAAAGGAGCGCAAGAACCAAGCCAAGAGCCAATGAACCAGCGCAAGAGAAACTTGACAAGCAGCGACCGATTTCAGTTTTCAAACTAAATGCCAGGCCACCCATACTTTGGAGTAGCTTCCCTTTGCAAATGATGAAGTGCATGTTGCAGAACAAAGCCCGGATCTGAAGACCATGTGGCTTTCTCCTTGAAGACACCAGCAAAGTATGCCCTGCAAGGAGACAGCGGGTGGCAAAGAATACAAAGCAGCTTCACAAGTCCTTTCTCCCTACAGACTTGACCTAAACCATAGCCAAGCCAAGAAATGAAAAGATGCCAAACCAACGCTGAAGGTCCTTTCCCTAGACATGAACTCGAAACCAACCTGGTCTGGAGACAAGGTTGCGTCGAAAAATTCAAAGTCTGGCCCAAAAGCATCTTGGACAACGTGACCTGGTAGCTGCCGCACATTCTCCAGTCCCACCAGCTGGGATCCAGTGACCCTCGTTTTAGCCCCCGACGCCAGCATGGTGGGAAGTTGCTCCCCGTGAATTCCTTGTTGAGATCCTGCTGGTGACCAATCCACGCAAGGTGGTCCTTGCACACGGAAACGCTCTGAAGAACCTGTGTAGCAGCAGAACTGGTTATGCTGGCAGCAATATGCAGAATCAAAGCACGGAAGCAGCCAGGCACTTTGCAGCTTCTCCTCGTATGAGCCCAGAGAATTCAAGAAACATTTCGCCCGTGGGCCGTCGCCCCATATGTCAAGGATATCGGTGAAGCAACATGCGGTTGGATCCAGAGATGCCTGTGATGCTCTGCGCATGACTTCATCAATTTCCTTAGCTACGGGCGCGTTCAGTCAACGCAGTTCGCGTTAAGCCGACGCACTCGCAAAGCACAATTGCATTCGGGTTAAGTCAACGCACCCGCGTTAAGTCGACGCACTCTTAGCAAAACACAATCTTAAAAACAAGTAAATTAAAGGACCGGATAGCCCCACAAGTCAACTTCTTCCAGTAAGCAGACACAAAAAGTTCAAGCGGGACGAGGAAGGAAGGATAGACAAAGGAGGTGGTGGAGGATCGATCGAAAAGGTGGATGTGAACAGTTGTGTGTGACAAAGTTGTGTAGGACAAAGTTGGGTGTGACACAGTGAAGTGTGTGTGACAAAGTTGTGTGTGGGAAAGATGGTGTGACAAAGTTGTGTGTGCCAGATGGTGTGTGACAAAGTGGTGTGTCAAAGAAGGTGTGTGACAAAGCGGTGTGTGAAAGAAGGTGTGTGACAAAGTGGTGTGTGAAAGAAGGTGTGTGTGTGTGACAAAGATGTGTGTGAAAGATGGTATGTGACAAAGTTGTGTGTGAAAGAAGGTGTGTGACAAAGTTTCGTGTGACAAAGTGGTGTGTGAAAGAAGGTGTGTGACAAAGTGGTGTGTGAAAGAAGGTGTGTGACAAAGTGGTGTGTGAAAGAAGGTGTGTGACAAAGAGGTGTGTGACAAAGATGTGTGCGAAAGAAGGTGTGTGTGAAAGATGGTGTGTGACAAAGATGGTGCGTGAAAAAGTTGTGCGTGAAAGATGGTGTGTGACAAAGAGGTGTGTGAAAGATGGTGTGTGACAAATTTGTGTGTGTGTGATAAAGTTGTGTGTGTGTGTGACAAAGTTGTGTGTGAAAGATGGCCACGCAAAGTGACGGTGGATGTCGCCAAGCGCCACGCCTGCCACGCAAAATGGAGGTGGGTGTCACCAAGTGCCACGCCTGCCACGCAAAGCGGCGCGGCGTCACGGGCGACCAACGGGGACCAAGCGCGTCACCAGACCCAGCCAAGTGTCATAAGTACCACGCTTGCCACGCAAAACGAAGGTGGATGTCGCCAAGTGTCACGCCTGTCACACGAAACGAGGGTGGATGTCGCCAAGTGCCACGCCTGCCACGCAAAGTAGAGCGGCGTCACAGGCGACCAACGGGGACCAAGCGCGTCACCAGACCCAGCCAAGCGTCACAAGTACCACCTCTGCCACGCAAAACGAAGGTGGATGTCGCCAAGTGCCACTCCTGCCATGTGAAACGACGGTGGATGTCACCAAGTGCCATGCCTGCCACGCAAAGTGGCGCGGCGGCGCGGCGTCACGGGCGACCAACGGGGACCAAGCGCGTCACCAGACCCAGCCAAGTGTCATATGTACCACGCCTGCCACGCAAAATGAAGGTGGAGGTCGCCAAGCGCCACCCCTGCCACGCAAAGCGACCGTGGATGTCACCAAGTGCCACGCCTGCCACGCAAAGTGGCACGGCGTCGCGGGCGACCAACGTGGACCGCCTGCCACGCAAAACGACGGTGGATGTCGCCAAGTGCCACGCCTGCCACGCAAAGTGGAGCGGCGTCACGGGCAACCAACGTGGACCAAGCGCGTCACAAGACCAGCCAAGCGTCACAAGTACCACCCTTGCCACGCAAAACAAAGGTGGATGTCGCCAAGTGCCACGCCTGCCACGCAAAGTGGCGCGGCGGCGTCACGGGCGACCAACGGGGACCAAGCGCATCACCAGACCCAGCCAAGTGTGATAAGTACCACGCCTGCCAGGCAAAACGAAGGTGGATGTCGCCAAGATCGCCAAGTGCCACGCCTGCCACGTGAAACGACGGTGGATGTCGCCAAGTGATGGTGTGTGGATGCTGTGACAAAGATGGTGTGTGTGTGTGTGACAAAGTTGTGTGTGAAGAAGTTGTGTGTGAGGACGCGGAGGCGGGAAGCGGAGGCGGAAGGTACAGATCTAAAAACAAGAACCCCACACAATTAAAAAGCCCTAAATTTTCACTGGTTTCCAGGTGTGTTTTCAAAGAAAAATTCAACGCGCACCATGCTCACAGCGATGAATATATGACTTGCTAGGAATCTAGGAGCAAGATTACGGAGCTACAAGCGCTGCGACATTACTCCCTTTGGGCACGCTGCGATTACATGGAACATGCCTCTGCTCGGGTGCCGCGCGACTCCGCGCGAGGGCCGCGCGACCCTGACCAATCCCACGACCCCCCGGCCAGCCCACCACCCCAGCCAGCCCACATGCACGGGCACACCTCCACACACGCCGCACACACACTGCGAAACTCGCACAAATGCTTCACGCGCTTGATGCAGGCCTTTTCTGTGCACAATCACCGCCCACCCCAGATGGAATCAACTCTCAGCATTGCCCGTGTTGTCAACCACGGAATTCGTTTGAAGATCACGGAGCCGAAGCATGCAACAGAGCCAATTCCATGCGCACAGCAATGAATTATGACTTGCTGACACACATGATGTTGATAAGTATGGTCTTGAGTCTTGGATATGCAGAACCGCAAGGGCACACCAACCCGAGTCGACTTAAAACAAACTGACTCGGCTCAACTCCAGTACCGAGTACAAAGATGTACAGCTATGTCTCTTTGCCTATATACTGTGTAGGCCTACACATAGTAGGCGTTTCCACCCGTGCCCTTAGCCAGATTTTCGATTTTAAAAGAGTGGGTGGGTGATGGCAGATTCACCAGTTTTGTCTGCGACTGATTTATGTATGGTCAATCTTTGCCAGCAAGCCTCGCAAATGGAACGGGGCTGCAATTGAATGTCCATTCCGTTTTCATGTGCCGCTGCTTCCAGCATTTGACTCGCATGTTCCCACGCAGCAGCACCTCCTGTAAAGTCAGAATCTGAGCCTTGCAGGCGACAAAGCAAAGTGTTCTGCAGGTGACATGCCGAAAACATCTGGACAAAGCATCTCAAGACAATGTGGGCCCACTTGAAGCGGGCTTGCAGCACGGTTCGCGCATCCATGGCCGCCCCAAAGAAAACATGTAACAAGAACAGTTTGCTCGACAAGACTTGAGCAGCCTACCCAAACATCCAAACAACAATGAGATAGCAACGACGCACAAAAAAAATCATGATCTTCGCACCATCAGTGTGTAAGTTTGGCACTTGGTGCGGCAGCACTGCACCAAGGTGCAACTCCGGCGCGTAGAAGGACAAGAGCAATGCTTTGAAACCGCCTGGATTGGCCCCATCGAAAACGACCTGGGCTGGCACGTCTTGAGGATACAGCCGCATGAAGTGTAGTTGTGCCTGCATGTGCCCTATGTGTCTGTCATGTGTTGGCAGCAGGTCCGCATCCAGCCTGGTGGTACACGGTGCTTTTGAATTCAGCATAAGCACGACAACGGTATACAGACCCGTAGTCCTGTCGTGGGCCAGGGTGCCTTCAACCCTGAAAACCCCAAAAGTTTCTGGCCCAAATCATCACTGCAAAAACGAAAGAGCAAGGTTTCGCAAACAAAGTACGGTGGGGACAGGTGAGTCCTTCAAAATCCTCGGCGCGTTTGTGCGTTTGATGCCATAGTGCTCCAGCGCCTCTTCCATTCGCCGAAAACCGTCCTGCAAGGCAATGTTACGTGATACGTCTACAGCTAGCTGCGATGGGCGAGAAACAATCAGATGTCTTTAAATGGAAGTGCAGTCATGCATTTTCCTGGCCTCCTTCATTCTCAGGAGAATCTGCTCCACAAAAGCATTGTCCAAGTGCTGATGTTCCGCCACGATAGCTTGCTGAGGCTGAGATCCAGAAGCAAAAATTTCAGTGAAATGGTGATACAGAACTTGGACCGATTGAACCAACAGGGATTCCGCAGCTGAAACGCAGGAGTCACTGCCATTGTAAAGCAGCATTGCAACCACACTGCCCACAGAAGGGCTGTTGACCTTGGATTGTGCAGCGACAACTGCGCAAGGACATCAAAGAAACAAATCAATACCTCCAGTTCAATGCACTAGTGATATCCGAGGGCCCACAACACAAATCCAAACCTACAACCAAAACCTAGGCACATTGGAAGGATATAAGGAATCAACCTCATTTGCGCACTCTGCAGCTTCTTTTCCCTGGCCCCACCAATGTTTGAAGACCTGCCACCATACCAGTTGACCCAGCAATGGCTGAGAAGACAGCTGCAAAGCTCCGTTAGCCACTGGCACTGGTACCTGACGCCAATGATTTTCTAACATCAAGACGCGCACAAAAGACACAGCTCAAATTTGTCGAAATCTGGCGTGCCCCGGCCTGTGTGACAATCAGCTGATGCAAAAAGTTCCCTTTTTGAAGGAGGCAATCCAACCAGTCACGTAGCATCTTTGCTGACCTTAAACGTGCAACTGCAGCTTCGGCTGCGCCTACCAAACCCGTTGAGACTGCCCTACCCATTTTGCTCGCTTTGGCAGCTGATGGGAAACTAAAAACAGATGTTATGAACTACTCGGGCTAACCATATATTGTGGGATGTAGGCGGTATAAGTATACCGGCATTCAACAAATATCTGCATCCAATACAACTAATCCTGATTGTTTGTTGGAAGTTTTACAGTACCATTTGGGCAAGACACATCAAGGTTTGATCATTGCCACGGCGACTTCCAGTAACAAAGGCTGTCAGCTGGCACACGAGCATGGATGTTGAAACAAGCGTGTGCTCTCCTACTTGGTCGTCCAGAAGTCCATCAGGGATCAACTGTGCATCGCTTTTGCGCACTCTGGGGTGGATCCCTGGTTGAACCTGGGATTTCGTCATGCCATGAAACTACCCATGTACAAACCAAGCCCTCTGGTAGCAACTTAGGGGGTTGGATACACAAAGGTAGAACTTGTGAGATGTAAACCCAACAGGAGACATACTTGGCAGGAGCAAGGTGTCCTGGAAAAAGGCGGCTATACACTGCGTTGATGGTTTTCTCCATCTTTCCAATTGTCACTGAGTATTTTAACCTGCCAGGGTGCCACAAAAAGTCGCAAACAATTTCTCTGGCAGCAAGGTATCGAAACAAGGTGCGTGGTTACAGAAAAACATGGAAAACACCAAGCATTCAAAAAAAAAACGAGATTAAACATTCTAAGATGTTTGAACATATCTCTGAAACATACCCCAAGTTTCTAAAGTTCCCCCTGCATGAAAAGAATCGTTTCATAAACCATCGTTGGGGGTCTATTCGAATCTTCTTAGATGCATACTTTGTGCGCCCCCGGCTTGGACTTCGCATGGATCGCACCAAAAATTGGCACAATATCCCACAAGTGCACCCCAGTCTCACGAGGCAAAAAGACCGCAGTGCGTGGGAACACGCCATGCTTTGGACATTCAAAGCGGGACAGCATGTCTATCCCGTTGCTGAACAGCCAATGTTGCAGCATATCAAAACTAACCCGCCCTTTCAGAAAATCAAACCGCACAATCAATGCTTTCAAAACATCAATTTCAAATGGCCAGGACCACAGGAATTCTCAACTGATCTGGAAGTGCTAAGTTGGAGAGCTGTTTAAAGGAACCATCCCAAGGATACCAGCCATCAATCCCTGATGGTTGGGCCCCGTTGTTTCTGTCGTGTGGCGCCCTGGCCCATTTGTACGCTGGTCCCTCCCTCTGGGTATCTGGTTGCATCTGTCACGGCTTGGTTGCCCTGCTTTACTGCTGGGAGTGTGGTTGTGCTTTGTCGTCCTTACTTCATTTTGTCTCATGGCAGCAAAGGCTTCTGGCCCTGTGTGGGGTTTGTATCACCCTCTCCACCATGTTGCATGTGCTGTTAGGATGTTCAGTTTTACGACACTGAGGTATTCATCAGGATGATGATCCAGGTCCCCCATTGGTCTCCGCTAAGCTGCACTACTGCTATTCTAATGCGGTAAGTGCGGCCTTCTCCGCCCCTGTCCTCCTTTGCCATCCCGGCACCCCCCCCTTTTTGTTTTGTGTTGTTTGTCCGGTCTGGTTGGTTTTTGCTCCTGTTGTGTTTTTTTCGCGTTTTGTTGGTTTTGATGTGCCCTCCGATGCTTGTGGTACTCTCCCCTGCCCTCACTAAGGCGCGAGGCGTCTGGAGCTTAGATTGGATTGCGAGAGTTTGTCGATCTGTTTTGTTTGATTTGTTGCTGACTAAGGTTTTTGGTTTGAGAGGTGCTGACATAGCAGTCTTCACTAGGGTGACTAAGGACGGAAAATTTGTTTAGGCGCCCCCCAGGGCCCGGTTTTTCGCTTTGCCCCTCTTCTTTTGCTCTGTCCTCCCGCGGAGGGGTAATTCGTTGATTTGGTTTGGAATTCGTTCGTTTTTTTTGAGTCTTTTCGGGGTGTCCTTTTGTCCGGTGGCTCTGCATGGTTGGTCGTGTCTATCCGAGAGGGGCGGTAGGTAGCCGGCCGAAGCCATGGACTAGACTGTGCTGCAGTGAGTCTCACTGGAGCAATCCAGTGGTGCTCCCTGTAGGACAGCCTAGGGCGCCCGCGAGCAGCACAAGACTGCCTACATGGTTCGTCAGTTGGTGGACGGAGTGTGGTGATTCTGCAGCCTGCCTATTCTGTGGGTGAGTAGCGTTACGGATTTGGATCCACTACAATCGTCTACTGTGCATACTGCAATGCACTGCAGGTCTTTCAGGGACGATGACATCCTGAAATGTCTTGAACAGTTCTGTGGTTTGCATGTTCACGAACCTGCAACAACGAGAGCAACGTTGCCGAAGGTAGCACTGGTATGGCGGAACTGGCGTGTACAGTCATGCCAATTTTCGGCTCTCTTTTGCTTTTCGAGTATGGAGTCATCGCCTTGTTTGGCTTCATACTATCTGCACAACGACGTTTTTATTGCATGTTCCTCATCTTTGCGAGTATTGCCTAGGAGCATCGCTGGCTGAGATCAATCACTTTGCAGGTTTGCATTCCTCCCCTATGAAACTAGGGGTCTGCACTACATTTGCGATGGCAGTATGGAAGTTTTTCACTGGCCTGCGAAGCTTCCCGTGCGCCATCACCGTCCGCCCCCCCTGCTGGGGGGGGTACCTGGCACTGTGACTACCACGGCTTTCTTGCTCACGGTTGATATATGGTGACGACTCTGTCCATGGAGGCCTTCTGGACAAGCTGATCTGAGAGGACGCTGAGAGAGGCATAAGTTGTAGCCCCGTGTTCATGTACAGTTTTGGCACATCTATGCCTGAGTAGACAAGCAAGCTGGCTAGGCTTTCATGTTTGCTTGAATGTCGTGGTTCTTAATTCATTTTTTCGCATGTTTTTGAGAGTGATGCAGTGGTCAAACCACTGTGTCCATTGGCAAATCGATTTTGTGGGTGTTTTGTTCGGGCTCCGGCCCCTTTTGTGTGTCTGGTTTGTTTTTTGTCTGGTTTGCTGTTTCCTCTGGCGAAACGCAAGTCTGGCTGGGGGATTTGCGGGTCGTCGTGGTTTGGTGGTCTTGTGTGTTTTTTGGTTGTTCTACTTTGATTTGCCTGCTCATATGGACCAACTGTGTCCTTGTACAAACGTCTTTTCGACAGCTTATGCTCATGTAAGGACCGAGCCTCAGAGCGACATCGGCCAAACTCGAGGAAAAAAAATTAAATACTTCTTCTACTGTATCAATCGCATCCCTCAGCCACAATTCAGCTGCGATAGACATGAAGACAGTGGTCACTCAAAGAGTGATAACGGTTTAAAGTTTTACAAAGTAATGAGGCTTGAGCCGAATGGTCCAGAAACTGAATGCAAACAACTGGTGTATTGTGCTACACTTCCTGGCGGTTGAATGCGAAACCTATGTCTTTGAACAGTGCCTCTCCTCCTCCTCCGCGTAAGACGTCTGTTTAACGTACTTGTTTCGTTTATGTTTTACGGGGAACTTTCAGATCTGTATTTACCTTGAAACATTTTGGTTCAAGCTTACTTCAATCTTCTGGTGCGTTTATTATGCGTTTTGCTTGTTAAAAAAAGCATGTCCATTGCCACGACCTCAACCAGTTGTTCAACCTCGACTTCAGGCACCTTTCAGGCTGAACGCCACTCAATTGACAGGTACACCTGCTCCTTCGAGATCAGGTCCATGCTTGACGGTCGCACGGATCTCAGCAGCCACTCCTAAAGGAGTTCCGGCTTTTGCCCCAGTTCGCAGGGATTTGCTGCACCATGTTTCACGGATGGAAACTCCATATACTAGGGTTCATCGTGATGACTATTACCCTAAAAGTTTGGTGCGGGTTTCACAAACTGGGTCGACTGGCGATTCGGCGGCACCACATGACATTCTTGGGGGGACAGCCTTGTGCCCCAGTACACTGCAAGCTCTTCCGTGCCCACCGTTGAAAAAGGATGGCATTCCAAAGGTGCCCAAACCCATCGTTCGGACCTCAACAGCCATGCAATTGACGCGTTCAAAAGTGACGAGTGAAAACAATTTCATAGTGGATCGTTTTGCAGCTCTTTTGGAAGTTTTTGGTCAATCCTCGGATGTTTACAGAGCACTGTCCGCTTCTCCATATGCAGCTGACCATAGAAAAAGGCTGTTGAATAACTTTGCAGCCACTACGGTACTTCGATACCTACAAGCGGTTCAAAAGTTTGTCACAGTCGCTCAGCAACTGTGGTTGGATATCCATGACTGGTCAGAGGCTCAACTTGCGGACGTTTTGACAGTGATGAAGCTGTCCAAATCATGTGACACAGACAAGGATGTTACCTCTGGAAATTTTACCATTAAAGCACTTCGGTGGTGGCATAAAGTGGCAGGCGTAAAAAAATTACATGTTTGCTTTTCACCATTGGTGGACAGCTTCTTGAAGACGAAGCTGAGCAAGGACAAGCGGGAGGCACCACCTCTCCCCCTTTGGATTTTGTTCCATTGGGAGCGTAGGATCCTTCAGAGCGCATCAACAAGATATGAAATCATGATGTTGGGAGCCTTCCTACTTATCACCTGGTCAGGACTTCGTTTTGCTGATGCACAGAGAATGAATGTGGATTCATTAGTGTTCAATTTTCAGGAGCTGAGAGGCATGGTTTGGCGATCAAAAACCATGGCTGCAGGGCACCCCTTTGGGGTCAAGGCGTCTGGGCTATGCAGCTTAGGCACATTCACCTGGCTTTACAAATTTTTGAGGACCTGGGACGAAGTGATGCATGACTTACAAATTTCAAGGACCCGCTGTGATTTCTTGATTCCTACAATGTCCCCGGATGGATCGTTTTCAGTCTTCGAACCTTTGGACTATGCAGGGACCACAAAAATTTTTCGGGATATGTTGCTGACACCATGGAAGAGTTGGCAGGGGCCACATCCCCTGGACAAGCTTCAGATGCAATACACGCTTCATTCAATGAAAGCGACCTTGCTGAGTTTTGGCCCCCAACTCGGTTCTCTGGTCAGTGACTCAGATCGTCTTTTGCAAGGACACCATCAAGATCCCAAACGTTCCTTGAATTTGTATGGTCGTGACAGCGTGTGGGGTTCATTGCGTTATCAACAGACAGTGATTACAGAGGTTCAGAAGGGTTGGAGGCCCAAAACCGCCCAACACAGGGGTGGACAGTTTCCAATGGTCGAGCCAACGGTAACGCTGGAGAGGTTTAAGAAGACAGCTCCAGAATACAATTTTGTGTGGTTGCCGTTTGCCCCACAAGTGGACCCCCAAGAGCTCCTGCAGGAGCATCCAACAAGTGATGATGTGTCGGAATCGGAATCAGACACCAGCTCCAGCTCCAGTGACAGTGGAAGTTCTTCCGGGGAGAAACCTCCTCCTAGTGGCACGGCGATTTCCAAAGAGGTGATTGAAACTGATGAAGCAGTTTATGCAAAACATCGTCGCGTTACTCATGCCATGGTCATCTCAAATGATGGCAACCCCTCCAGACCTTTTCACTGTGACAACTACTGGAAGGCTGCATGTGGTGCTCACATGCTTCATACGGAGACGACCTTTTTAGATGATTGGCAGGACGGTATGGCATTTTGCCAACATGCGGGATGCAAGAAAATTTGGGCATCCATAAACTTGACCTGAATTTGCGTGTCAAACGAGCGTGAAAACAGTGTGCCGCGTTGAGACAAATTTTCACCCTCATGACAGAGGGCATTCACCACTGCGTCATGGCACCATGTCCAAGCAATAAAGGGGTTTGTACTCAGTATGGTTTGCATTACACTGGCTCAAATTTGTTCATGACCGCAGCCATTTCAAAAAAAAACAAGGTTATTTAAAAAAAAAACACAAGCAAGGGGCCATCTCTGGAGAACTTCCATTGCCCTCTCGTGCAGTCCTCAGTGTCATATCACACTTCATTCAATAACCGCGTATGCACCTGATTGAACGGCACATTGGTATTCATAGGTCAAAATTTGGCTTTTCCCAACTGTCAGGTTTGATTCATGTTGAATTTCACACATTATCACCTCATTGCGTTGCAGCGTGGCGTCATGGCTTCTCAAAGTCTGGAAGACATCATGTCCACATGTGGCGTGGACCCAACAATAGCATCACAGCTGGTGCAAGATGGATGGACAACTCAGTCCTTCGCGTGTGCAGCCTTAGACCTTGAGTCTTTTGACAGGCTTTGGCAGGACCTTTTTTGCTGATACGGAACTCAGTTTGCTTCAAAAGGCATCAGTGCGTGCAGCGTTCAAAATGTGTCAATCCGCTTTGCAGTCAGTGGCGGCTCCGTCAGCCCCATCATCGGCGTCCGCATCAGGTGACCCCATGACTAGCCAAAATTCATGGGCCGAAAGTTTCCCTCCAAAGTTGGATTCCTCAGTGATTGACCAGTTGAAAGCCAAATTTCTGGCTAGTTACCCGTCAGAGTTGGTAAACCATGACACCATGCCAAGCACGAGACTCCTCAGCCTTGTTCACCACCAGCTTCTGAAGAAGCAATGTGCCTGGATTCCTTGGAAATACAGGCTAACGATGGCTAAAGCTGATGAGATTTCCTCCCAGCGGCAAACCAAGATGCCCAAATTGGAAGTGGCTTCATTGCATAACGTGTTGGTTGATGAACCTCCCTCAATAGATATTTCCAATTCAGGTTTTGGGGTCAATGCGGTACGAAATTTGCTGGCAGTTCATGACATGGCAGTTGCAATGTGTGGAGGTGCACACCTGGCCAATTTAAAGGCTTACTCGGCCAAATTTCTGGGCTTCTTGACGCAGAAGGTGGATCCGGAAACGATGTTGAGGTGTGCATCCATTACTGAAGCGCAGGCCGCAGACAGACAGATTTGGGCATCAATAGCAGATTTAATGGCTGAACGCAACTGGGACATGGACAATTGCCTGCATGAGTTCACTCATATTCGTCATGATTTGCCAGGTCTGTTGCAGCTCCGTCCACGTCCAGCAAAAGCCCAGTCCTCCTCTCAACCTTGGACTGCTCCTGCATCGAATAAGGGTAAAGGCAAAGGCAAACCATCGAAAGGCAAAGGCAAATCAAAGGGCAAAGGTAAAGTGCAATGGCTGACTGATGTCAAGACAAAGGACGGTCAGTGGAAGCAGTTGTGTATGAGATACCAAACAGGTAATTGTTCCCTGGGTGACAACTGCCGTTTCCAACATGGATGTGCATATCCGGTCAACGGTCAAGCTTGCGGCCTGGATCATGGCGCCCTCCAGCATCAAAACACATCACACTGACTTTCACAGCAGGAACCGGAAGTGCAGGAAGTGGCCATGGCGACAGGCTCCACTACTCCAGCACCAGCAGCGACAGCGTCCTCAGCAGTATCTTTAAAAGATGTTTCGGAGGTTCAGGTTTCACCTCCCGGTTCCTCCGGGGAGGCAGCAGTATCACCAGTTTCACCAACAGTTCTTTCACCATCTCATCCAGTGTTTCACACAGGTGACGGCAAAATATTTTTAGATATTTGCTCGGGAGCAACACGGCCATTGAGTAAAGCCATTTTGGCACAACATGGTGATGTCTTAGCCTTTGATATTCTTCTGGACTCAAGGATGGATTTGTTGAATGACCAGAGCTATGAGCAGCTCTTGAGGATCTGCTCATCGGGCCAGGTGGCATATGGCGCTGCTTCTCCTTCCTGCGCCCACTACTCTCGGCTGAAACTGCATCGACCTGGTCCTAAAGCCTTGAGGACACCGGAAGCTATGCAAGGTGTCCCTGGATTGACAAGTGCGGAGCTTCTTCAGGTACAAGATTCATATATGATGCTTTTTCGATGTGTGACTTGCTTAACATTGATTTATCAAGCAGGAGGTCATGCTCACCTAGAGCAACCTCCATCAGCTATGAGTTGGTTGGAAGATTGTGTCAAAGCTTTTGTGACTCTGATTTCGGCCTGGTGCGTGGTTATTTCTGCTTGCGCATATGGTAAGAACTGGTACAAACAATGGATGTTTGCGAGCAGCTGGCAAAAAATTGCAGAACTGGGCCGTCTCTGTGATCACCCTAAAGGGAGCCATGTATCTTTGGTTGGAACCGTATCGGACACAGGTGAATATCTGAGTAGACAAACAGCGTGCTACCCGGAGGATCTGGCTACAGCCTTTGCAGAGCGCGTAGCACCTCTGGTGAGCCATTCATCGCACGACTGGAAATGGGATGATATTTCTCAGATTCCTCCCTTAAAAACTATCCTCCAACCCCCTTTTGGACAAGAAGATGGTGGTGGATTTACATCTAACCCTGACTGGAGTTTGGGTGAGCGAGTGGCCGCGGACTTTTTCGGTCCTCTTCGACAGAAATGGGTTCAACGCATTTTGGATAATCGGTTGGACAAGTTTTTAGTCCAATTCTTTTCGCAAACTGATCATTCTTCTCCACCGTTTGCAGAGAATATCATCACTCCTTTTCGCAATGACCTGGAACAATTTTTGCAGGATTCCGGCATCAACCCAGATTGGACTATCCGGGACCATCAACCTATGTGTTTGCACATTATGCATGGACTCTGCCAGATCATGCAAGACCCCGATCAGGCATTGTTTCCAGCGCTGATTGAGGGTGTGGGTACTGGTTTTCAACGGGATATTCCTTTGAGTAATTGCTTTCCTCTTAATGTTTCTGCGGAGGCTGATGAGCCACCACTGTCGGCCCATTTGACGAACTGGCAGAGCGCTGACGATGATATCATGTTGACCAGGCAGCTTGTACAACAGGAAATCGACAAAGGATGGGTTTTCCCATTTGAGGGTACTTTGCAGGATGCACAACAGCGATATCCGTTGGGCGTTGCGCTGGGCAAACTTGGCATTGCCCATGCAGATGGGCGACCTCCACGACTGGTCTTAGACCAAACAATCTGCGGCCTTAACGGGCGTTGTGTGATACCCGAGCGAAGTACGTTGCCATCCGCTAAGGATGTACTTCGCACATTTCCGATCCGAAACTATTCTGGGGATCACATGGGATTTTCGCTCGACATTAAAGCAGCTCACAAAAGAGTATGCATTCGGGAAGAAGAACATGGCCTTCTCGGATTTACGCTGCAAAATCAATTATATTTTTATAGAGTGGCCCCTTTCGGGGCCACTTTCTCGGCCTCATGGCGGTCTAGACTTGGCGGCTGGATGTTGAGGTTCTTCCACTTTTTGCTCTGGTGGGCACATGTGGCCCTACTGTACGTTGATGACTATTTGTTCCATCAATCCAGTTTTGGCATGCCAATCTCAGCTACTATGATTTGTCTGTTTTGTCAAATTGTCAACATCCCCGTTTCTTGGCAGAAATGCGAACTTGCATTCAGCATACAATGGATTGGCTGGAAAATCCATTTTCGTTCCGGTTTTATTGAGATACCAATGCAAAAGATTGACAAGTTTCTGGGCTATCTCCATTCTATGGGACGCAGCTCCAGGACTTCCAAGCGGAACCTTGAGAAACTGATTGGACTGGCACTTTGGCTGACCCAACTTTGGCCATATATGCGAATATGGATTCGACATTGGTATCATGACCTCTATTCCATTCCAGCAACACATTATAGCATTGACAATGGTGATTGGCGACAATTTTCAAGTCATTTGGATGAAAATCTACATATCATTTCTCGCCCTCAGGGGACAGCACTGCCAATTGGAGGCCAGCTACTGGCGGTTCGCCATCATACAGTCAAGACGAAGTCGGATTTGACGACAGTTCCTCTCTCCAATAAAAGAATTTGGCTTCGGATTCGAGATCCCTCTTCCACCAAGAGACATTTGTCTTCCTCAAGTTTACGAATTATACAACATTTTATACAATGGGTCACAGGCCTGTCTCCTATGAAACCCTTAACCCCAAAAAAGTATTGGGATGGGGAAGCAGCAGCTGATGCATGTGCTTCTGGTAGCACATGCGAAATTGGAGGCTTTGTCAAATCAGCTACAGGCCAAATTTACTGGTTTTCGGAGATTTATTCACATTCAGATTTTACTCAACTGGGCATTGAGCTGGATGCTGAAATGCAGCGATCTATTTCGGCTTTTGAGACCCTGGCTCAAATCGCTTTACTGTTTGTGACTTCCAAATTTTTTCCGGCGCATCGAATGCCCATTTGCTTGAAGGGCCTCAGTGACAACAGTGGGGCCGAATCCGGTAGCAATAAACTTTGGAGTATGACATATCCTCTATCAATTTTTCTTGAACGAATGTGTCTTTTGTCCGCGATGTTGGGGATGGAAATTGATGTCAATCATATCCCGGGCTCTCAAAATATTTTGGCAGATGACTTGAGCCGTTGGGACCAAACAGGATCACCACCTCATTCATTTCACTTGAAAGATAGCATCCGCATTCCTCTTGCAGAGCTGTGGCAGATTCGCACTTCTCCAACCTTGATTCCGAAAGAAGCTTCAATACCATGGACCTTACCTACTGTTTAATTCCTTTTTTCCTGATTGCTGGAATCCCCTCACTTTTCAATTGGGGTATATTGATAGTTAATTTAGGGGTTTAAGATCCATCTGTCAATTCAACCAAAGGTTCAACCAAATAAATTTGTTGGTTGGTGCCTCGAAGACAAATAATTCCAGCAAGCGAAAAAGGGAATATTAATTAAACCGAGCGTGACCACGTTTCAGCAAACCAGATGTATGGTTTTGGAGAAGAAGTTTGGTTTTTGAATAATAGACAAGTTTAAGTTTGGTTTGTTCATATATATATAGAGATATATATATATTAGAAATAACCCAGAAGATTGAAGTCCTTGTAGAACGTTTAACGTACTTGTTTCGTTTATGTTTTACGGGGAACTTTCAGATCTGTATTTACCTTGAAACATTTTGGTTCAAGCTTACTTCAATCTTCTGGTGCGTTTATTATGCGTTTTGCTTGTTAAAAAACCCACCCATCCCACACCTGGTTATTCTTGTTATTATTATATTCACTGTCATATTCGTTTGTTGCTTCTTTTGCTTTACCTAATGATCCATCCAATGTTCTTGGAGTGGCTTCACCTGCTGTGCTCGTTTTGTACAGGGTAGTGAGTCCACTTCGACCTTGGCCTTACTCAAAGCATTCCAAGCATCTGACCTTATCCCTCCATCCAGGAGGTTTTGCATCCGCCGTAGTTCCTGCGTCGTCACCTTCACTAGGTTTTCTGTTAGTCACCACTTTGCATGCTGCTCGGCTTTTCTCACAATATGTGAGTCGTTTCTATTGACAGGGGGTTTAAGATCCATCTGTCAATTCAACCAAAGGTTCAACCAAATAAATTTGTTGGTTGGTGCCTCGAAGACAAATAATTCCAGCAAGCGAAAAAGGGAATATTAATTAAACCGAGCGTGACCACGTTTCAGCAAACCAGATGTATGGTTTTGGAGAAGAAGTTTGGTTTTTGAATAATAGACAAGTTTAAGTTTGGTTTGTTCATATATATATATATATATATTAAGATATATATATATATTAGAAATAACCCAGAAGATTGAAGTCCTTGTAGAACTGCGAAGTAATTACATATGAAACAGGCCCACAAACCTTGTTTCAACTCAGCTCATGTTCTGTGTGTTTCTGTTTGATGTTGTGACATGTTTTTGGTGAAACCTGATGTGCGTTTCCCTTGCCTCTGTTTTTATATGTCTCCGCGTCTACGCGACATGTGCGGATATATGTTTCGTTGTATATATATGATGAATGTTTTTTATTTTTTTAAAAAAAGAAACAAACAGAAACAAAGGGGGATGAACATGTTCATGCAGTGGATGTCTCACAATCTTGTATGTTGCATGCCGCAGTCAGGGTGGAGTGGGTGGGAAACCTTCATCCCAACGTGTTTGTTTGATTGCCAGCGCATGGGCGCCCGTGATCGTGGCCGGAAGCTCTTCGACAAGGAGCCGGCATCCTGGAGAGTGCCTCAGGTTTTCATTTACATTCTGTGCTTTAGCCTGGGTTGGATTTCCTGCCTTTTCTGGCTGCTTTTTGGTGCATGAGATTGGTGTGCTCGCTGGACAGGTTCACAACAGGATTCAACCATTGCTTGTTTTTTGACCGGGTCTGGCGATTTCACAGCATTTCTGTCTCAGTTTTTGAACTGCTCACACCAACTGAACAGCACATTTTGTCACTGGTGCATATCATTGTGGCAGTTGAACGATCAGAAGTAGCACTAGGCGCAACGGCACAGACCCTTGGAGTGGCTTCAGTGCTGTCATCATTCAGTGTTCCCACACCTCCTCTGGCAGAGTGGGAGAGCGACCAAGCAGACGGGGGGATCTGGGATGGCTTTTCAGACAGCGATTGATGATGATGCCATGGGTTTGCATTTGCTTTCATGTGTCAGTGCTACAAAGCATGTGTTTTCGAACAACATCAAGATGCCATGGGAGAGAAGGTTCATAGGTCCTTATGACAGAGCTACGGATGTGCACAAGATTCCACTTCCTGTGCGTGACTTCATTCCCAGAGAGGCTCCAGCGACAGGTGGACGTGTTGAAACCCGCCTGGACAATGCTGACACGGCATTCAAAAAGGCTGGACTCAAGTTGCTTAAGGCATGTGATGAAACACTGTGGACTGACAGGTTGTCGTCTGAACGCAAGGCTGCAATCAGAAAGTGGACATCACTGGTGTCATCAGAGCCGATGGCATGGGAAGTGGCTGTGCAACACTTCAGTCAAGGGGCTATGATTTTTGCTTCAGGAGGGCTGAATGAAAGCATCAGGGACTCATTGGCTGCCAAAGCGTCCAACACTCTGCATGCTCGGGCAAACCCTCTTTTCCGTTTTGCGAAGTTCTGCAGTGAACATGGCCTGAAACTGTGGCCGGTCAAGGAGGCGGTTGTCTATGATTTTCTCAACAGTGATGATGGATTTGCCCCGACTTTCCCAAGGAGTTTGATCATCTCGATCAGCTTCGCGCACCATTTGCTGGGCTTGACGGGTGACATTGGGCAGATCGCCAGTGGCAGGACAAAGGGCTTGACACACGCGTGGTTTCTCAAGAAGCGCCGATTGGTGCAGAAGCCGCCACTGAGTGTGGAACAATTGGTGGCCTTGGAGAAGATTGTTGTTGACGAGGCCAGGGGATCGCAAGATCGCATAGCGGCTGGTTTCTTTGTTTTTACAACTTATTGCCGGGCCAGATATTCTGATGCATTGAACGTGGCTGCTTTGCGATTGGACATCACCTTGAGGGACGGTCATGCTCATGGTTGGATCGAGGCTGATGCGGCACGAACCAAAACCGCATCCAACTTGGAGCGCAAAACCAGGTTTTTGCCCATGTCTGCACCGGTCAAGACGGTGAGTGGCTTGGATTGGAGCAGGGCATGGTTACAATTGAGGCGTGAAGCCCGTATGGAGGCTGCTGAAGGCAAACCACTGTTGCCGGCTCCAAACGACGGTGGGTCATGGGCGAACGTGCCGCTCAGTGCCAGTTCGGCAGGCATTTGGCTGAGATCTCTTTTGCAAGATGTTGGAGGTCCCGAGTTGAGCCGCGTTGGGACACACAGCATGAAATGTACCCTCCTCAGCTGGTGTGCGAAGTTCGGATTGGACCCATCCATTCGGAGGGCATTGGGTTATCATACCTCCAGTGGTGATAAGAGTATCAACACCTATGCAAGAGATGCGATGTCCACCCCACTGAGGGAATTGCAGCGAGTGATAGACTCGGCGGCCAGTGGTGCATTTCTACCGGATCAAACCCGGTCCGGGTACTTTGTGACAGCTGCAGCCGAGGAGTTTGATTCCTCGAGCGAATCCTCGGGCGACGAGGAGGATGTTGAGGATGCCAAAGCCGAGGAAGCCATCGATGCGATCGCAGGTCATTGGCAAGGAACTCGTGACATATCCTGGTCAAAAGTGGCTGCAGTCTTTTTCAGACACAGCACCAGTCGGTGCATCCATGTCTTGCAGGATGAAGCAGGTGCCGAGTGTTGCTGTGGGAGAAGGATAACCACGGCATACATCAGGCTGGAGAAGAAGCCAGACTTCCTCCACCCTTTGTGCTCTACATGTGAGCGCATTATCAACCGAGGATGATGTCGGATGTTGAAAAAATCGGATTTGCATTGAGTCCGTTTTTGACATGTTGATTATGAAAGTAGAGGGATGTACCTCGATTGAATGTTGCATACATGTATCGTGATGACGATTGAACCGATGGGTTCTTGTTGGAACCTTTGTTGTGCGTCGATGGATGCACATAACTTTGAGTGGAATGCCACATGTTTGAAATGTATGTGTGCTCAGGCTCTAGTGTGAGTCAACAGCAATGCGAGCGACATGAATGTGTGTCTATTGCAGTCAAATGAAATGTGCACTAGTGCAAGACTATGCATAATTTCGGTGATGTTGCAAGTTTCACTTCTAGGCATTTTAGAAGATTGCGGATGTTTGTTTCAACAGTTTCTCATGTCCATGCAACTGCATTCAAGCTGACTTTGTTCCGATCCTGCCTGCGATGTCAGTCGTGGACTCTGAAGCAGTTTTTGCGAGTAGGGCTGCGGCAATAGGACTCAGTGCAGAAGTCATTCAGCTTTTCAAAGATGGTGGCATAGCAACATTGGGAAATCTTGCATTTGCGTCATCTTACGTGCCTGGAAGTTCTGATGACTCCCCGTTCACAGATCTTGTGAAGAAGGTGCTGGGCCGTGAAGGCTCCTTAGGAGAAATGGCCATGATCAGGCGACTTTTCAATGAGTCGTATGCCGCGACCTCAGCTGAGATGAAAACGTTGGTCGAACAGACGGACGAAGCCCCAAATAGAAAGTTAGCTGCTGCAGAGAGGGCTGAACGGTTTTCGTCACAACAGAAGAGACTGAAAGGCATAAACATGCAAGGCCAGATGGAACCTGGAGACTCACTTGTAGATCTTGCAGTCAATATTTATGAGTCTGACAGACTTCGATACATTCCGTGGGAAAGTTGTGTTTCAAGGGAACATGAAATTTTGACGTCTTCAAAAAAGGACAATGCCTTGACTTTTGACAGCAACGGTAATCTTAAGATGAGCAAGCGAGAGCATGTGTCCCCATGTGAAGTTTCATCGGAGTTACAGATCAAGTACTGCCTCATCAGACGAGGCCTTGCACTGGAACAGGGAAACGTGATTGGTTTTGAACTGCATGAACAATGGGCAGAAAAATTGATGGCATGCAGACTCACTGATCCCCCTTCGGGATATTCTAGGGTCACTTTCAAACAGTTACAGTTGGCCGATGCAAAGTTGTTTGTGGTGCTTGGTGAGAGAACCCGCATGGGCTTGAAGGTGACACAAGATGGCAGGCCATGTGACAAGGTCTTCAAGGCGGTCATGGAATGCCCCGAGGTTCAACATCTTTTGCAGCCGATGCCTCAGGCGTCACATGCACCGGCAAGACGGGTGAGAAGGGCGGTGCACCACCAGTCAAGCGCACCATTGACAAACCAAGTCCGTCCAAAGGCATTGGGAAGAAGGGTAAATCAGGAAAGACATGGAAGCCATCTGTCCCTCAGGAACTTTTGAGTTTGGGATGCGTAGGAGTCACCAACAAAGGGAACCCGCTATGCTACGACTTCCAGCTTGGGAAGTGCAGCCTTACGGTGCAGAACTCAAGGTGCTCAAAAGGGTTGCATTTGTGTGCAGTTGCAGGATGTCACAGAGATCACCAAGCGAAAGATTGCCCCAGGGCTTCAAAGAAAAGGGAATGACTATCAGTGGATGCAGGAGAAACGGCAGTCTCACAAATGGATGACAAACGACCCCGAAAGGAGTCAATGTTTAGGGAACTTGGTGTGCCGAGCTTGGAAAATGAGACGGTCTTCATCGAGCTTTGTGCAGGTAGCGGCATCCTCAGTTCTACTGCCGAAAGGTATGGAATGAAAGTTTGCCCCATTGACTGTGAACGCAATAGGCATTCACCCTTTACAAAAATTTTTCAGATAGACTTGGCGAACGACAAAGCATGGTCATTCCTTGAGCACGTGCGTGATACTTCAAAAGTTGTGGCATGGCACATGGGGTTACCGTGTGGGACTTGTAGTAGGGCCAGAGAGATTCAATTGAAGGGCGTTTGGAGCCCACCACCGCTTCGAGATGCCGCCCACCCAATGGGCTTACCATGGAATTCACCGTCAGATGCCAAGAAGGTGGAAGCGGCGAACAGTTTGTATGAGAGAGCATTCAAATTTGCGTTAATGCTGGTGACATTGGGCCACATCATCACGATAGAGAATCCCACGCGCAGCTGGTTGTGGGAGCTACCCATCATCATGGCATTATTGGAATGTTGTTTCTTTGTGCATTTACATGCTTGTATGTTTGGGGGCGCTCGGAAAAAGAAGACGTCACTGCTGACGAATGAATCTATGTTTGAATCCCTCAGTGTCTTTTGCGATGGATCTCATGAACATGCTCCATGGGGTATTGACGAAAACAACGAGTTTAACACTGCAAAGGAGGCTCAATATCCCCAAGGGTTTTGTGAAGCATACTGTCAGGTTTTGGCACGCTTGATGAACACACGTGCCGGTAATTTTCCAGCAGTTCCCGAGGGTCCAGGTGTGGAGAACGTTGATTCGAAACAGCTCTACAGACCTTTCTCTCAACCGAGAGGGCGCAAGGTGCCTCAACTCATTGCTGAATACGCTGCGATCCATACCATTGTGCTGGACAGGGTACCTGCAGTCAATCACAAACGTGTCATTCAGTCCCCTGTTTTACACATACCGGCAGGGGCTAAGTTGCTCAGAACTGAAGCGAAAAGGGGACAAGTGTTGTGCGTTTTTGGGATTTTTCACTCGTGTCAGCAGTTTGTACAAGCCAGCAGAAATTTACTGCATCCATTTGACGAGTTCATGAACGTCCCTGACATATTGCTTAAATGTATGTTTGACATCCTCAGCATGGGTCCAGTTGGCATTGCAAAAGTTAGGCTGCAGAAGATTTTGGAATGGAGGCGCATGCGATGTGAACTTGAATCAGAGGAAAAAGCTTTGCATGCCAGGATACCTCACCGCTTGCAACATTTGGTGAAGGACAAACAGTTTTTGCTCCCCAGACAGCTTGCGCAAGACATTGGATGGCCTGACACAGAAATACACAAAGAAATGTTGGAGGGCTTCCGTCTTGTGGGTAAGGGCACCAAGTCTGGAGTTTTCAAATCTGAAGTCAAAGCTGCAGCAATGACTGAAATGGACCTCATGGAAAAAGCAAAGTTTCTCAGGCCTTTAATTTTGGGAAAGATTGCGAACTCGAAAGCGCCGGATTACCTGACTGAACTGCACAACATTACAGACAATGAAGCAGGCGACAAAGGGTGGCTGGAAGGCCCGATGTCTGCTGAACAAGTGAGCGAACAGCTGGGAGATGTGTGGTTGCCGGTACAAAGGTTCGCCGTCAGACAGAAAAACAAACTGAGGCCCATAGACAATTTTGCTGAAAACAGAGTCAATGAAGCTTGGGAATGTCCCGAAAAGATCGATTTGCATGCTTTGGACCAACTCACTTGGTTAATTTCTATTGTTTGCAAGGTAGCCGCGGCCAGGGGCGTCATTGAGATCCTGCTGAAGAATGGTGAGCGCTTGAGTGGCAAGCTGCATGAGGCCTGGAACTTGGAAAGCCTCAAGTGTTTGATCAGCACCTTGGACTTGAAAGACGCTTACAAACAATTTGGCATCCACAAGGATGACAGGTGCAAATCAGTCGTCAGCTTGAAACGTTTGGACGACAACGGGACGACACACTATGTGATGAACTGCCTGCCATTTGGGGCCAGTTCGTCTGTCCACAATTTCAACAGGATAGGCAGAATGATATGGGCCATTGGAGTGACCGAACTGCGACTGCCTTGGGTGAATTATTTTGACGATTACCCCATTTTGACACCTAGCGAGATTTCTGCCTCAACTATGGCTGCAGCAAAAGGAATGTTGAAGCTCCTTGGATTTGGCTTTGCCGAGAACAAACTGGAGCCTTTCGCAACAAGTGCAGAGGTTTTGGGAGTTGTCGTTGACTGCGGCCTGGTGAGTGAAGGCAAGCTTGTATATGCGATGAAAGAGTCGAGGAGACAGGAAGCTTTGAGTGCGATCGAGGACATCCTTGACAAAGGGGCTGTCACTCCTTGTTTGCTGCCGTCGGTCTTGGGACGGCTGGAATTTGCGGATGGGCAACTGGCTGGGAGAACAGGCAAATTGGCTATGGCAGACATTCGATCACTTGGGTTGCATTCAAAGTCCAGTGTCAGTTTGGACAGTGATGCGAGAGTTGCTTTGCAGATGTTGAAGGAAAGATTTATGGACAACCGTCCGCGCACCATAGTGTTGAGCACCGAAGAATGCCCTTTACTTTTGTATACTGACGGATCATACGAGCCGGGAGTGACATCCGAAGTGGCAATGATTGGTGGAGTGCTATTGGATGGTACGGCACCGGCAAGGGTTTTTGGGAGCCACGTCCCAAAGGACCTTCTGGCTCGATGGCACAACGAAGGTAAAGAACACCTAATTGGACAGGTTGAAATGTACGCTGTTGCAGTGGCTAGGGATGTTTGGAAGGAGCGGTTGCACAACCGGAGAGGCATCATTTTCATCGACAACTGGCCTGTGTTGGATTGCTACATACCTGGAACAGCGAAACAAAAAACATGGAGAGAAATTTTGCTTAGCATAGAGAGAGTTGACAAAGAATTTCCTTCGCAGCTTTGGGCTACCCGAGTTCCATCTGAGTCCAACATTGCTGACCCGCCTAGCCGTGGCACTCTGGAACCTATCAGATTTTTGGGTCAGCTGCTGATAGATGAGCCGAAGTGTCCGATGACCGGACAACCACTTGAGACATGTCTTGGCTGAAGCGGACTGGGGGCCTGATGAGGCAAAGATGTTTTTCACAATGTTTCGATGTTTTTCCTTTCAATGAAACGTGAGGTTATGACCTCTTTGGAATGCGTTTGATGTGAAATGTATGAATGGAAAGGAGGAAAACACTTGAAAGGGTCGATGGACCAATACAGCGTGTGGAAATTGAATCTTGAACCCCAGTTCGCCGATGGACAAAAAGAGTGGAGCGTGACCAGTGAAGATGCAGTTTCATGTCATTCTTGTGATTTGATGTTTTTCAGTTTGTGAGCTGTGCTTGTTTTGTGTTTGAGTTTTTATTTCGTTTGGCGTCCGACGTTGCGCGGTTAAGGTGAGGGATGCGTGGAGAGGTAATTTTGTGTTTGGGGGCTTTTGCCTCTTGTGCTGTTTTAACTTCTGTTTCTGGACCTTTGGTAAACTTTAAGACAGTGGTCACTCAAAGAGTGATAACGGTTTAAAGTTTTACAAAGTAATGAGGCTTGAGCCGAATGGTCCAGAAACTGAATGCAAACAACTGGTGTATTGTGCTACACTTCCTGGCGGTTGAATGCGAAACCTATGTCTTTGAACAGTGCCTCTCCTCCTCCTCCGCGTAAGACGTCTTGCGAAGTAATTACATATGAAACAGGCCCACAAACCTTGTTTCAACTCAGCTCATGTTCTGTGTGTTTCTGTTTGATGTTGTGACATGTTTTTGGTGAAACCTGATGTGCGTTTCCCTTGCCTCTGTTTTTATATGTCTCCGCGTCTACGCGACATGTGCGGATATATGTTTCGTTGTATATATATGATGAATGTTTTTTTATTTAAAAAAAGAAACGAACAGAAACAAAGGGGGATGAACATGTTCATGCAGTGGATGTCTCACAATCTTGTATGTTGCATGCCGCAGTCAGGGTGGAGTGGGTGGGAAACCTTCATCCCAACGTGTTTGTTTGACCCGCCCTGTCTCACTTCGTTTGTCCCGCCCTTAAAGTGAAAGGGGCCTGATGAGGCAAAGATGTTTTTCACAATGTTTCGATGTTTTTCCTTTCAATGAAACGTGAGGTTATGACCTCTTTGGAATGCGTTTGATGTGAAATGTATGAATGGAAAGGAGGAAAACACTTGAAAGGGTCGATGGACCAATACAGCGTGTGGAAATTGAATCTTGAACCCCAGTTCGCCGATGGACAAAAAGAGTGGAGCGTGACCAGTGAAGATGCAGTTTCATGTCATTCTTGTGATTTGATGTTTTTCAGTTTGTGAGCTGTGCTTGTTTTGCGTTTGAGTTTTTATTTCGTTTGGCGTCCGACGTTGCGCGGTTAAGGTGAGGGATGCGTGGAGAGGTAATTTTGTGTTTGGGGGCTTTTGCCTCTTGTGCTGTTTTAACTTCTGTTTCTGGACCTTTGGTAAACTTTAAAAGGCGGGCAAACTTGTCTTGTATGGACGTCAAAGAGATAGTGAGTTTAGCCTGCAGCCACAGGTATGGGAGAGCACCCAGGTTGTCCGGTTGGAAGAAGATGTTGGCTTGAGGTTAAGAACTATTCATCATGGTTTCCAGCTTGTCAGCAGCACCTGCGCCTCTTCAGCTTCCGCCTCCACCTCAGATTCACCGTCAGTGGTAGCTCGCTTTTCGTCCGACGAGGGGACAGTCTCACCTGCCCCTCCAGCGCCTGCCAGAGGACTCGCTCGCAGGTGAATTTCAGGGCGGGAGCCTGCAGCAGCAGTGGTTGTAGTCGGTGGGCATCAAAATAATGGATATCCGGTATGAGTAATATCCTCCGGTCCTTGGTGGCCTGATGAAAGTGTATCTTGTTGCCCCGGAGCCGGTGGACAAGGACCGGAGATCCATTGTGGGAAACACAAAGCCACAAAGGAGAGCGGTAGCCGTCCCCTGCATACCATACAGGTACTCCCGATCAATGGAACACGGAAAGAAGCCACTTGCCGTGAGGCGGTGGTCACGACTGTGTGAGGCTAATGCCGCGGTGACCTCCTGTGTGAGTCGCAGCTTCGACTTCTGCGCAATCACCAATCTATATCTTCTCAGGGGGCGCACTCCATTCAATGTCACGACCATGGCAATTGCAAGGGGTGGTTTATCTTGCGACGTAAACGGAGTGTCAAGTCCCCACTCTCGGACAGCTTCTGCATCCGAGGGTTCTCGCGCAGGCTCATGATACTGGACTAGTCTGTTTTTGAGAGTGTGGTACCCATAGTGATAGACCGCTAACGTTTGAGCCATTCCAATCATCCCAGCCATGTCAATGGGGGAGACAATGTAAGTGTGTCGGATTGCTCTTGTAAGCGCCACTGTGGCCCTCCCAAAGCAGTCTTCCCTGTCTTCCAGTGAGGCACCTCGACGGCTCCCACTGAGGAAACCACACCGCGTCTGGACAACAACTGCAATTCGTGCGGTTGCCCCCGCCGCTGACGAGGTTATGGCTGTTCTGAGTCCTCCGAACCATGCTGCCTGAAAACCATGCTGCAGGAGCTGGTTGTGCACAGCCGTACGGTTGCACATCACCAGAAGCTGCGCTGTCGCTCCTTGGCTAAGGTCCCGATGACACTTTTGAAGGTAACTCAGGAAGACTACGACATCTTCAATTGCTGCCATAAGGTCTTTAGGAGCCTCCTACAGGACCGTCCGGAACCCTCCGTGCTCGACAGTATGATCATGAGGTACGAAGTGCCCTATTTGGATGGGGTCCTGGTCATGCAGTACCAGTTCCGGGTACTTAACGGCTACTATGGCTTTGAGCAAAACAGCAACGTGACAGGTTCCAGTTCATGGGTGAAATGGGATCAGCGAGCATAAATACTTCGCTAATCTTTCGGCCAGCCGAATAGTGAAGTTTCTGGCAGCAGCCTGAGAGACTGTCTCCAGAGTGTCAATGCGTCCTCGCAACCACAGTTCTTGTGGAAATATCCAGTATTTTTGGCTGGTGAGCGAGGAAAGCTTCTGGCTTTGTGCATATTTGGATAAACAAGCTGAAGTGGTACAGTGTGCGAGTTCTGCTTTGGTGGGGCGTGCATATTCTGCTTTGGAGAATTCAATGCTGGCATTCTTTAAGGAAGCAATTTGGAATTCGTGACTCCGGTCACCGGAAGAATGCTTGGGTGAGACCACATCAATTGGTCCGACCAATTGATCGACAAGTAGACAGCCTTGCATGATAATTGCAATTCATCTTTTTGCTGCGATTGAACGTGTGTAACGACCTGGCGGAAGCCATGAAGGCGTTGGACGGAAAAAAAGGCTACTATGGCTTTGTACGTCAGCAGAGATACTCGTGAACTGTTGGGCAGTATGATGCCCCATCTGTGAGGGCCGTCAAGGCCGGCTGCTTCCACTGTGGTTGTACACTCAGGAATTCCAAACTCTTCTGGTGCAGTGGCTATCAACAAGACCGCCAGTATTGCAGAGATCAGGCAGCTAGCAACATTGAGATGACTGAGCGTTTCCTCACTGAAGAGGCGCGCCAGGGAGGTTGGCAGGTGTTGTGTGGTCGTTGCGGCAGTCCAGGTGGTGCTTGGCCAACATTGAGCAGACACGCAACATCAGAGTCATTATCCTGGCTCGCATCCGGCCACAGGAGAGCAATAAGCTTGGCGAGCCGGGCAGGGGGCAGATAATCGCCAGGGCGATGCAAGGCTCGTCCAAGGGGACGGTGGAGCAGCTTCTGCCTATTTGCTGCCGCAGCTCTTCCTTTGGATAGGCCCCCGGGTGTTTGCCTATGGTCCCCTACGAATACGATAAGTGCCGGCTGTTGGATGGCAGCAAGTGCAGCGATTTCGTGATAGTTGCCGTACTGCTGGCTTTCATCCATAAACGCTAGCCACGCCCTGGAAAGCCATAGGCTGAATGATGAATATTTCATGGCCATTTCCGCAGTAGCTGATCCTCCAGTTGCAATCAGAATACGCTTCTCAGCAATGACTCTGTTGCGATCGCTGCATCGCACATCAATTTTCGTTGCATACGCTTCGCCCTTTCCTTCCTCAATACGACCCAGCAGTCGTTCGCAGCGACATTTTCCTTGGTGTAGACGACAGCATAGAAATCATCCAGCTCACAGCTGAGAGCGATCAACAAAACTGCTAAGGAGCGAGTTTTTCCAGCGCCGAAAACGCCTGCTATGCATAGGTCAGAGCGTCCAGTGAGGATCGCCAGGAGCAAGGCTACTGCAACTGTGAGGACATGTCCGTCTCCATGCCCCGCTAGAGCGAGCAGGCAGTCTCGCATGTAACAGTCATGTGCTCCCGGCAGAGCAACCCCTATGGGTGTGAGGAAGCGGCGTAGTACTCTGACCAAAGCATCAGTCAGTTTTGTCCTGCGTTCACTCATCATCCTGCACACAGGAATATCAGGCTGGAGAATGCCCATCGTCAATGGGAGCCGTGCCGGGTTGGCCTGCGCAAACACGAGCAGCTCACATCGACTTCGAGTATCGCCAAGGAAAGCAAGTTCTTCCAATACTATAGAGAAGGTTGCATGGAGCTCGATTGGCTGCAGCCAATCTTGTGCAGGGTCAAAGTAGTCCACTCCTGCTGGCTGCTGCAGCAGCAGTCGTCCACAAAAAGCAAAGGCGACAGGCTTGGAAACTACGACTAGCTCAAGTGACTTCGGGGCAATGCGTCGATACGCACGATAGTCAGCAGCTCTGCTGGTGCCCTGCATCACTTTTTCTTGAACTAAGAAAATAGCACAGCGGCGCTGGCCATCAGGTAACTGTAAACGACCAAACAATGCCCTGCCTGCCATCACATTAGATTCCATGCTCCCTAGATTGCCAGCTGCGCATAGGTTCCACGGTGACGCGTGGGGGACAGCAGTCGGATCGCTGAAGAGCAAAATCGGAGCGCCCTCTGTGAGCAACTGGATGACATGAAAGCCAGCATAGGCTTCATACACATATTTAATCGCAAGCTCTGTGCCTTGTTGGCCTCGTGCCTGCTGTTGCGCAAGCTCAACACTGATCCATGGTTGTAGGTGTTGAAGCTGACGGCCGGCATGATAAGCGTCAAGTTGTGGCAACACCATATCTAGCAGAAATATCAGAGTTCGAAGAGAAAATCCACGAAGGAATTCAGCAAGCAGGTTCCTCATGAGGTGTCCCCCTTCAGCATGAGCCTGTCCAGGGATGGGGATCATGTCAATTAGCACCTGGCGCAGATCCTGTTCGGTAACGAGGGGATCATCTCTTACATCTCTACCTTCACATGGTACTGCATGCAGGTCAGAGCATTCATCACCAGCAGCCTGTAGTAGAGCACTCAGGGTGCGTTTGCAATGATCTGGGAGATCGAAACTAACCCATGAGAGCACTCGCAAAAGCCCTTCACATCGTATCCCATGCGGGATGACCTCAGGGGTCGTGATTTGGAGATAATCTATATATATGATAGGTGCCTTCTGCAATTGTAGTAAATAAGAGGGGCACACTCATTGCGAAGCGATGATGATCCCTTTATATACTCAAAAGGAAAAATTTTGTCGTGGACAAAATTAAACAGTTTCCTCTGAGTAACTTGGAAGTTTAGATGAATCTAAACTTAAACAAACAACACAAACTTCAAGAACAAAACTTGGTTTTGTTTTGGTGAAGTCTGTCCTGAATTTTTCAAGGCACAAGGTTCAAGGTGGTTTGTCAAACAAACGGAACCTTAAACCTGTCATGTTCATACATGGAACATGTTTTATAATTTTTTATTTACCGCGCTTGCCTCAAAACAGGGTGGGAGGTGTGGGAACTGACTTGCACTTTTGAGTGTAAGTTCGAAATGTAGCAGGGGGGTTCTTGTAGTTTGCAATGGATCTGCCAGATCGTCTTGACCTTGGAGATGAGACATGGATTCATGTTGGTGAGACAGGTTTTTCTGGAGCAAATACTGAATATGAGCCTTCGATCAGAGAGGACATTTCAGAGATGTTGCCGTTTGCGACTGATCAAACTGAAGAGTCAATTTCTGAAAATTACAATGCAGATTTCATCGTGCAGTCGGCCTGGAAATCGCTTCCAAACAGGGAGATTGAGATGCCTTGGGAATCTGGGTTTTGGAACAAGTTTTTGGATCCATCAATTTCTGCGTTTGACATGCTTGCCAAAGGGGTGAAAAGACCAATGCCTTTTCATGCTGAAGCATTGCAGCCAGAGAACAAGGAAGACCCTGTAGAGAAACGAGTGATGGCCAGACAGACTTTGGAAGTCAGTGGTTTCTTGCAATACATCAAAGATGTGCCTGAGAGAACCTGGCGTGAAGAACGAGAAGCAACCTGGGAGACAGCTATTCGCAGGTGGATTCTTTTGATCGAGCAGTGGGAGGCAAAAGATGTGCCCTTGCTGGAGGCCTTACACAGCAAGAACTCGTTTGTGGAAAGAGCTCAGATTTTAGTGGATGTTTTCTACAACAAAGCACCTCAGACGTTGTTGAAGAGAGTCAACAGTTTGGCGAGGTTGTGCAGCACTTTGCAAGCACAGGGTATCAGTTTTCCATGTACGGAAGAGCAGTTTTATTTTTTCCTGAAACATGAGACGTCATTGAAGGTCCCAGCCTCAAGACTGAAATCGTACTTTGAATCGTTGGTTTTCAGTAGGCATGTGCTTGGAGTAGAACAGCTTCAGCAGGTGATAGATAGCAGAAGGTGTCTTGGTGCTTCTTCGAGTTTTGCATTGACATGTCCACGACAGGCTGAACCTTTCAGTGTACCTCAGTTGAGAAAGCTGCATGAGGTATTGCGTAATGGACCTGAGCTTTGGGACCAGGTGATGAGTGGTATGATTCTTTTTTGTGTCTATGGCAGGTCACGTTGGTCGGACTCACAACATGCAGAGAACTTGTTGCCTGACTTTGACAGTGATGGACAGTTGCAATTCCTGGAGATGAAGGCGTCAGTGCATAAAACGGCCAGGGCCTTTCACCTCAGGCACATGTTCTTGCCGGTAGCAGCTCCAGCTTTTGGTATTACACAAGACTGTTGGGGTGAACAATGGATGAAGGCTAGAACTCTTTTGGGCATAGGTGATCTCTCAGTTTTTCCTTTGATGCCTGCTCCTGACAGTTCGTTGGAGCCTACAAAGCGTCCGGTATCAACATTGGAGGCAAAGAAATGGATTCACCATTTGCTGGGACCCGAGTTGTTGAAGCCAGGTGCAAAACTTACCAGCCATTCTTGCAAGTGCACATGTCTAAGCTTTTTAGCTAAAAGAGGAGTGAACTTCGAAGACAGACTGGTTTTGGGGTACCACACAAACAAGTTGCGCATGGCAATGACCTATAGCAGGGACAGTGCAGCCAGGCCACTGGCAATCTTGGCACAGGTGCTTCAGGAAATAAGGGACGGGGTTTTTGACCCTGACAGTACACGCAGTGGACGCTTGAAGCCGGGAGCCAAACCCTTGGACAGCAATTGGACAGCTGCAGCATCAGGTAGTGGCAGCGCATTGGAAATTCAGCATGCAGAGGTTATCACAATTGATGAATCAAGTTTGGTAGACTTGACACAGCCGAAAAGTGAAACACAGGATGTGGAGCTCGAGACGCCGTGCGTTGAGCTGGATGGGCACGTCACCACTGACTCAAGCAGCTCATCAGGCGAAGAGTTTGGAACTTGGGCACCTGTTGTAGGTCACTACAAGGTTGACATACCAGTGGACAAAAGTTTGTGGTTGAATACCAACACAAAGATGTTTCACTTGTCGCATGCCGAATATGTCAGAATTCTTCTTTGTGGAAGGCGTATCACGAGTAGCTTTAAGAGCCACTCAGGCCCTATCAGGTTTGACGCCGCAAAATGCAGGCAGTGTTTCAGGTTGAAAGACTCGTCGCGATGAACTATTGCGTGAGGTGAGAAAACCTAAGCTGCATTGTCAAACATTTTCATGGATTCAAATTCAGACATGTCCAAACAACTTGATGAATTTTTTGGAACTTGTTTCAGCTGTTTACAGAATTTATCATGCGTTGTGCAAGAGGGTTGACATTGGTCAACTTGGGCTGGAGAAATTGATCAAGGAATTGTTGCAGTCTGGCTTTAGACAGACGCAGCAATAGGTTGGTCAAAACATGTTTCAGTTCAGTGAGTTTGCACTTTAGCGTCACTTTGAAACTTTGTTCAGTGAGCTGCATGAACACTTTTTCAAATTTTCCGAACTGTTTAATTTTTCGAACTGCGAATCAAAGGTGTCCATCTCATGTAGGAAGGAAACAAGAGCTTATGGTTTGCCATGAGCTGATTTCTTCACAACATGTTCACCACTTGAGATAGGTTGCCATAGAAGCCATCGGAAAGAACCGACGCCATGTCGTTGGCAGATTCTGGTGCGGCTTTCGAGCAACATTGCAAGCGGTTGAGTACTGATGGACGCCTGTACAATCAATTGACGGCGCAGAGCATATCAAATCTCAGTTCATTAGCTTTTGCAGTGGGCACTCCTCAAAGCCCGCCATCGGAGGAACAGTTCAAGGAGTTTGCAACAGGTATCAACAGTGGGACAGAGATGACTTTCGGTGAACTTGCTTTACTGAGACGGCTTCATTTTGAAGCTTCTGCAATAGTGATGGCTGAGTTGAAGTCAAAGGCATCAGATACGACAGGAGATGGTAGCAGAAAGCTGCCAATAGCGGAGAAAACCGCGAGACTGGTGGAGCAGGAGGGCCGTTTGCCCGGTTTGCGTATCAGAGGAGAACTTCAGCCATCATTTAGCCTTGTTGACATGGTGGCGCAGATGAAAGAAACAAACTGCGTGACATGGATCCCACCTAGCAAATGCAGCAAACGTGACTCAGAGATTCAGAGTAGCATGAAAGAGAAACCGCCAGTGCTTTCTTTGGAGCAACAGATGGTGAAGCTGGCCAGCTCGGAAGAGCATATAGCTGTGGACACCTCCACTGACCTGCAACTACAATGGGCCCTACAGAGAAGGGGCTTGGCATTTGACCAGTGCAGTTTGATGAGCCATAGTGTCCACGAGGTTTGGGTCCAGCAGTTATTGGGCCAATTGACCCGGGAGGCCCCAACAGGCTTCGCAAGGGTGACAGCCAGTCAGGTTGTCCGTGCAGACAGAGAATTATTTACGTTGATGGCTCAGGAGATTCAAGGACCTCTACAACCAGATGTACGAGGTGAAATGCCAATGGATAAGAAAATGACTGAGTTGAGAACGGATCCACGAGTGACAATGTTTCTGCTGCCACTCCCAAAATCGGCAGCAAAAGACAGTGACAAGCCGGCTGCTTCAACAAGCACCCCAAAGACAGGTGCTCCACAGCCGCTGAGGCCTGCGAAGAAGGCCCGACCCTCAGCAAAAGCAAAATCGATGTGTCCTCAAGAGCTTCGTGGTTTCCAACAACGAGATCCTTCAGGAAATGCTATATGTTGGGCCTTCAACCTGAAGACAGGTTGCAAGAATGAAGTGACAAATGGACGTTGCAAGAAAGGAGTTCATTGTTGCATGAAATGCCACAAGGCAAACCACAGCTTGGTGACATGCAGATCCAACTGACTAGCTCATGATGAGCCAGCGCAAGCGGATACAGTCTTCTTGAAGAGAAGGTTGCAGGAGTTGAAAAATAAACAAGCAAGAACAACTTGCTCGAAGGAGGACAACATGTCTTCAGTGTCACCTTTGGGGTTATCTGCAGCAACCCCAGCAGGGAAAAATGCAGCTGGATATGACCAAAGGTCACACCTTGCAGCGGCCACCTCCTCTAAAGGAACCAGGCCGTACAGTTTCACGGGCATGAACGTATCAGACCTTCTATTTATAGAAGTTTTTGCAGGTACAGCCAGACTTTGCAAAGCAACCAAGGAGTTTGGCATTGAAGTTTTGCCGGTGGACAAGACGTCATCGAGGGCGTCGCAGATTTACATTGCCCAATATGATGTAACCGATCCAGAACAACTGGAATGCTTCATGGAGGTATTAGAAGTTGAGAAACACCGCATTGTGGCGTTGCATCTTGCGCCGGCCTGTGGTACGGCATCGAAGGCAAGAGAGAAAAAGTTGGTTAGCTGGGCAAAGAAAGGTTTCAAGATTCCAAAACCTTTGAGATCTGAGCAGAAACCAATGGGTGTAGATGGTCTGGAAGGATTGGATAAAATTAGAACCGAATCTGCAAACCAGGTTTACTCAGCCACAGCACGAATCATGCGTTTTTGCGCACAACATGGGATTCTTTGTTCAGTGGAAAACCCTGAGAATTCACTCTTTTGGCTGTTCCCAGAAGTTCAGGACGTCATGCTGGAAGTTGGTGGTTTTAGTATTTCTTTCCATAACTGCATGCACGGCGGGAGACGCAAAAAACTCACAAAATGGTGGTCAACTCATGATGTTTTTTCTGAATTGCAGAGTCTATGTGATGAAAAACATCAACATGCGCAATGGAACCCGATACAGCAGGGGTCAGCATTGCAATTCCCTACAGCAGAAGAAGCAGCATATCCGCACCTTTTGTGTAAAAGAGTTGCAGCCATCGTGCACCAGTACGCAATTTCAAATGGCGCACTGCAGGTGGAAACACTGGGCAATCAGGTGGCTACAACAGCCTCAACTTCTCATCGCTGGATTTTGGATATGCTACCAAAGGGCAAAAAACTGAAGCCTTTGGTCAGTGAATTTCAGGGCTACTGTTTTTTCCTCGTCAATCCTTCGCAGGAACCTGAGGACTCTACCTTTTTCAAACAGCAATTGAAAGGGTCCAGACTGGTACAAGGACAAATGCAGTGGGGTAAGGTTCGGGTCGTTGAGAAGGAAGGCACAACAACTTTTTTGTGGGTGAATAGCAAGGATGGGAAGGAATTCGAACTACAAGGAAAATCAGCCACCTTGCAAGATATCGAAGCAGAGCAGGAGGTACAAGCTGAACTATGCACGTTGGGAATACCTCGTGAGCCTTGGGATTTTGTTGACAAAGCAGTGAAAGCGGGGCACCCTAGATCGCTGGCCATTCATCTGAATGGAGATGTGATGGAGATGCTTAAGCAAAATTTTGCAGAGGAACCTTATTTAGTGATAAAAGAGCGTGCAACATTTCTCAAGAGATGGACCAACAGGTGCAAGGAGTTGGAGATACAAGAATCGGCTTTGCATAGCAGATTGGAACCTCATTTACAAAGCGTTTTGACTGGAAAGCGCCTACTGCTTTTGAAGGAGATGCTGCAGGAGCTTGAGTATCCGGACTCAAATTTAGTGGATGAGATTTGCCAAGGTTTCAAACTGTCGGGTTGGTTGCCCAAGTCCAATATTTTTCCCCAGGCGCTAAAGCGCCCTGCTAGATCGATGGATGCAGTCCGCAACATGGCAAAAGGCTTGAATAAGAACATAGCAAAGCAAGTGGCCTCTCATACGGACGAAGATTTAGCAGCTGAAGTGTGGGCGTTGACCAAAGAAGAACTTGACAAAGGTTGGGCATGGGTGGATGAAACTTGTGACTGCGAGCAGCAGATTCTGGCAAAGCGATTTGGATTGCGTCAAGGGCCTAAGACACGTCTCATTGACGATTGCTCTGTGGGAGGTTTCAATAGCACTTGTGGGTCAACGGAAAAGTTGAAGATCCATGCCATCGACGAGATGGCGGCCTATATAGCTTGGTGTCTTACAACAATGGGTGATTCTGCAATGGATGGGGTGGTTGGCAAGACATACGATCTAAAGAATGCTTACAAGCAATATGGTGTGTGCGACGCAGACCGTTCTGTCCTCAGGATTGCAGTTTGGAACCCAGATCTCAAGAAGGTCCAGTACTTGGGTTTGAACGCTCTCCCCTTCGGGGCGGTGGGCTCAGTGAACTCTTTCTTGAGAGTTTCAATGGCCATTTGGTATATAGGGGTCAGAGGATTGAGACTATGTTGGACGGCCTTTTTCGACGATTACACCTTGATCTCCAAGCAAACTTGTTCCTCCAGTGCGGCGGTGGCTGCTGAAAGTCTTTTTCAACTTTTGGGAGTTGATTTTGCAAAGGAAGGCGAGAAAGCCGTGCCTTGGGGAACACAGGTGTGCGCGTTGGGGGTGAAGCTGGATTTGGCAGCCAATGTAAATGGTTCAAAGCAGGTGACCATAGGCCACACGGAGAGCAGAGTACAGGAGTTGTGTCAAGCGCTTGAAACTATTGAGCAGACACAGCTGATGTCCCTTAAAGAAGCCGAGAAGCTGAGGGGACGCTTACAATGGTTCGAAACATTTGCAGGCGGAAGGGTTGCCCAGCAAGCTCTCAGGAGTTTGAGTAGGATGGCTTCAACAGGTAGGAAGAGTGAGACCTTGACAGCTTCCGAACTTTGCACTATTCGATTTTTGAGGGAAAGGGTGATTTGTGCGCCTCCTACCAGGATCAGCGCAACAAGCTTGCAAACATGGTTTATCTTCACTGACGGAGCCTGCGAAGGCGAGGACATGAAAACAGGTTCTTTGGGTGCCGTTCTGATTAGCCCTTGTGGAGTGGCGTTGGAATTTATCTCAGAACGGGTTCCCGATCAGTGGATGCAAAAATTCCTTTCTATTTCCAATCATCCCATCTTTGAACTTGAGCTATTACCGGTGTGGATCGCACTCACCGAGTGGGAAGGACATCTGGCAGGAGCTCAATGTGTCTTTTACTTGGACAACGAAGCAGCCAAAGCTTCGCTTGTGAATGGCGCCTCCATGCAATCTAGTGGAGCTGAAATCATTCAAGCCTTTGTTTACTCAGAGATGAGGATGCAAGTCAAAGTTTGGTTTGCAAGGGTTCCAACCTCTAGCAACATCTCGGACGGTCCAAGCCGTTTTGACTTGACGGAAATGGAAAAATTTGGAATCAGTCAAAGGAAAGTTCACTGGCAAAACTTGTTGGAAAGGATGGGAAACGAAGGATCAAGCTCTTGGGGTTTTAAAACGGGATCCTGAGAGTTTTCCCATCGTGCGTTTCAAAAAGGTATGCCAGCTTGTGCGCAGTGAACTTTCGGAAATACAATTTTGATTTTGTGGTGAGTTTGAATGTTTTCGACATGTCAGTGATGTCAACTCAGTGATTGCAATCTCACGGCGACAGCGTTTTTTTTTTGATTTCGACGTATCCTATCACGCGCGGGGTCTTTATATATAACACCTTTTCTATATATGAGTGTAGAAAAGGGGTTTGGTTTTCCTTCCTTGAAGGATGTTGCTGAATAAACTGTTGGTTTCCTAAAGAGTAAATAAGGGCACACTCATTGCGAAGCGATGATGATCCCTTTATATACTCAAAAGGAAAAATTTCGTCGTGGACAAAATTAAACAGTTTCCTCTGAGTAACTTGGAAGTTTAGATGAATCTAAACTTAAACAAACAACACAAACTTCAAGAACAAAACTTGGTTTTGTTTTGGTGAAGTCTGTCCTGAATTTTTCAAGGCACAAGGTTCAAGGTGGTTTGTCAAACAAACGGAACCTTAAACCTGTCATGTTCATACATGGAACATGTTTTATAATTTTTTATTTACCGCGCTTGCCTCAAAACAGGGTGGGAGGTGTGGGAACTGACTTGCACTTTTGAGTGTAAGTTCGAAATGTACCCGCCCAAACTGCGTTTTTCCCCCCCATAACATTTTACATGCCCGAACAGACGTTTTACGAGAGTTCTGGCATCTTAGAGGCCTAACCCACCCGTTGTTTTAAAACGGGATCCTGAGAGTTTTCCCATCGTGCGTTTCAAAAAGGTATGCCAGCTTGTGCGCAGTGAACTTTCGGAAATGCAATTTTGATTTTGTGGTGAGTTTGAATGTTTTCGACATGTCAGTGATGTCAACTCAGTGATTGCAATCTCACGGCGACAGCGTTTTTTTTTTGATTTCGACGTATCCTATCACGCGCGGGGTCTTTATATATAACACCTTTTCTATATATGAGTGTAGAAAAGGGGTTTGGTTTTCCTTCCTTGAAGGATGTTACTGAATAAACTGTTGGTTTCCTAAAGAGTAAATAAGTGTCCATATGCATGCCTGGCCCGGCCACTCCACGATGGATGCCCTTCTATGAGGACAATGTTATAACTCAGGTCTGTGAGGGTGTCCGGACGCCACACACACAGAGTCGGTCCTCGAGAAATGAAGGAGCATCAACACACTCGATCATTCGCTCTCACTGAGATGCAAATGGCAAGCTTGTTTGCCTGATAACATCAAACAAGGTAGAAAGAATATCTACCTGAGTGTTTTATCATCCAAAAAACTTGGAAAAACACCGGAAAATCGAAGAGTGCTGTCAAGCTTTAAATACCTGACCATGGTCAAAATGCACAGGAACACCAAATTTACCCAATTCTACTCAAAAGCCTCCCAATTTTTCTCGCCCAATTCTGCACAAAAAGCCCCCAATTTTTCTCAAATTATAGGCCCATATGCTAACGACTTCTCCAGACTTAGACTGAGCAGAAAAGCAACAAGGGAAGAGGAAGTATGAGAGTGATGGAGGGTAATGGACATGTGTATGTGCATGTAGGATGACCTGTTTCAATGGTGCTGCTCTTGGCTTTGTCAGGTGGGGTAGAAGCAGGTCTATACTGCAGTAAACATGGCCGTAACCTTGAGAGCTCCGGAACCAGCGCCAGTTAGAACACCGGTAAATCAATGGCTTGCCCTCCAACACCTCAGCAACCACTCGCAGTGGAAGAGAGTGCAGCCATTCAGGACAGACTTGCTGACCAACAACTCAAATTTGCTGGTTTGTTTGTGTGGGTTGTTTTTGTTTTTGGGTTGTTTGGTTTTGTGTTCTTGTGGTTTTGTGTTTTTGTGTTTTGTTTGTTTTTGGTGTGTTGTTTTTGTCTCTTTTTGCGCTTTGGCGATGACTTTGTGACAGTACACAGGACTACGTATCGGTCCTTCACCAGTTCACTTTTGTGGCCACTCAACCGCAGACGGCCTATGTATGCATAATTAATCAATTAATCCCAATTTGCAACATGCAATAAAACATGTTGAACGACCTGGCGAAAGCCATGAAGGCGTTGGACGGAAAAAAAGTGGACCAACAACTCAAACTTGTGATCCTTGAGAAGCCGCCACATCAACGATATGGGACGATCCTCTCGCGTATCAATGGGTCCAAGCTGTTGCTTCGGTACGCTGCCCAAGCATATGCGTGCATGTTTAGAAAGGACTGAAGGAAAACTGGAGTGTTTGTTGCAAACCGCCCTGACATCCATACGGTGGCGAAATCTTGCCTTCATGGCCTGGAGCTCATCAGTATGTTGGGCCCACTCATTGCAAAGCAATGATGATCCCTTTATTTGAAGAGAAAAGGAAAAATTTTTGTGTTGACAAAAATTGGGCTGATGTAAACACCGTTCCTGTGTACACAAATGTAAACCTGTCCAACCATGTTAACACTCCTGTTTTTCTTTTATGAAGTTTAACAAATACAAGAGGTGAACAGTGACTGCAAGGCAAGGTGCACAGGTTCACTTTCGTTTGTTTTGGAAAACAGTTTCAAAACAACAAATCTGACAAACTCATTTCATTTCATTTACCGCGCTCGTCTCAAAGAAGGGTGGGTGGTGAGGGTTCCTGTCTTGCGCGTAGATTGTGAGATTTAGCAATGGGGGTATAGCTTTGGATGGATTTTGCAAACGCAGAACTGGAAGTTACACGAGACACTGTTGGTTTGGAAACAGTTCTGGACAGAACGGACAATGAGGTTGGTTCATCTTTTTTGGAAGAGGGACATCCGTTTTTTGGACTGGAAACTGAATCAATCAGCTATGCCCCGTCTATGGTGCAGACAGATTTTTCAGAGTGTTTGCCATTGAGTTCTGGTACAGATGATGCTCAACTGGTGGATGGCTACAACGCAGAAGCTGTGGTGGGAGCGGCTTGGACCAGCCTAAAAGCTGTTGAACCGAAACTGCCATGGGAGAGCGGCTTTTGGGAACAATTCTTTGATCCTAAAGTCTCAGCCTTTGATCAATTGACAAAAGGATTCAAGAGGCCTCCAGTGTTTCACCATGCTAGCTCATCAAGTGACGCTGCAGAACAGGAAGTGGACAGGCGAGTGTTTGCCAAGACCTTCCCGGAGGTGAAATCATTTTTGAAGGTAGTCAGGGACGTCCCTGAGAAGAGCTGGCAAGAAGAAAGGGACGCACTGTGGGAGACGGCAATCAGACGTTGGGTTGCCATCTTAGATAGCTGGACTGCAGATGGCATTTTGCTGGTGCAGGCTTTGCAGGGTAAAGAGTCCTTCACAGAGAAGGCACAGATCCTGGTTGACGTCTTCTTCAACAAGGCGCCACAGACCCTTATGAAAAGGGTCAACAGCATGTCAAAGGTTTGTGGATAGCTTGCAAGTCAGGGCATTGGGTTTCCTTGCACTGGGACGGAGTTCTATGAATTTCTGAAAGATGAAGCTCGTAAAGGAGCACCTGCATCACGGTTGAAAGCCTTCTTTGAGGCCGTGGTATTCTCACGGCACACACTGGGTGTAGGAGCTTTGCAGATGCTGATCGACAGTAGGAGGTGTTTGGGAGCAGCTTCACAAACAACGCTGGGTTGTCCGAGACAGGCATCACCCTTTACAGTGGCACAGCTCAGGAAACTACATGCAATTCTGAGGGACGGCACAGAGCCTTGGGACCAGGCGATGGCAGGGATGTTGCTTTTTTGTGTATACAGTAGATCACGTTGGTCGGACGCTCAGCATGCAGAAGAGCTGAAACCAGATTTTGACGATGCAGGAAAATTGCAATATCTAGAAGTTAGAACAGCAGTGCGCAAGACAGCCCGTGCTTTTCATTTGAGACACATGTTCTTGCCGCTTTCAGCGCCTGCCAGCGGCGTCACTGAAGACCAGTGGGCAGAGCAGTGGTTACAGGTTAGGAGGTGCTTGCAGATCGAAGACCTGAAGAAGTTCCCTCTCATGCCTGCGCCTGATTCGAGCTTGGAACCCACCAAGCGACCTATTTCAACTGCCGAAACCAGCAACACCTCTTTGAGAATCAAAGATGAATGCCTTATTTTCACGACAACAAAAATTTGTCCCAGTGGGACAAATTAACAAGACCAAAAAAAAAATAAATCTCTGAAACCACCAAACAACAAACAAACACAAACAGTAAACAGTTTGTTGGTTGTCTCCCTGTTTAACTGGAAACATCGATGATACTTCATGTTCACATGTGTGATTTTTCATTCGTTTGATGTTTTCCGTTTCAAGGGAGAGTGGGTGGGAATTCCACCCTTTTTAAGAGGGCAGCGTTGGCAATGGGCAAAGCAGTGGCGCGTGGCCAAGCGTTGCTTCGGTCTCCTGTGGTTTTTCAACCAGTGGTACCTGTTCCATTTCCGTATCGGCTGTGCATTTTGTCAGTGATTTCAGGTTTTGGCACTGCATTTGTGATTTTCTTCGCCTGGATTTGGACTCTTTAGGAGATCGTCTTTTATGCAACACAGGTCACAACCTCGGCTTCCTGTGTTTAGGCCGCTGGTGCCACATCGACCATTGCAATCTGATTCTACATCTTGCAGTTACATTCTTGCAGGTGGTGGTTCTGCAGTTTTGTTGCGACACAGCATCCTGTCGTATTTGTACACGCCTGGTGCTAGGAATCCAGATATTTTTCATTTGGGTAACACTGCGCCTGCCATTCGTATCATTACAGGTTCCTGGACACAGGTGGACACTCCCAGCGTGTCTTCTCAACGGGCAGAAAATGACTGAGGCCACAGATACGAATCCTGACCTTTTTCCTATGGGAGATTTTGCGGGGTCAGGTTTTGATGTTGGATACCCATATGGTGGTGAACAGTCTGAACCCTTTTTTGATGACGCCAGGGTTGATCCATCTGAAACAGTGGGGGACCAATTGGACGACTGGGATGTTACGGCAGTAAACTTTGCTGGTTCAGTGTTGGACGGTTTGCATGTTTTCACTTCCGGTGATTTTCAAAATGCATTGGACAGAGCATGGCAATCTTTGGAGCCGGCGCCACAGTGGACGATGCCTTGGGAAACGGGCGTGTGGAAACATATTTTTGATGTGTCAGAGCGTTCAAGTAGCTTGACAATGCCTGTTTTGAGTAGACCTGCAGTGGCTCCTCTGCCAGATGTCTTGCCAGTGCAACACCCGGCTTTGAAAAGCAGGCGCATTGCAGCTGAACCTCAGGCCTGGCAACAAGTGGTCATGGCCTCGGATGTGGCGTCATGGCAGGAGCTTCATGAAGCCAAGCTGGACGTGGCTTTGAAACGCTGGTATGACGTGGTGATCATGTTTCCAACGTCATTTATCTTGGTGGCTCAACTGGCTGAATTACCCACCTTGGGTGAGCAAATGTCCATGATGAGAGATGTTTTGAGTGGCAGATCACCTTTGACCTTGTTGAAACGAGTGAACTCCATTACACGGTACATGACATTTCTGCGCAATCACGGGATGACAGCGCCTGGGGTTGAGTCAGACTTGTATGCTTTTCTCAAGGAGCAAAGGTCTGAAGGCGCACCTCAGTCGAGACTTGCAGCTGTGATTGAGTCCATCAGGTTCATGGAGCATGTGTTAGGCCTCAATGGTTTGACAGACCTGCTGTCCAAGCGCTGCTTAGGTGCGGCAAAGCAGACAACAGCTGGGCCAAACCGTCAGGCAGCACCGCTGACAGTTGCAGAGCTGCGGGTACTTCATGACATCCTTGCTTCACCTGATGCAGATGTTTGGGATCGTAACATGGCTGGCGCTTTCCTGGGATGTGTTTATACAAGGTCGAGGTGGTCAGATTTTCAGCACTCGAATGAAATGACAGCAGATCCACACCCTCATTGTCCTGAGTTTGTGGAGTTATCCATTTCAGAGTACAAGACAAAGTATGCAAATGCTTGGAGGGGTGGTTTGCTTACAGCAGTGGCCCCAGCCATCGGTGTGTCGGCAGAGAACTGGGCGCAGAACTGGCTGGTAGTTAGAAACATGTTGCAGGCACCTTTGCATGAGGATTTTCCCATCATGCCAGCACCGAACGCTGCAGGGGAGGCCACCAAAAGGCCCCTTACCACTAAGGAAGTTGCGGAGTGGATCCGTTTGCTTTTGAGGAGAGGTGGCATAGCAATGGGTGAACGCAGAATTTCATCCCATAGTGCCAAAGCCACCATCCTTTCATACTTAGCGAAGTATGGAGCAGAGATATCAGTGCGTGAGATTTTGGGGGCCCATGTTTCCCACTTGCAGTCGGTCATCAGATATTCAAGAGACGCCCTGGCTGAGCCCTTGCGGGTTATGGCACGCATGCTGGCTGACATACGCAGTGGCATTTTTATGCCGGACACCACAAGGTCTGGATACTTTTCAATGAACTTGGACCCAGCCACAGAGGAGATTGACAGTACAGTTATTCTGGTCAGTGATGATGAGGACGTTAAGCATGAGATGGCACAGGTGGAACAAATTGCTGAGTCTGACAGTGAGGACGAAGCTGACACCTGTTCAAGCTCAGATGAAAGTGCAGTGGCATCTGCAAGGTGCAGTCGACCCGTAACCGTGCCAAAGGCGCCGGTGGGCTTCAAGATGTACCAGCACACCAAGAGCCGCATGCTTCACCTCATGGAGTTGGAGCACCATAGGGTGTTCCAGTGTGGAAGGATGGCTGGGGAAAAGCATGAGATTTCCCAGGCCAGCAAACTCCGTTGGGACACCCCTTGCTGTGGCCGATGTTGGCGCACAGCTGGGCACCCGCTCGTGTCTAGGGTCGGATGAATGAGCCAGACAACATGAGCGCTGGACCTTTGCAGCCAAACACTTGGCAACGCAGAGCTATGAGCCTTCTTGTGGAAAAAATTTGACAGGCAGCATCTCCTTGTGCAAATCATTCACCAGTTAGTGTCAACATGAGACACGGTGAGAACGCACACATTGAAAACCACCTGTCAAACATTTCATTCCACTTGTCATACATGTCGGCTCCAGGTGTGCAACATGAAGTGCATGATACGTTTGTTTGGCTCATTTCATCATGCATGTCAGGAACGTCCAGACCTTAACCCAGGCACTCTCAACTTGTTGCAAATTGCATAAGTGAGCATGTCATATAGATACAGAAGTTGATAAACCACACTCCATTCTAAATACACCCTCTTTTGGATCTGACCCAGTTTTTCTTTCACTTTGACAGCTGGTTCATTGTTTCTTTTGTTGTAGGGACCTCAAACGCTACCCGTTGCTGAAACATGGCACTGGTGGAATCAGAGGCCGCTTTTCAAAAGCGTTGTGATGAACTGGAGGACCAGCTCTACACGAAGTGTAAGGCCCAGGACATCACGTCTTTTTCAACTCTGGCATTTTCGTTGGGGTCACCTCAGAACCAAGTCAGTGAAACAGAGCTGTCAGATTTGGCGGGAAAAATTCATGGAGGAGTGGCCACAGTGGGGAACACAGCCAACATAAGGAGACTCCATTTCGAGGCTTGTACATTTCTTATGGCAGATATGAAGTCGCAGGTAACAGCAACTGACCCGTCAGAGCCTGTGCGTAAACTTCCATTTGTTGAAAAGCAGAATCGCCTTGAAATGCAGAAGCGCCGAATCAGTGGGTTGTCGCACCGACCTGAGCAGCAGCCAGCCCACCAGTTGATTGACCAGGTGTACAACTTGATAGAGTCAGGTGCCATCATTTACATTCATCCCTCAAAGTGCCATTCAAGGGAACACGAGATTCAGAATGAGGCAAAACAGAAGACCAAGCAAATCGTTGCCCTTGAACAGGGGGCCTTGAAAACAACCACAGCCAATGCCATGACAGACATTGACACTTCCACTGAGTTGAAGGTTTACTTTGCTTTGATGCGACGGCACTTGGCTTTCGAGATGCTTCATTTGCTTTCCTGGGAGTTGTGTCAACTTTGGTTGGACAAGCTCATGACCGTGCTGATCTCAGATGCTCCAGCAAATTTTTCAGCAGTTGGAGTGAGTCAGATTCTCAAAGCTGATCGGGAGATGTTTACATTGCTTGCCATGGAACATACAGATGGTTTGAAAGCATTGCCTGGCAGAGAGCCGCCGTTGGACAAAACGTTCAAGCGCCTGATGCACGACCCACGCATCAATGTTCATTTGATTGCATACCCAAAGCAGCAGCCAGTTGCACCGAAAACCCCAAAGCGTCCTGGTGATGAGCCTGGAGATAAACCAAGTCCTAAAAAGCCAAAAAACCAGCCGCCGAAGCCCGTGCCTCAGATGCCAGCTGAGTTGAAAGGGTTGACAAGTAGGACTGCAGACGGCAAACCCATTTGCTGGCATAGGAACCTTAAGAAAGGGTGCAATAACACAGTCAAGAATGGCCGGTGCAGATTTGGGATGCACGTATGCATGAAGTGTCACAAAACGGGACACGGAGCAGCAGATTGCCCTGGTTGACTAGAAACATCAGATCAACAGGGTGCATGTGAGCCAAGGCCTTGTACAGTGGGCCATCCAATTTTTGCTCAAGATTTTCCAATGTGTCCTATAAAGGATGTCGATCGGCCTGGTCCCATTAGTCAGACGCAGCCTGCCAGCCATCAGTTGCCTGGCGATTCAATGTGCAATAAGGGTACAGGACTGGTCCTTGAGATTTTTGCCGGATCGTGTCGGCTCAGCAAAGCTTGTCGTGGAATTGGCCTACAAGCATTGTCGGTGGATAAAGACTTGAGTAGAGCAGAAAACGCAGCAGTTGCAAAATATGACTTGTGTGATAAGAATCATTTTTCAATACTGGAGGGCTTGGTCAAAGCCGAGAGGCATCGGCTCTTGCATGCGCACTTCGCGCCCAGTTGTGGGACCGCTTCCAAAGCCCGGGAGCGTTTGGTCCCTGGATTGCCTAAAGAGCGCCAACCACGGCCCCTTAGGTCCGAGGAGAAGCCTGATGGCCTTGACAATTTGACTTCAAGTGAAGCTGCAAGGGTGATATCAGCCAACGATTCATATGAAGCCGCAGTGAGGCTCATCTTGCTCTTGGTGGATCTGGGAATTTCGGTCTCAGTAGAGAACCCTAAGAACTCACTTTTCTGGTTGACATCAATGATGCAAAGGCTCTACAAGGCAGTCAAAGGAGGTCATGAGACCATTTTTCACAGTTGCATGCACGGTGGCACCCGAGACAAAGCAACAAAGTTTTGGTCTTTTAACCCTCGCGCCCCAGAAATAAACCTGTTTGCATCATTGGCTCTGGAGTGTGACAGGAGCCATCCACACCAGTCATGGCGGCCTCGGTTTGTTGATGGCCGATGGATTTTTCCAACCAAGGACGAAGCTGCATACCCAGTTCTTCTGTGTGAACGCATGGCAAGCATCCTTTTGCAAGAAGCAACCTGCCGAGGCTTAGCACCAGATGACAGTTTGACACAGCAGCTGCAACACGACAGCGCAGTCGGAAAAAGGCAGTTGTTCACTACACAACCTCGTCAGCAGAAGTTGCGGCCGATTTTGTCTGAGTTTGGTCATTTTCTAGTCATGGCAGTAAGCCTGGAGGATGCTTCAAAATTGCAGTTGGAAAAACTTTGTCCTAAGGGTTCAAAAATAGTGTCACGTCAAATTCAATGGGGGTTTAGGCGGGACGTTTTCATGACCCAAAAGGGTGCCACCATGGTCTCCCATTTGGATGATGGAGAAACCTTCGAACTGGTGAAAGTAGGCGTTCCAAGAGATCCAACCGAGTTCATTGCAGCTGCAGTGGCATTAGGGCATCCACGTTTCTTGCTTGCAAGGGTGAGTAGTGAGGCTGAAGTTGCTGTGGATCATCTTTTGGGGAATGCGGCGAAACTTTCTTTGCTTAGAGCCCGGTTTTTGAAAAAATGGTTGCAAAGGGCAAAAGAGTTGCATGAACATGAGGAGGATTTGCACTCCAAGTTGCCTGCACACTTGCGCAGGGTCCTGGCAGGCAAACGCCTCTTATTGTGGCGTGAAATTTTGCTTGAACTAGGATACCAAGATGCCAAGGTGGTGGACGAAATCATCCGAGGTTTCCCTATGACAGGTTGGACCGAAGAATCAGGAGTTTTTGTGCCTGATGTGCGGCCTCCAGACATGACTGTGGATCAATTGCGGGGCATTGCACTTGGACTGAACCATGCAGTGGTGGAATCGTTGGCACAGGCCGGAGATTCAGAGTTGGATGTCCCGGCTTGGGAAGAAACCCAGGCAGAGATTCAGAATGGGTGGCTAGAACCTTGTGAAGTTTCAGATTTGCGTGTGGTGCATGTAGCCAAACGCTTTCCTTTGCAGCAGGGCGGTAAATTGCGGTTGATCGACGATTTTTCAGCAGCTGGAGTTAACCAAACGGTGGGCATGGCCGAAAAACTCAGGGTGGAGTCGGTGGACGAGCTGACGGCCACCATCCTTGTGATGTTGAAAAAATGCGGTGAAAGTGCTCTGCTGAATCTTGTGGGTAGGACGTTTGACTTGAAAAGCGCTTATAAGCAATTTGGGGTCGACGTCGAGCACCAAAAAACTCTCAGGATTGCCCAGCGTCACCCGGGCGGCGGAGTCAAGTTCTTTGCGGTCCAATCGCTACCGTTCGGGGCCACAGCCTCTGTCTCTTCATTCTTGCGCATAGCAGCTTCCATTAAGTTCATTGGCACGGTGGGGCTGCGGCTCATTTGGACCAATTTCTTTGATGATTATACTGCTTTGTGTACCAGGCAGACGGCTCAAGAGGTGACCTTCTGTGTAGAGTCCTTGTTGCGTTTGCTTGGAGTGAAATATGCTGAGACGGGCCCCAAGGCCCCAGACTTTGCGGAGAAGTTCAAAACCCTGGGGTTGGAATTCGACTTGTCTGAAACCGACCATGGGTCTTTTGTCTTAGGTCACACTGACAAAAGACGAGAAGAGCTCCTAGCCACATTGCATGAATTTTTGCAGGTCGAGACGGTAGAGGTGAAAGCGCTGGAGAAACTGCATGGTCGGTTGGTGTGGTTCAGTTCCTATGTTTGGCCGAGAGTTGAATACTGCAGTGAGGGTGATTTCGAGATACGCAAGGTTCAAAACCAAAACCATCAACAAGCCCGATGACCTGAACCATGCGTTGAAATTTCTGGCGGAGGAACTGGTCAGAGCCAGACCAGTCCAAGTCTCCCTATCTCATTCCAGCACCTTCTTTGTCTTCACGGATGGAGCGTTTGAACCCACTTCCAATACACCTGCCACTGTTGGTGGCCTACTAGTTGATGAATGGGGGAGGTCATTAGAGTTCTTTGGGTTGCCTGTTCCACAGACCTTGCTGGACCAATTCCTGGAACATTCAGAACATCCAATATATGAGCTTGAGATCCTCCCAGTCCTGGTAGCCATCAGGATATGGGCCAAGTTGTTGGAGAAGAGCCACGTTGTGTTTTACTTAGACAATACTGCAGCACATAGTGCCTTTGTCCGTGCGGAGGGAGCCACCCCAGCGGCAGCAGGCATGGTGCGAGACTTTGTCAAGTATGAGAAGTTGTTAGGTTTGTTACCATGGTTCGGACGAGTCCCGTCCGCTAGCAACCCAGCAGACGACGCATCTAGGCTGAACTTTAACGTGGCCTGGCTTACCCAAGCCAAACTTCTCTCAGTGGTTCTTCCTGCACACTTAAGTCAGTGGGGTATATCAACGGGTGTTCCGGAAGCATGCAACCGGAAAGCTTGACCCTACGCAGATAGCATCATCTGCCACCTTCCTGTGACAAAAACATGATTTGTTCGCTACAGGTTGAAACTGCAACCTTTCCTGTCTTTACCCCGACTGTGCATTCGAAGTGAATCCGCGACAAAAAGAGAGGCAGCATTCCACCGCCACGTTTTCATTTCAGTGATGTCCATTGTTTGTTTGTTTCGATTTGCTTTTGTGATTTATCCGCATGTCCTTGTGCAGTTTGATGATCACGATTTGGAAACACACTTTCGATGGCGCGCGTATCCTCGAGATATTTGTTGTTATATATTATTCTTCTTGATGTTTTATTGTTAGTTTAAATAAATAAACCACATATATGAATATGGATCTATACGTTTGATCCTTCCCCATCGTCTTGTGGTTTGTTAGCGAAAATAAGCAACACCTCTTTGAGAATCAAAGATGAATGCCTTATTTTCACGACAACAAAAATTTGTCCCAGTGGGACAAATTAACAAGACCAAAAAAAATAAATCTCTGAAACCACCAAACAACAAACAAACACAAACAGTAAACAGTTTGTTGGTTGTCTCCCTGTTTAACTGGAAACATCGATGATACTTCATGTTCACATGTGTGATTTTTCATTCGTTTGATGTTTTCCGTTTCAAGGGAGGGGGGGTGGGAATTCCACCCTTTTTAAGAGGGCAGCGTTACCCACCCTACTTTCACTACGTTCACCCACCCACGCTGCGGGGGGGGTATATCAACGGGTGTTCCGGAAGCATGCAGCCGGAAAGCTTGACCCTACGCAGATAGCATCATCTGCCACCTTCCTGTGACAAAAACATGATTTGTTCGCTACAGGTTGAAACTGCAACCTTTCCTGTCTTTACTACCCCGACTGTGCATTCGAAGTGAATCCGCGACAAAAAGAGAGGCAGCATTCCACCGCCACGTTTTCATTTCAGTGATGTCCATTGTTTGTTTGTTTC
>CAMXCT020002801.1:439-86140 GCA_947184155.2 Cladocopium goreaui
TCTTCACCTTCTAAGGCTCTCACGGCTCTCACCGTAATGATGAAAATTGGCAGAACATATGCAGAAGATTGAAATCATCAGACCTGATCGAGCAGTCTATCAGATCTATCAGCAGCATCCTGGCGTCGCCAAGCTCGGCTGCATTTGCAGGTGCTCAGCTTCCATGCGCACAATTTAAGTGGCGCAAGCAAATTCCAAGGAATGTCCCATGGAAACAATACGTTTCCAAATGTGTGGACCATTTACTAAATTATCATATAAATATAGATTAAATTATAGATTATAGATTCTGTCAATACATGACGTAAGTACTTGTTGAAGTCGGTCAGTCATGCCGGACTCGAAAGCTTAACATGGCAACAATATGCTACAATTATCTACACATTTGGGAGGGCAATGGATGCCACAAATCAAACAGCTCGTTGAGGGCAAAAACAATCAACTTTTCTGCCTTTATTCCTTCCTCCGCAACCTTTGCGGTCGTTACTGGGTGCTGCGGTCAGCTTCAGTGAGTACGCACAAATGCACTGTTACTGTCAGTGGCAAGGATTGTCGAAAGGTAAACAATCTCTCAACCAGGGGAACAAGGCTTGAACCATGGTCATTCCAAGAAATGTTCATGATGATATCAGGTATGGATTCCGTCAACAAGCCAAAAAGAAGTTCGTAGCCAGTGACGGCAGCCAGTGCATTCCTGCACTTGACTCATCGCGGTCTGGGGCTCAGAAACATCGAAGGGAAGGTCCGTCACCCAACCAACCTGCCTGGGCATGGCTACACCAGCGTTGATTCGCCAAAGATGCCACGAGGCTGAATGGTTTCCATTGGTGTTCATGCAAGATCATAAAAGTAGATAAATCAAGGTGAAACTAGCTGCAATGACAGAAGCTGCAAAGAAAGTGTTCTCATTTTTCAAGATCAAAATGCATGACATCCAACACCCTGGTCTCCCACCTGGACTACCACGATCCGGACAGTTTTGAAGCTGATCGTATTGCCCAGGAAAGGAGAGAAGAGAGGTCACGCTCAGTCGCAAAAACTGGGGCTGTGGCAAAGGGGCCAGTTGAGCCAAGGTATCCTCCAAGGGCTGTACCAGCTGCTTCTGTGGCTGGTGGAGAGTCAAGGAGGGGTGTGCCGCAGAGGCAGGTCACTGTGACCCAGTCCTCGGTGGTGGTGCCTGCTCGGCCGATTCCGCCGCCTCCAGCTCCGAGTGGTGCAGCTGAGGGCCAGTGGCAGCTGTCTTGGGTGTGGGTTCCGAATTCGGAAGATCCTGGGGCTGCTTCGTCGGTGGATAGGTCGGCGGCTCCGACTGCTCCACCAAAGGCACCTTCAAGGAGGAGATCAAGGTCGCCATTGAGGAGGAAGAGTCCAAAGGGTGTTCCTGCAAAGCCTAGCAAGGCAGGTACATCTGTGGCCGAGGCAGAAACTCCAGTTGCCAAGGCCGACACTCGGGTGGCTGAGGCTCCAAAGGAGAGCGCTAGGAAGTAGTTGCCGAGGCCAAGAGTGAAACCTACTGCGGAGACAACTGAGGCAACTTCATCACGGCCGAGGTCGCCAAAGGTGACAGGGGCAAAGGCTGTGTCTGGCACAGCTGAGGAGGTGATAGAAGTTGAGGAGGAGCCTGCGAGGAGCTCTTCACCCCTTCCGACAAGGAAGAAGAAGGCTAGAGGAGCTGCTCCGAGTTCCGGTTCAAGGACCTCGGTTGGGGCTGGTGGTGCTGAGAGGCCATTAATTGGTTTGGATTGGCATCGCACTTTGAGCCACGACAAGTACACCGATAGTGGGGTGAAGGAATCCTTTGTTCCTCCGGCCTCCGTTGTTCTCATCAGGGAGCTCCAGAGGAAGGGTTTGACTTCTGCGTGGTGTCCTTCTCCAGCAACGTGGGTACTCAGAGGCAGACGCTTGACGGTGCTACGAACCTTCAGGCCCAGCTAGAGCGCAACTTCACGCAGATCTCCATTGTGCCTCGGAAGAAGACCTCGGACTACGCCAGGAAAGCGAGCATCACAGGCAATTGGGAGTCCAAGGCAGAGCTTGTCCGGGATCTTGGGTGTGCTATCTACATCGACGACCAGGAGGAGTTGTGCCAGGACATCAGATCCTTGCAGTCAAGTCGTGCTGTGGGGAACAGGGTCCAGACTGTGGTTGCAAGCAGTCGTTCTCCGACGGACTCGCTGAAGCCCCTTGCCAATTTGGTGAAGGACAAGGAGGTCAGTGAGTTCCCAGTGCCATCGGTGCTCAAGTCCTTCAATTGAGCTTCTTTGAGATTGTGGGCGTCTTCTGGAACGTTGGTGTCTACAACCTTGTGGATTTTCAGGAGTGTGACGCAGTTCATTGGTTCGTCTTGTCTCTGATCGCTGCCCACTTTGGGCGCGAGGGCTTCGTTTCAGCAGTTCGCGCTTTGCGCGGTAGTCTTGGGCATTTTGCTCTGTTCGCGATTTCGCGACTGATTCAGGTGGTTGTCTGTTCGCGCTTTGCGCGGTAGTCTTGGGCATTTTGCTCTGTTCGCGATTTCGCGACTGATTCAGGTGGTTGTCTGTAGTACGCGCTTTGCGCGGGGTGTTCTGCCAGAGAGTGTCGATGAAAAGGGAGCAGCCTGCTACTCCGTTTAGGGTTGTGGGACCGGATCATTCTGAGTGGACCACCTCGAGTGAGTCTCCAGATCAACCAATGCAGTCGGCATCAAATATGCCGGCGATTCGGGATGCCGTGTCTCAGGATGCCTTGCAGTCAACGGCTGCTACTACAATGATGCAGAGAGGCAGACGTACTTCTTCGTCAGGACAGGCTGCTGCTGGGTCATCGACTGGGCAGGATGGTGCATCATTGAATCAATTCAATATTCCAAACATTCAGCAGAACACGTTGAATCATCTTCAGCACAATGTTCACCATACTCAATCCATCAATCACATGGTAGATCCTCAACAGCTTGAGCAGATGGTAAATGCTACTGTTCAATATCGGGTGGAGGCTACTGTTTCACAGATGCGCGATCAAATGAACGCGCAGCTCGCGAGACTTGAGATAGAACATCAAGCGCGATTAAATCAGGCAGAGCACGCGAGTAGGCAGGCGTTGCAATACATGCAGGCAGAAGGTTCGCAACAGATCACACAAATCCAGAGAGAGAGAGAGATCAGGCGATTCAACAGATGAACAGGGATTCGCAGCAGCTTCAGCAAGCTCAGCACGAGAAGGCCATTTTGGCCAAGAGGGCTGAGGGAGAGATCATGTCAAACATGCAGCGTGCTGACGAAACCATATCCCAGTTGAAAAGTGACAATCTTCGCCTTGATTCGGAAAGGCGATCAATGCATGACCATATCTCTTTGTTGACCCAAGAGTTGGCGGCTTTGAAACAGCAGATGGCAGAGAGAGACAGAGCATCAACTGCCAACTCTGTTGCTGGATTTTCTCATAGAAATCCTTTTGATACTCCAGCCTTGAGGTCACCGGATCCTGATCAGGTCACGTTGAGAGCCTGCAGTGTTGCTAGTGTCAATCCGATGGAAGTGATGTTCTGCGCATGTTGTGGATCACAAAATGTGGTTGGAAGACCGTCATGTTGGAAATGTTCAACAATGTTCAGTTCGGTTACAGCCAACAATGGCGCGGATCAGTTTGTAAATCATGAGACGAGCAGTGTTGCCCCGCTATTTAGAGCACCGAGCCTTGCACATTCTGGACTATCACAGATCCAGCGTGTTGGTACTGGCTCCGTCGTTCCCATTACTGAGAGCGCATGTGCTGGAATGCCACCAAATTTTCCTAACACAGGATGTTTGACTGGTTTGGGGGCCGCGGCCAATGCCACTACAGAGCAACAGGGGATGCAGAAACATCAGATTGTTTTTGACCCAAATGGACCTAGGGTTCAAGCAGGGCATGTGATGCCTCCGTCTCTTTTTCAGGCTTCCCAACAAGATGGTCAACCAATCGCTATGCATGGAAGTGTCACGGCTCGCGGGCCACAGTTTCACAGGATGAATTCATCATCGAACAGCCAAGGTTCCACTGACAGGTCAGAGAGTCTTCCAGCAGGAGGCGGACGTGATGGTGCCGGCAACAGTGGTCCACCACCAGGGGGGTGGCTTCTTCCTGGTGAGTCAGATGAGCAGGTGTACAAGATCAAGCATTTGAAGGGTATCCAGATTACTAGATTGCCCAATGATGCTACATCATGCAGGGAATGGCGTGCGGCTTTTCTTGCCGCGGTTAGCAGAATAGACCTCACAGATCGTGATGTGCTTGTCAAATTTTGCGTTCATTGCATGGATGGAGGTAGAGGTAGAAGGTTCAGAGAGGATTTGCAGACATCAACAGCGTTTTCCATGTTCAATAAGCATGTGGCCGCAGAGCTGATCAAACCAGAAGTCCTTGCCACCAACTCTGACCTAGCTCATGAGTTGACATCGTGGGTTGAGGAGTGTGCCACTCGTCGAGAGGGGCCAAAGGGCATGCCACTGATGAATCTCATAATCAGCTTCTATGAAACGGGAGCCGACACATCAGTTGCTCTCAGTCAAATGCACTTGTTATCATTGCAATTGGCTGGAAAATCCCTGAAAGATGTTGGAAAGTTCGTTAAGAAAACGAACTATATTTTGCACGGCCTCAAGCCATCCGACAGACCAGCTGAGAGCACGCTATATGCTTGGTTGTGGCACCAAGTCAAACGTGTGCCGATGTTGAATAGGGTGACTGAACGGATTCGCAACAGTAGGAGTGGTTCCAAGAAAAGAACGTTTGATTGGCTATGGGCTCAAATCGCAGAGGAATTGAGAGAAAGGAGGCACGATAGCAATTTCGACAACGTGTCCAAAGGGTTGCAGTCTTCTCCACCGAATCAGCTTGCCTTGCCGGCTCAGCATCAGGAACCATCAGGTAAGCAGCATCCAGGCAAGCCCAAGGTTGAATTTCGAGCTTCAGTTCCGGCCGCCCCAGGACCAATTGATCCTGGGAAATCGAGTCAGGAGAAGAAGAAGATTCCATGTGCTTTTCATGCAGCAGGACATTGTAGATTTGGAACAGGATGTAGGAACCTACACAACGGTGAACCAGGGTCAGATGTTGCCAAAAGGGCTTTCACAGAGTATCAGCAGTCAAGTTCATCATCCAAGAATCATCAAAAGGGTGATAGAAAGGGTGGCTCAAAGGGTTCAAAGGGTGATGGAAAGACCAAGAAGGGAAAGAAGGGTGACGGAAAATCAAATAAGGCTACTGTGGCCTCTACTCCGACGACAGCAGCAGCTGCCGCGGCGGCGTCCACAATCACCATCACTGAGGTCGATGGGAAGAAGGTCATGGAAGCTTGGAAAGGCTTCTGCGAGTTCTGCTCGAAGGCCCTGCCGTCAATGTCCGTCTTCCTGAAGTTGAGTGTTCCCATTTTGGCTACATTGATTTCATCAATCGTTGACTTACCCAACTTTGAGTACATGACAGCTGCATCTGCCATTCATCCGTGTGTTGAGCAGTTCAAGTCCATGAGCATTGAGCTTCTTGGAGATACTGGTGCTGCCCTTGACATTGGTTCCATTCAAGCCCTTCGAGAACAAGGCATAGATCCTGCATTGGTGAAACCATGGATTAGCTGTCTTGACAATCCGATCAGGTTTGCAACGGGAGGTGGACCGCAGACATCTCATGAGGAGTTGAAACTCTATGCACAACGTGTTGGGGACTTGAAGCTGCATCTTCTTGAGCATTGCCCATTGGCGATGTCTATTGGTCGACAAATCAAGAAGGGTAGAATTTTCATTTGGCGTCATGGTGAAGCCCCGTACATCGCACTAAATCACAAGAAGTGCAAGATATGGTGTCCTTTGAAACACCGGTGGTACGCCAAAAGGGTCCAGAACAACGTTCCCATCTTCGCCATCGAGCCCCAGCAGTTGGAAAATGAGGCGGTGCCGGCGGTTGCAGACTCAGAGGAGATTGGATGTCAGGATGCTTGTGAAAAGGGTGATGTTGCCAACATGGCTGCAACATGCAATCAATGCGTTGGTGAGCCGCCTCCGATCTTTTGTGAAGAGGGCATGGAGAGAAAATATGCGTGTGTTTGTTCTATGCTTCCAGCTGAGGATTCAGGTGCTGATCGCGTCATCGTCGCGAGCGCGCTGGAGCGCGAATATGTGACAGGTGAGAAGGCCGTTGTTGTTGCACAAGAAGTTCAGCAAGTTCAGCCCTATCAAGAGCACTTGAAGAAGGCCAATCGAAAGGCCCGCAGGCGTCAACGGTGGAATGCCACCAGTGCTGCTGGTCAGGGGGGTCCATCCAAGGTGTATCAAGCTCCAAAGAAAATTCATGGTGTTTCTATTGATGGAATGGTTCAGGACCTTACCAATTTCCTAGAGGAGAAGGCCAGCAAACAGCCAACCGAGGCTGAAGTATACAGACGAATCGCACGAGATGTAGCACAAGAACATACAGTTTTTTCCCGTTCAGAACAGCCTTGTGAAAATGTGACCATTGAACAACACCATGAATCATTACCTGGACATGGTATGATGATAGAATTCTGTACGTCATCTGATTCTATGATTGGGCAGGTTGCCAAAGAGTATGGCATCCATGTTGTCAGATGCACCGAGTTTTCTTTGAACGTGGAGCAGGAAGGTGTCATCAAGAGTCTCGAAAAGATTGTTGAATCCGAACCAGGTTGTGATTTATGGGGTAGCCTGCCCTGTGGACCGTGGTCTCAATGGCAGACGATGAACACAAGTAGATATGGCACAGAATTTTCAGATAGACTTGATATTCAACGCATGAGGTCTCGCTTGATGATCAAGAAATTCCATCGTCTTGCAAAGGTTGTCATCAGGAACGGAGGAAGAGTCAATTTTGAATGGCCTCGATTTTGTGTCGGGTGGGTCACCAATGAGATCAAGCGCATGATCAAGGAGTTGGAGATGATGCACATCGATTTTGATGGTTGCAGGGTTGGGGTTGCAGATTCTCAGGGTCATCCCCATTTGAAGAAATGGAGGGTTGTAACTACTTGTGGTAGAACTGCTCGGATTTTCTCCAAGCTACGATGCCAACACGAACCTGAGTTTAAGCATTCTGTGATCGAAGGATCCAAGACCACTGCAACAGGGCGCTATCCAAAGGTCATGTGTGAGTACATCATGTATGCATTGTACCCAGACATCATTGAGAAGTTCTGCCCAGCAATGCCAGTCATGGCTTTCAGTGAGCAGCAGGTGCATCGGGAAAGGGAGCCTGAGGAGGAACCGCCTCCAGTACATGTCCTTTTTCAAACTAATGATTCCTTTGCTTGTCCAACTGAAATCGATGATGATGAAGCACCCGCGGATGATGAGGATGATAGAGTAAGGGAATCTAGAGATGATAGATTGAAAAGGGATGCAAAGAGCCTTGAGCACATGACTTTACATGATCGCAAAAATCCGTTTTGCGAGCATTGTTGCAGAGGAAGGATGCTTAGGAAATATGTACACAGATTCAGGCCCGAACCGGAAGACGCTGACGCTGCTTATGAGAGGCCTTCAGAGTTTGGAAGGATCATTGAGGCGGACACCGTATTCCCGGCTGTGGAATCAAGAGGCATGGGTGGTGAGCATTGTGCACTTGTAGTATGTGATCGTTTCTCTGGTGTTAGCATTGCATACCCACAAAGTAGCAGAGATGAGGACTCAAATTATGAATCACTCAAACATTTCGCTGACTATCCTTTGAGTGGACGCACTGACACGATCTTTTGCTCAGACAATGCACAGGAACTGACCAATGCGGCTGCAAGACTATGTTGGGTGATCGACTCAAGTGCCCCAAACTATTGGCCCCATAACCCTCACCTTGAAAGAGATGTCAGAACGATCAAGGAATTGAGTAGGCCGTCTCACATCCAGGCTGGTTTTCATAAGAAGCTTTGGCCGCTGACCATAGATTATGTGTCGAAGGCTAGGTCATTCTTTTCTCCAGCACCCATCATCGCAAACTATGAGAAGGGTACAGATTCTGAGACAGCCCAAGGCCGGAAAAACTAGATGGCAGGTCGCCACTGGTGCGGAATTTGAGGGGCCCAAATACCCACTCGGTGCTCTTGTCTTTTATCGTGCAAAGGGAGATGGTTTAGCTGAGCCAACCACGAAGCCAGGTCTTTTTGTTGGGTGGTATCTGTCAGCAGGATTACGCTTCAAGGGTAATCTTCTCATCATCGACTACGAGGCAACGAGGACACGAGCACACCTGCATTGGGTACCCAAGGTCATTCACCAGAAGGAGACGTTCCTGCCACCAATTGAGCATGTTGAGTTTCCGCTCGCGCGTGCTGCGCGATCCGCCTTGCTTGACATGACAGATGTTGAAATGGTATTGAAGAGGGATGAGTTTGACAAGTCATTGATTGAGGGTGTGTTGCCGTATGATATTTGCATTGATGCATTTCCAATTGAAGATCGAGCACCACCACCAGGTCATGCATACATCACCTCTCAGCGTCTTACCAGACATGGTCTCACACGTGGTTGTTCAGGATGTGACAATGGGCATTCACGACACTCAGCAGAATGCAGAGCCAGGTTTGATGAGATATATGGAATCCGTGGTGCTGCTCCGCCAACGCCCTCGGCAGTTCCACCAACTCCCGCAGGTGAACCGTCTTCAGGAAGCGGAGGTGCTCGGCCCCGAATGGAGGACGACATCGTTCCAGAATGCCCGCCTAGAAGTGGCAGTGACATCGAACGTGATGATCCTGGAGATGAACTTCCAGCTGCTGTCACGCGCCAACTACCTAGATCAGAAGTGCTGTCAAGGCCTGAAGCCTTGGAGGCTATCCGAAAGGAGATGGACGGTGTGGCTAGCATGGGCACATGGGAATGGGACTCAGTGGAAGAGGAACAGACAGTCAAGAAGAAGGCATTGATAGAGGAGAAACCATTCATCTTGCTGACTTACTGGCGATCTGCTCCGAGAAACACATTGAGCTTGAAGAGTCCTACAGACAGCTAAAAGGCCGTGTCTGCTTCCGCGGTGACGCGGCTAGAACGGAGAGTGGTAACATTGTATTGTATCAAACATTGTCGGTGTCTCCGGCTTCAATTGTCGCTGCAAATGCCATCATCTGTTTTGGTTTGCTTAAGGGATGTAAAGTCAGTACGGCAGATGCCGTAAAAGCATATCTTCAATCAGAACTCAAATCACTTTGTGAGACGTGGGTAAGGCTTCCAAGGGAAGTATGGCCGGTGTCTTGGTTTGATGAACATGGCAATCCATGCTTTTACAAACCAGTAGTCAGATTGAGGAAGAGCTTATACGGTCACCCGGAGGCGGGGTCGCACTGGCAGGAACACCTTGAGGCGGAATTGTTGAGAATGGGAGGACAGAAGATTCCAGAATTTCCATCAATTTTTGTTTTTCCGAACTATGGTGGCCTAGCATTGGTGGTATATGTAGACGACTTTGTGCTAGCTGGAAAGGAAGAGTGGCACCAACGTTTCTGGGATGATCTTTCAAAGGTCGTTCAGATAGATAACGTAGGAGATTTAGGACGCTTCCTCGGCAGACATCATTCAACAGTCAGGGTAGAGGGCAAGGAGCTTTTTGCTTTTGACATGCGGGCATACGCACAGGACATTGTCACCGATTACCTGAGGATTTCCAATGGCAAGAAACTAAAGGTTGTAAACACACCGTTCTTTGCAAATGGTGACATTGATTCGGATGGCGAACGTGGAGAACTTGCAAATTGCGCATCAAGTATCCTCATGAAGATGATGTGGCTAGCAAGATTGGCCAGACCAGATTTGTTGAGGGTCACCACATGGCTTGCCACAAAGATTCAGAAATGGTGTTCTGGTTGTGATATTGCATTGTACAAAGCTATTTGCTACATAGATTCCACAAAATCCAGTTTGCTAACAGGCCATATCAATGATAATTCCGATGATGTGTTCATCGAATATTTCGTAGATGCAGACTTGTGTGGCAGCGTAGACGACTGCTACAGCACCTCCGGAGCGTGGATCCAGTTATCAGGAAAAAATACTTCATTCCCTCTATGTTGGGTTTCCAAAAAGCAGACAGCCGTATCTCGAAGCACAACAGAAACAAAAATTGTCGCTTTGGCAAATATTCTATTTCTATCTTTCGATCCATCAGTAAATTCGTTCTACCATCCGTAAGTCACGACAATCAACCCTTCCTATAGGTTACCGATTTTAAAATTTCCGCCACCGCCTTAAGCAATTTATTATATATATTTTATTTAAATATATTAAATATATATTATTAAATTTCCATATAAAAAAAGGGGATAAATCAGAAAATACAAAATAATAAAAATAATTATATATATATAATAAATATATTTAATTAATTAATTATAAAAATCAAAATTTATTCTTATCTTAGAAATCGTATAAATAATAAAACCTCGGAATATTAACATCAAACAAATAGACGATATCCCCAATTAAAAGAAATTGTATTTTTAATTATCATCTTAAGGGATATATTTTTCCATAAAAATTAATTAATTTTACATAAACCTAAAAATTATTTTTTTTATATATATATATTAAATAGGAATTATTTATGGATAGTTCCCCATATCTTTGTATGGGGTTCTAATTTTTTGCGCGATATCCGGTTCCTCCGTCTCCTCCTCCATCTGTCCGCCGTGCCCCTATTGGTCCTGCGTTGCAGTCTGCCGTTTACATGGCCGTCAGCCCCTCTAGCCGTCAGCCTTTGCGTCAGCCTTTGCTGTTCCAGGGTTGCAGCCTGCCCTTTGCCTGCACATAGACGCTGTTGTTAAGGCGTTCAAACCTGCCATTTGCCCTCTGTTATTAGGGCGTCCCTGGCCTAGCGCGCCGCGCGGCAGCTTCCTCGCGGTAGCTTCCACCCAGCCCTGGCCGTAAGCCCCTGCTGCTCCAGCGTTGCAGCCTGCCGTTTAGGGCGTCCCTGCCTAGCGCGCCGCGCGGCAGCTTCCTCGCGGCAGCTTCCACCCAGCCCTGTGACCGTAAGCCCCTGCTGCTCCAGCGTTGCAGCCTGCCGTTTGCCTGCATAGCCCTCTGTTGTTAGGGCGTCCCTGCCTAGCGCGCCTCGCGGCAGCTTCCTCGCGGCAGCTTCCTCGCGGCAGCTTCCACCCAGCCCTGTGGCCGTAAGCCCCTGCTGCTCCAGCGTTGCAGCCTGCCGTTTGCCTGCATAGCCCTTTGTTGTTAGGGCGTCCATGCCAAGGGCGCCTCGCGACCGCTTCCTCGCGGCAGCTTCCACCCAGCCCTGTGGCCATAAGCCCCTGCTGTTCCTCCAGGACAAACCAAAAGTCTAGGCATATAGTCATATAGTTCGTTGAAGCTCGTATTGTGTTTCCGAAACTTGATACTGAATGTTATTTTAATTAAGGCAACAAACCCCTCGACAACTTTTAATCTGTTTGTTTCCAAGGTTTCCACTCACACCATGGAGATGTGCGAGAACTGCGAGCTTGAAGCAAATGGGGCTATGCAACTCTTGGGGCATGGAATGGCCTTGCCTAGAAGTACATCGGAGAATACAAAGATGCGGAAAACAATCGATGATGGATTCTCGGAAAGACTCTGGTAATCAGTCCCTGTCCAGAAAAAGTCCTGTGTATGCCCTAGCCAGCCGAGCCCCCTAAAGTTGGGGGGGTCGGCGGCACCCGGGCGCTAGCCCATTCTATATTATATCTAACAAATTTATAGATAATAAAATTAGGTGGGAGGAAGGTGTATAGGTGACAAAATTGGGTGTAAGGGCGGTATACGAAAAAATTGTCTGCGAAAAAATTATTTTTCTGTGCGATAAATTAAGTAATAAAATGCAAGAAAAATATGTGTAAAAAGATTGTACGTAACCAAATTATGTATCACAAAATCGTATTTTAAAAAAATAAATTCCTTTGCAGTGTAGATGTCAGCAAGCGCCAAGAGGGATTCATTCTCAAATATATAAACATACACAAAATTATAATTAATCAAATAATAACAAAATGTCAATACTCGGTTACACGGAAATATGGCAAAGGAAGTAAAAATAGAGATGTCAAGAGTGTAGAGATGTAAAGAAAGTAGAGATGTGAAGAGAGTAGAGAAGTAAAGAATGTAGAGATATGAAGAATATAGAGATTACTAGAGAATAGCGATGTAAAGAAGCAGAGATGTGAGGAGAGTAGGGATGCAAAAAGAGTAGAGATATGAAGAAAATAAAGATGTCAAGATTATCAAGACGATAAAGGGGTGAAGACAATAGAAATGTCATTAAGCGTAGGTAGTTGAAGGGAGGGGAAGTGAAGAGAGTAGAGAATTGAAGAAAGTAGGAAACAGAAGGGAAATAGCAGTGAAGAGAGTAGGGGAATGAAGAGAATAGGGAAAAGGCTCCTAAGTTGTCAACAAGAAATAAATTGTCAAGATTCAGAGATGACAAGCGCAAACCGGATGGAGAGACAGCGCCATCATCAGAAGAGGAGGTTGAAAGAGAAATGTCAGGGAGAAAAAAAATGTCCAGACAAACAGCAGCCAACCGGAAGATCTGTCAAGATTCAGAAATGTCAGGAGCAAGCCGGAACAAGAGACAGTGGCAGCATCAGACAAAGATGTCGAGAGCAAGACAAGGACAAACACTTCCCCGGGCTCTACTTGTAAAATGACAAGTCCATAGGCCACCCACAAGTAATCACAAATAATTATATTCAATGACCAAGATATTTTCTATGGAATCAGGGAGGTAATCCCTGTTTTCCTCATATATATATATTAATATATATTAATATATATTAATGTGGTAACGCATGATACGACCTTACGGACGATTGTAAAAGGGTGATATGTATGGATATAAAAATGACTACGATTCATTTTTGAGTTTAGATTCCTGTGTTGATATGTGTCATTTTATTTGATGCATTTTCTAATCGGCGGATGTTTCTCCGCGAGAATCAATCGTCTTTGATCTGGGCACGGCCCAGCAAGGATCTGAATCTTGACAGCGAGGCCATGAGCAAAATGCCTGTGACCTCAGCATCTTCCCATTTCAGCTGGTGAAACCCAGAATTAAAGCTGACGAATGGAAAGAATGGAAAGGACAATGCTGATTCTCTTGTTGAAATATGTTGAAATACTGTCTGTCTTCACTAGAAAACCAATTTCAATGGAAGGACAGAGCAATTTAGTCCCAGTCGCAGGTAATGTCAGCGCAGTCCCCAGTGTCCCAGACAGCAGCATCAACCAAGCTCCCTCAAGGTACCTCAGACAGTCTGCATCCCAGTTGTCCAGTAGGAACGAAACGCAGACAGCCTCTCACACAATAGCCAAGCGACCACAAACGTTTCAGCATGACGATGCTCCACAACAGTAGCGGCCTTACAATATCAACAGGAGGTCAGAACATTGCAACTCCCAGGGCCGATACAAATTCATATACCGTCCCGCAATTTAACATGGCTATGGAGTATGGCCCACTTACAGATGATTTTCAAACATGATGCATCTAAGTACCGGAGGGTATGTCCATTACATTCCATTAAATTCTCTTCAATCATCATGTTTGATACTTAAATCCCACTAATCCATTGGATATCCATTCTTTATGATGTCCAATGTCCAACAACACCTCCTCTGTTGAGTAGAATCGTCTGGAGTACAACATGCCCATCCAGCGACAGCTAAGGCAGAAACCCTCGCACCAGGGCTGCAATGACAACATCGAACGATGAAATTAACCTTAGGTGCTCCAAGCTTTGATGCACAACGAAAAAATACAACAATACTCAATAATATCAATTAATCAATAAGCAATATTGATAAAGTTCAAAATCATGACAATTGAGATTATTGAGATATATTGACATAATTTACTAATTGTATCACTAACAATCAGTTATGCCCACATCAAGATGGTAGTCTATTCCCAGGTGCAGCTCAGCTGCCAAAGAAAGGGCAAGGACGGCAAATAAGAGTCCTGGGACCGACACACTGAGCCCTGGGAGAATCTTGCTTCATTTGCTCCGTGCTTCAGCAAGAATTGTAAGGTAGAAAGAGTAAAAAGATGTTTTAAACAAATAAAAAGAGTAGTTCGTTCAGTTTTATCTGTCAGACCTGAGTCATATCTGTCCAAATCATTGAGTCTTGGTAAAGGACCAAGATGACCTGAAAATAACCAAGCTTCATCGTAGGTCCAGGCCAAAGGGCTGAGAAAATTTGCAGCAAAGCCTGAAAGGTGAAAGCCGAAGACATTCCTTAGGACCATATGCCGAGCTGTCGAATAGTCTACTATTCACTGATCAGGTCGATTATCCACCCCAGATTTGGGCCAGCACTGTCCCCTGTTTTCAAGGAGTCTGTGTGTGTGTGTGGCTTCCAGTCACTCTCCTAATAAGCGGTATTGAAGTCTGTTTTCAAGCCATCTTGTTGACCACTTTGAAGACAAGCAGCAGAACATACGCATATTCTGTAGAGTAGTGCAGATTCATTGGGATGCAAGTGACTATGCTCAGCGAATGTAGGCCTGCCTCAGTATGATTTCAGGAATGCAGCAGTAAAGGCAGTCTCTGAACGAGTCAAAACAACTCCATCTTGTTAGAGCCGTTAGAGCTTGCTTTTCGCAGTGCATTCAAGTGTTACCTGTGCGTCAGAGCGGCAATGAAAACCATTACAGCCAAAGGCATATTCTTTGGTCCATTCTCTGCATCCTGCCAGGAGAAGATTTTCCCTTTGAGATAAATGGTGCCAATTTGTGTTGCACTGAAAGCTTCTTTAAGGCATCTTGCTCCCTTCACTTTTGTTTCTGTCAGCCTTGCAATGCTTCGTGCTAAGCTAATGGTGCTAGCTGATGTTGTCTGCCCATCCCTTCTCCCTGACATCCTTGCGGGAGTACAGCGCCAGTGCCACGTGTACCAACCCCACCGCAGCACCCAAAAGCGCAGCATGACGAATCAGCGCAGCTGACCACGACTGACCAATGCTCAAAGCAGCTGACTGCAACTGACAAAATCTCACATCAAACCGAATCAAAGCACATCCCGACTTGGCCTTGCTAACTTTCCGTGTGACTTCTGGCAAACAAAGGAATATGCCAACCAAATGCCTTGGAAAGTGACAATGATTCTGAGTCCAATTGCAGTTTGAAACCAGCCAGAGCCTTCAAAAGGCTGAGGATACAGTATCCTTCCTTGTCCTTGCCTACTCATGTCAGATGTGTAAAGCCTTGCTAAGCGCTAGCTCGGTGTCAGAGTACCATTGAAACGCCAGCTTAAAAAAAAAAAACTGGCACCGCACCCTTCTCCATTGCTTGAACCGTTCTCCAAATGCAGCCGATGCACTGGGAACCCACCAAAATGCCAGTAGCGCCCAAGTCATAAGCTGCTGTGTGTGGCAGTTTTGCCAGTGACAGACCTGACTCCCAAAATCCACAGGTCAAATCAAGTGTGTGTATCCAACAGAAGCATCCAGCTGCCGTTTGACACTTGCGAAGCAGCGCAAAGAAGATACTATCAACAAAAAAGACCATTATCTGCAACCTCAATTCATCTCCCGTGGGGTGTTTTGAATTCTGTCTCGACCAAGAACGTCTGCATCATTCGCTGTATTTGCTTTCAATATTCACACAACTCAGCTTAACATGCACACTGTGTCACATGCACACATCGTCATAGGTGGTCACTATAGACCATAGACATCGATAGACCATGCGCATCCATGCCTTGCATTCTTTGTGAAAGTCCTGCCTGGAGGTGAGTCCCGTTGAATTCCTTCCAAGTAGAAGGGGCTGCTTTCCTGACACGGTTTTTCCAAGTATTTTCTGCGTCATTTCATTCGGGTTGCTGAAGCTTGCTCTACATTACCGCTGTGTGTGAACATTAGAATCATTAGGTGGTTGACCTGTATGGAGTTTGACCATTTTTGCCTGCTCCTATGATGTTTCTCTGGCCTCATCTGTTCGCTCATTTGATTTCCACACTTAGCATCCTGCCTTCAACCACGATGCAACAGATTTTCTGCATCCCAGCAACAAAGGCACAGCCACAAACCTCACTTCCGTGTCCAAACGGAAGCGGGCTGTGAAAAGAAAGAGACTCACTAGACTGCAAACAAGAAGAACGTCACAAAATGTCACAAAGACTCCCAGGCCGGAATGCAGCGGGGCAACAGTGTTAAAAGAGTCAATTCTGCTATCTGTCCCAGCAGAGTTGGTTGAAGCTCGGCATCTGCATCCATTTCGCAGTCCAAAGCAGGTCTGCAAGCTATCGTCCAAGGTTGGTGTTTGATCTGCCTAATCTGCCTATCCAGAATGCTTAGTCAAATTGTTGATTGGCTTGTCCACAAGCCATTTAGCGTCGAGGGACAAATGATTGCAATATCTCTTGTGTTTCCATTCGCGTCTCAAACAAGGAAAGCTTGATCCAAAGAGCAGATGGCCTTCATAAAAGTCACAAGCGCGCCATGTATTGGACAGAGACAACCACCGCAAGGCAACAACCACCTGAATTCTGCCAAACCATGTTCACCACCTGACATGGTATGTTCGGAGCACGGCAGGCTTCATGTGCCTCCTCAAGCTGCTCCTCTTTCAACAGTGAGGAGAAAGACGCAGGCTGCCAAGCATTTCTCAACAAGACACACTCACCAGCAAGATGTCCAATTGCTCCAAGATCCTGCTTGTCCAAGTGGGGTGGACATACCGTCAAAACGAACGTCCTCAAGAATTCTCTTGAGGTGACATGCCTCTAGTCAGCTGACTCTTTTTGTTTCCACAGTAATTATGCTCTGCATTGCTCTGCATGCAACGACCGCAACACATACCTTTGAGTGTCACTCGGAAGCTCGATCAAGATACAGTCCTGCGCTGTGCTTGGTATGCCTTAATATGCAATGGAATTTGCTTCTAGCTCTGGCTTGACAAGTTCCACGACAGATTGGAAGTGAAGCTTTGAGCAGTGGTTAGATGCACCAACCAACAAGTTCCTTTGCAATGAATAGTTGTGAATACATGTGAATACTATTTGTAATAAGCGGTGTTCAAAGAAATACAAAGAAATAGGTCGATCATGGTCGGCCTGTCAGCTTGCTCTACGCAAAGCAACTGATGCAAAATAAAACATCCTCTCAACCAGATAAACTGAAGAAATGTATTCTAAACAGGTGGAAGATTTTCTTCACCTTCTAAGGCTCTCACGGCTCTCACCGTAATGATGAAAATTGGCAGAACATATGCAGAAGATTGAAATCATCAGACCTGATCGAGCAGTCTATCAGATCTATCAGCAGCATCCTGGCGTCGCCAAGCTCGGCTGCATTTGCAGGTGCTCAGCTTCCATGCGCACAATTTAAGTGGCGCAAGCAAATTCCAAGGAATGTCCCATGGAAACAATACGTTTCCAAATGTGTGGACCATTTACTAAATTATCATATAAATATAGATTAAATTATAGATTATAGATTCTGTCAATACATGACGTAAGTACTTGTTGAAGTCGGTCAGTCATGCCGGACTCGAAAGCTTAACATGGCAACAATATGCTACAATTATCTACACATTTGGGAGGGCAATGGATGCCACAAATCAAACAGCTCGTTGAGGGCAAAAACAATCAACTTTTCTGCCTTTATTCCTTCCTCCGCAACCTTTGCGGTCGTTACTGGGTGCTGCGGTCAGCTTCAGTGAGTACGCACAAATGCACTGTTACTGTCAGTGGCAAGGATTGTCGAAAGGTAAACAATCTCTCAACCAGGGGAACAAGGCTTGAACCATGGTCATTCCAAGAAATGTTCATGATGATATCAGGTATGGATTCCGTCAACAAGCCAAAAAGAAGTTCGTAGCCAGTGACGGCAGCCAGTGCATTCCTGCACTTGACTCATCGCGGTCTGGGGCTCAGAAACATCGAAGGGAAGGTCCGTCACCCAACCAACCTGCCTGGGCATGGCTACACCAGCGTTGATTCGCCAAAGATGCCACGAGGCTGAATGGTTTCCATTGGTGTTCATGCAAGATCATAAAAGTAGATAAATCAAGGTGAAACTAGCTGCAATGACAGAAGCTGCAAAGAAAGTGTTCTCATTTTTCAAGATCAAAATGCATGACATCCAACACATTCTGCATCTGGTCTCTGTATTTCTGCACCTGCTCGTTCCAGCCTTCCATGTATTTTTGAAGAAACCTGGCACAGAAGGTGAAAATTCCGTGACCACTTTGCAAAAACCTGTTCCCACAGAGCGGTGCTCCTACGAGGCCCGCTCGCGTCCCATGTGTGCCACACTTGCTGGTGCCTACCATTTCGGGCCCCTTTGTCTTAATCCGGGATAGCATCTTGAATTTTGAAGGTGACGATCTGTTACAACATCCGACTATGCCACAATTCACTAGGAATTTTGTGTTCGACCAGAAGGTGTGCCCACGTTCTGGGAATCTAACCTAAGATTCCAATCGGTGCCTTGCAAGAGCCAGAGGGTTCAACTGGATCGGATGGGCAAGGCAGCAAGGCAATCCCGTTTATTCGGCGAAAACTCAACAAAAGATCTTGCAGAAAAGGACTAGACCTATGGATCTGCCAATGGAATCTGAGGGTGATGGTGCGGTTCCCCCAATTCAGTGCCTTCAAAGAACGGTAGCTCAGAACAAACATTTATGGTCTCAACTGGGAAGGTCGACAAGGATGCTTAGCGGCCGGAGATGGTCATGGCGTGAGGATAGAAGCTGCCGAGGATGATGGGCCGAGGAGTGTGGGACTTGTGGAAAGCTCAATGAACCTGGCAGAAAGATGAGTAAAGATGGGATGATAGTCTTTTAAAGGGCGCTTGAAGGTGAACTAGTAGATTTCTTGAGGAAACAGAATTCGAAGCTACTAGATTAAGTAGCGGCTCTCAGAGACAAGCTGGATAAATCATCCGGGGCTAGTTCTTCACCATGGTCTGCAGTTGGTGGTTCTTTGAGAGATTCACAACGACATGAACGTCATGGTAGACAGAATGGGAACGAAGGACCAGTTGAGGTTCACCCCAAACGGGACAAGAGTACCAGATGGTCCCCCTCCGAAGAATGATGATGATGATGATGATGATGTGTCAATGCCACCGGTGCCTTCGTCCTTCTTGTAGCTCGTGAACTACATAGTGGGGATGATCAAACTGGAAGTTTTGTCAAAGTCTTTACGACACCTGTGAGTCCAAGCCAATGGTCAAGAATGCTGATTTACCATGGAAACCTTAGAATGAACAATGTTGTAACAGAGGAATTCTTTCTGTAAGCGCTTGATCGAGTAGCAGTTCCCCCAATGCAAAGTTCTGACCTATGGGCTGTCCCGGTTGGCTGCACCCTGTCTCCGCCAAGACTGCCAATTCTTCCTTCTTGACGTCAGAGCAAAATATAGCAAAATTAGTACACCGATTAAACTTCTCTTGGGAAATGAAGAGGGTTGCAAAAGGACTTCGAGGGTTCAAGGGCTGAGAGTTGACAAGACATGCATTTAGAATCCGTGGCAAAGAGATACAATCTCAAGCAGACTCAAGCAATCATGTCGGCGGAACAAATCCATTGGTTTCACCAAATCCTCACCTTGGCACAGCCAAAGATGTAAAAGGCGAACGAAAGCCGACAGGAGAAGGGGTTCAAAGGGAAGCGGTATCATTGCAGCGTCTGCTGTCGTGTTCGGAAACTTGCTGAGACAAAGAACTCACACGAGGTGTCTCATGATCTTTTCTTTGCAGAGATTGTGAATCTTCCATTCATTTCGATTCGCAATTCGCCAACCCTTACTTTCATTACGAAACTCTAGTCGAGCTTCATCTGACCCCGCTTTTGTTCAAATGCTGCTACTAAACTTACACATGCAATGAGGCGTGTTGACTCAAGCCTCTACACAGCTAAGGCTTGTCGCTTGCTACCCTAAAGCTTCTTGGGTCAACATGTGATGAGACTCCATGCACCCGTGTTAATCATCTCTAATCTTGTCCGAAATTCGAGTCGAGGCAGTCGAGGTATGTCGAGGTCATCTTATATAACTATTGAAAATCCTGATGTGCATAACCTGCATAACCTGAGGCCACTACGTAAAGACCAGTGGTTGTGTGTGGCGTTGGCCGGAAAGTGGCCCTGGCGCAAACTGAAACCTCCGTGTTGAATTCATAGTCGTAATAGTGTGCTTAACAATGTCAAGCCATGGACACATGACCTTCAAACTGCCAAGATGTGTCCATAGCCACCTTCACTAATTACAATGTCTCTCAAACCTTGTTGCCATTCAAGCCAAGGGGGTCGCTACGAAGCTTTTGACACAAATACCCAGTACCACTATTGACAGGCTGACAGGTGCCTGCAGGGCAACTCGAACAGACAAAGAGACATCTCCATTCCCACAGCGAAATTGTCTGCCTCAATGCAGGGATGCCCCAAGTCTTGAGCCTCACGGCCAGACACAAAGCGACTCATCGATGGATCGGGCACAGGTCACAGCAAGCACGACAAAAGTCCGGTCATAGCTCCGTCAAGCAGGTCCGCCCAATCCAAAGAAAAACATACAAGATTCTTCAAGAAACAGGAATTGGGCATGAATGCATCCTAGAAGAAAGATAGAACAAAGAATAAAACCTCATACTTCTTGGCAGTCTTTCATGAAGCCAAAGAAAATGGAAACTGCAGAAGCATCGAAAACTCCGGCCTGCTTTAGCAGTGTCCTGCCATGATAAGGCTTGATCACCTGCAACCAGGTGCTTCAGGTGGGATGGAAGGCTACGATGTGCGCCATGACTCTGGATATCTCTGGATTGCTTGCTGCACTTGCCTTATCCAGCTGGCCATGGAGAATCAAGATGGGCACCTCAAATCAAAATGAGCCAGGAAGTACTGATCCAACACTGAACAATAAGACATGTTCGCACCTCATACACATCATTTCACGTCATGTCAGTCGTGTGTATTGCTTGTCAACATATCAATCTCTTGAAGACATGGGCTGAAAAGCTGAGCCCTTAGCAGGGCTGCGTCCAGGTGATTGGCCTCCCAAGACATTGCAATGGACCGAAGTTCATTGTGATGCACACGAAAAGGAATGGCTTAGCTAGGAATTCTGCGAAATCTTGCACAATGTCTAGCAAAAAAGATGGGAAGAACAGGTCGCCAAGGGGTTGAGATAGTCTACAGTGTCTACAGGTCTATCTACAGGTCTACAGGTCTACAGTTTTGTCTGCTTTCAACAAAAACGGCGACATTCCTCTCTCTCTTTGACAAGAACATGTAAGGCCACCACACAGGCGCCGCATAGTCTCCATGTTATTGTAGCAATCTGCAGGTACGAGCAAACTTCCTGGCGTTGAAAGCGGTTGGTGACTGCAACTGGATGACTGCAGCTGGGCGAAGCTATGCTGGAGCTATACCTGGTGTATCGTATAACACTTGCAGCGAGCCAGGCTCTACATGGCGAATCGTACCAGTTTCATCCAGTTTCATCCAGTTTCAAGCTTCCAAGAAACATCTTCCCCCAAGATGTGCACTGTAGCCACTGTGGCCACTGTGGCCTGTCAGCACCACCTATGGACTTGGCAAATATGTGTTTATCCGAGGGACCTGCAAGGCCCACATAGTCAGCTGCCACTTGTCGAACACTGATGAAGGGGCACCTTGTCGAGTGTCAAACACAACAAAAAAAACATTCGCAAAATGTCAAATCAAGTCTCCCTGTTCCACTTTCCGGGTCATCTACCATACCATTAGCAGGCAAACAAAAAGCCACAATGAGAGGAAAGCAAGAAGACAAGCAAACCCGGATGTTACCTTAGGTATGAGGTTGAGATTTTTACCCATCCCCAATGCTGCGAGTTGCTGAAGAATGATACCACCAATCTCCCACTGGAACCTGGCCAAAGCAGTTCAGGCCAGTGTCATTGGAACATTGTTGCGGCATGGGGAATTTATATACTCCTGCAGTAATTGCAAGCAGTCCCATTCCAAAATCCTGTCAATGTCGATGTAATAAGTTCATATCGTGTTAATATAATGTCCACATCTTTTGTGGCACAAGTGTCAGTGTCAAAAACCACATTGTAAAGTACGACGGCAGGACATATCAAAAGCCCGCTTCGCCAAAGTGAGGACAGGCCTCAGCAAATTTAGAGAGTGCCGTGTCAATGCGTGGGAACTCAGCGGAGGAGATCGTCGGCTTGTGTATTAGACAAGTCTTTGCAGACCGTTGCTAGAACCATGAATCAAACATGTTCAAACCATATTTCTTGCCTTTTGATGATGCTAAGCATTCAATCCCAATGATCTTGGGAAGCATCGGTACCCCTCAGTGCCAATGAATTTAAATGTTGACCAACCCCATCTGTCCAAACCCCTCATGGGTTCTGCACGCACTGCCGAGAGAGCGCCCATGGAGAACAATCTGCAGTCAAGAATCAGCTTGGAATAGTGGGGTCTCTGCTGCAAATTAAGATGGACGTCGAACTGTCAGACGCACCCAGAAACAGCCATCAACCTCCTAGCTGCAAAGATTTCGTGATCTGCCACTCCCACTTATGCTATGACTGAAACAAGTATTGTACCATGGTGCGTAAAGTTTCAACCCTCCTAAGCCAGAACCTTCCAAACCACTGTAGCAGGCACACATCTCCCAACACTGAAGAATATCACGCAACATCGGGGTCGCTTGGCTACCTATTTGTGTGCCATACCCAAATTACGTGGAACTGCATGCAAAATCACGCCTGAGAAGGATAAATTCCTTTCACTTGACAACAGAATAACCTCAGGGAACGCACGAACCAATGAACATGTACAATTTTGATCAATTTCGTGGAATTTACACAGAGTTCCCTTGTGCACCTGAAAGGTACAGAACGAACAAAACGAACACAATATGAATGTGTTTGAAATTACACTATTCCAAACATTTCAACATGCCTGCAGTGCAATCCAGAAGCGTGGTAGTTCAGCAATAAAACCAATCAAAACCAGCAAACCAGCGTTTAAAATCTTCAGAGTGTCTATATGTGTTGGTTTTTCATGGCTCTTTTGCCAGGCACAAATATCATAGCTGCGCTGCTTGGAGAACTGATCGATCCGGTCGCCATCGTCTCGGTCCCAGGCAACGCATGTATCGCAACGTCATCCACTCCTCCAAAGCTCACCTGGCTTGGAGAAAGAATGACATGTGAAGCGAAGGGTTGAAACACTTGGAACCTTAACAAACCCCAGAGGTGCATTAACAGTAATATGCCGCGAAACGTGTTGCCCGCATTGTCCCTAATTTATCCTAATTTCAAGATCTCGTTCTAATTCGCAGCAAAGACGCTCCAGCTTTGCCAAACCAGTGAAACAATCATCAACATGACCAACTTCTGTGCTAATCAAACTCATTCAAATGGGCGAAGCCTTCTGGGAAACCAGCATCGCTCCCAGAGGCACCACCTTTGCTTTTTGGGCTAACCAGTTTATAAAGATTTCTAATCTTTGGCCCAGCTTCTGATTCTGTTTTTGTATGCAAACACATATATAAACTTTGGGGGTCTTGATTTTGCTTTTGGAGATGTTACGAGAAACAAATCCATCAACGTCAGGCACCCTGGACAGAATACAACACAGCCGGATAGCCACATTTTCTGTGAGTTCAATTGGCTTGGGCTGGGCACAACATTGTGCAGCCATTTTGTTGTGAAGCTTTTTGTCCAGTTTTCTTTCTTTTCGGCTTATTTGTTTCGATTTATGAGTTTCCCAAAGCACTGTGATTCCAAACAAACTTCGAAGACAAAACATGCATAGTAGATCAATGCATGCTTATCACTTGGCTTGGGCACTCAGTGTTGATTTTCGTTGTTGGTGCAGTGTCTCAATAACCATTTCCCTTGCAAAGACCCGGTTGGAAGAAAATCTGGCATTGTGATTGAGGAGAGACATTTTGGAGCAGTGAATCAGGGCCTGCCATTTTTGTAGCACAATGGTTTGGCTCTGCCATTTTGTAGCTGCCATCTAAGGATTTGATTGCACCTATCACCTATCTGTTTCCCACTTGGCCCCTTGTAAAAGTCAATGCAAAAAGTCACCTTGATTCAAATTGATTGGATTATGACATCAGAACCTGTTGGCTCTGAACGTGGTGATGAGTGGGAGACCTGACACTGTCACGTGAGGGAATCAAATGATACATCGCATCCCTCAATTCAACTCTAGGGGCTGCTGGCGGTCCTTTTCCTCAGTCCCAATCAGCTTATACTTGATATAATTGATATAATTGGGAAATATTATAAGATATTGGGACATAAAGTTGAGATAAAGTTTCAAAACGTTTCAATCACAGCGGGGAGACAGTTCAAACTGCATGCCTGGTCCTTTGGCAAACCCATTGGCACCTCCTCACAGCCTTTGCTCTTCAGACAAAGACCATATCCGGGATACTCCACCGCCAGGACGTTGCACTGCACAGCAAGAAATCTCCGGCAGTGAGAAAGTCGGCATCGAACATTTCAAATGTTTGCAGGTATTGGATTTCGGAGAACTCCTATGGACTCAAGACTTCGCAGATCACAGGGACGACTGCGCGCTGGGAATTTCTGAGTATGTTGACTGGAGAATCTCTGTTGTGCACCTCAGTTGGCTTCCCAAGCCTATGCTCAACTGGAGAAGCATGTGTCCCAGGCCTTCATCGCTTGGGTGAACTGCACAATGTCTGCTTCTATGAGCTGCAAATCCTGCCGATCTGCCGAGGATTTAGCTTCATCCAAGGGATCTCCGGCCACTGGAGAACCACCACAGCTTCAGTGCACTGCTGCACAGCTTCAGTGTGTACAACATGAAATTGCCATCGCAACCATTGAAGGTCTGAGGAAGGAGAGCGGAAGCACTGAGGCAATTTGTTTTGCTCAGATATCCATGAGAGCATCATGCAACTAGTCATAAAGACGACACTTTGGGATGCATATGCAGCCTACAAGTTGAAGAGAAAATGTGCATTAAGCTTTGTTTTGCCTAAAGTCACCCTTCACTGTTGAAGCTTTTCCTGTGGGATAATGTGGTAAGTCGTTCCAGAAACCCACCCAGCCTCAGCATTGCCATGGAAGAAGATCACAGTCCTCGCGTTTATGGGTAACAACCTTTAGGTAGGAGGGTTTAATACTTCAGGATCATTCTCACTGATATTACTGAAGCCCTACAAAGGCAGGCGTCGAGGTGGGAAGAGAAGCAAGGCGTTTCTGTGCACTGGTTTTGAACGAAACGTATCTCCGGAGTTTATGGAGCTTGGGCTTGGCTTTCATTGAATAATCTAAAAACAGAAAACGGGCCACACAAGGCAAGAATCATGATCCGGGTGATGCTGTTGCTGCATCATAGCAGGGTCAATGGACCTTGCCAGACCCAGTTCCAAAAAACGGGTTGTGGTGCGTCACAGTGATGAAGGGCTCACACCTGGTCTGTGACTTGTCTGGGTGCAGGGTATTGTGCTTTGCACATGGAACGTGCAGCTCTGTCCAGGAATGGGATGTTTGAGGGCTGCTGTGTTTCTCCATGGTGAGACACCCCGTGGCCACAGGGTGTATCCACTGACTCAGGTTGCAAGCATTAAGGGAGGAGTGATCTGTGCGGGCGCAATAAGCAGCTATATTTCATGTATGTAAGCGGGTCTATACATGCATGACAATTGGCTATAGACTGAGCATATTTCTCGGGTTGCTGGCTGCTGGTTGAACACCTTTCGTAGACCAGCGGCATCCATGGCATTCGTGCCAGCGCTTTCCCAATCCATATCAAGATTTCCCTTTTGCACTCTGTAAAGCTTTGACACCTTCCCTTCACAGGCTCGTGTGTTCTCACTTTCAATTTCAGGGCTACTTACCTTGTGTGATACAAAATCGATGACCCTTGCACCCCCGATACATTTGTATCCCTTGCTTGCACCCAAAGTGCAATCATAAAAATCACGAAGGTATGAGTTCAGCGTGTTTCCTTCCGTCAAATTGCCAAATCAGCTGCATTAGCGGGCTTGCTGGGAGGAATGGACAAGTTTGTTTGATTTGGGATGTGACTGAAGATTGTTTTGAAGTCATACTTTTATCTACTGGCAGTCCTCTTGCTCCGTGCCCCCTCGGGTGCCGAGAACCAAAGAAAGGGTCGAGCAACCTCAGCCGAATCTCTGCCCATTCTATATATTTTATGCATTTTTATGCACAAATGCTCTTGCTTTGATTAATTAAGTTGTGCCTGAAACTCTTCCGCTAAAGATCTCACCATGCATCTTGATATCTCATCAAGCCAGGCTGAGTTTTTGGCGCCACCGCCAGGAAGCTTTGCAGGGCGCTGGTCCCAAACAATGTTCTTCGATGCCTCCACGGGGTTCCAAAATCTGTCCATTTCAAACTCTTGAGGATTTGACCCTGTGCCAAATGGCAAACAAGTAAACAAGTCTGGCTCAGCCTGGGCTCTCTGCTGATCTGGAAGTTCCGGGGGCAGGAAAACCTGGAACGATCAGGAACCAAAAAAAAAGTGATCTTCATTTCCCCGAAAGCAGTTGTTACATAGTCGTTGGAAGGGCAGAAAAAGAAACTATCTGTGGGTCAAGGCAATAATTACTAGTAGCTGGGAAAAAGTCACATAACCCGCAGCAATCAAGACGCACATGCTAGATCGAGCAAAAAAAAGACCCCTCCGTGGCTTGCTAACTTATTTGGCTTCGAGCTTCCTGGAAAAAGACTTGGAGTCTTCACATGGAACGGCCTACAGGGCATCTTGGAACCTTTGCCTAACAAGTTTCCGAAACCTCCCCGAATACTGCATGAAATTGGTGTTCAAGAGCTGGGTAAAAAAAATATATATATACTTACATGTATATATTATATATATATACACATGTGCAAAACAAATATGGTGAAAACTGAGACCCGCACGAAGGATGCTGCCAGGCTGAGTCCCATGGCACTGAAAGAATGGATCAGTGGCTCAGTCGCGCTTCCGCAATGAGCGGAGGAATAGATTGTAGACACCAAATAAAGTTCGGCCAATTTTGTCAATCAGTGGACAACTGTTGGCTCCTCAAAGCAAAGTCATAGAAAAACATAGAAAAACAACTTAACACATGTGAGCTTCCCAAGCAATGCGAATTGATTGCCATGACATGTCATGAAGTTGTGGTTTCAAACTTTGGGATAATGAGGGTTTTTGGGAAGCGTCTCGAATGCCTAGGTCTGTGAGCGCTTCAATACAACTTTAGTCTGACCAGAAAAATCTTTAGAATTCTTAAGATTTCCATGTAATGCATGCAGCTTCAATCAGCCAAATCTCAATTCACAGCAGATTTGCCTGCGTCATCCCTATATGTTGTGTTGGTTCTTTTTCAACACAAACGTATCAACACCCAAATGCCTTTTTCAAAAAGATAGAAAGAAGTGTCTTGTTCAAAATAAATATGATCGTGCCAGAGAAACCCATCAACGTTTGGTAGCCTAAATGTACATAAGCCACTGTGAAATTGTTTGGTAGCACATGGTTGGCAGCAAATGTTAATCGATCTGCAAGTATGATTAAGCCGTCTTGCACTGAAAAGATTGATCTGGACCATATTGTTCAGTGCTTTGTGCAGGAACTTCGACTCGAACCTGTTGTGGACAGAATCAGAACGTGCTATGCTGCGTTTTTGGTCCCCATGCTGATCTGGTCGATCCCCCTGAGTTCAAAATTCGTAAGGACTGCATAGGCAGGTTCCTTTGCAGTAATTCGTTTGCTGTTGCCATTGTATCGGTCCATGCAGCTATCTGCCAACAGAAACAAACAGTTTCCAAGAGCAAAATTTACATGCACACCAGATACCAATGGAAATACTATATTTATATATATTTGTAATTATATAAGTGTCTAGTACAACTATATACATATGTAAGGTGTCAGTGAACATTTTTCAGGCTCAGCAAACGAGGAGCTAATTCTTTGTAGCTCCATCGGTCGGTCATTGGCAAGAGCTGAACATTTGTACATGGCATATTCCACGCTGGAGACTCAAGGACAAGGTGTACGACTCTGTTTAGGAAAAAACGCCCTCTTCAAATTCATATACCGGTCAGGATTCCCTTTCATCCCTGTGAATTTGTGCATATCCATCCCCTAGCATTTCGTGTAATATGTAGAAAATATTATTACACACTTTCTTTTGTCTGTGGCTTGCATGTGGAACCTATTAACCCACTATTAATAGGTTCCCAAACTAAATTCGCAAGCAACAGCGTTGCAGCAACACACTTTTCCCTGCATAAAACTCCGAGAATAATGCAAGATGAAGCGGTGGACATAGTTCGACCAATTGTGCAAGTGACCACCGCCACAAGAGCATACGCATGTGCTCGCGTGCTCAACAACTGGAAGATCCGATGGGGCGAACCCGACAACTCAAGATCCAACTCTTCACTGCACAAGCCGGCAGCCTCAGCCACTAATTCGGCAAAATCTCTGCGCTTCACACTGGCTTTGCGACCTTGCATATCTAGCAAAGCCGCCTCGGATAGCACACGACGCCAAGGCACCCAGGCCCAAGCCTTTTGTTGGCACTGGTGCTGAATGCAATGAAGGAACTGAAGAGCAGGTATGGTTTCAGGAACCAATGCAACACCAGGGTAATTCGTCTCAAACAAGCGAATCAACTTCTCGCGCTCACCCACATCCAATTTGCTCTGGGTCCCAAAAGGCGTCAAAGCCAAAGAAGCCGGAGGCTCCTTTGCAGGTGGTGTGGCCTCCAAAGGTAAAGGCGAGGGCGACAAATGTTTCCACAGAGCACGAAGATTGCCACACATGGCCGATGAAAGCCATTCGTCATCTGGCAAGACGCAGGCGGAAGCAACCTTCGCCTTCAATCGCTTCAACCACCCTTCCAGCGCATCACTATCAATAATGGCATTCACAAACGTAGCATCACGCTTGAAGCCCAAAGTGATGATGGCAGCAATCACGTCCTCTTCAACACCAAAGTCCTGCAACTGTTTCTTCCACGCACTTTCGGCCATCTCACAACACAAGCAAAATGAAACACAAGCCAAATTGCAACAATCTTGCTACACGTTGGCAAACGTGAAAACGCGTCTCAGCTGAAACAAAATACCACGTACAACAAGGTGCGCACAGCACCCAAACATGTGATGCACACAGCATAAAACAACATGCGATGCACACGGCATCAAACAAACGTGATGCACACGGCATCAAAACTAGGACCAAAGCCCAACGCGATGCACACGGCATCAAACAAACGCGATGCACACGGCATCAAAACTGGGACCAATGCCCAACACGATGCACACGGCATCAAACAAACGCGATGCACACGGCATCAAAACTGGGACCAAAGCCCAACGCGATGCACACGGCATCAAACAAACGCGATGCACACGGCATCAAAACTGGGACCAATGCCCAACGCGACGCACACGGCATCAAACAAACGCGATGCACACGGCATCAAAACTGGGACCAATGCCCAACGCGACGCACACGGCATCAAACAAACGCGATGCACACGGCATCAAACAAACGCGATGCATACAGCATCAAATTACTGCATTGAAAAGCATCAAAAATTGCCATGCACCTGGCCACAAAATACATGGGACAAACTATGCCCACAACGATGCACAAGCAAAACAACTTGTCACCAGTGACACGATACAAAGGGAGCCACGTCCCACGCTACATAGGCACTTGGGCCAACATATGACGAAGCTTCACTCATACTTGCTCCAAAATTCTGACACACGCAGAATGGGAACACGGAACTAAAGCATCTTCCAAATCAACTGGATCTGTGTCGAACAATTCCCAATGAGGAGCATCCACTGGACACCGGGGAGCGCATGCCCGCCCGCAGCGACCATTCAAAGATATGACAGCATGAAAGCATGCAGTGATCCGATTCACCAAGAATTGCGGCTGCTGCGCAACTGCATCCTCTTCACCATCAACCTCATCCTCAACAATTTCTGATTCGGAATCTGAACTGGAACAACTGGAAGAATTTGAAGTATCCTCAGTATCCGTACCTGCATCAACCTGCTCGCCTACTGGATCTACACCAGGTGGCACCAGCAAAGGCGCAGAATTAGAAACATCAATTCCTACTTCTTGAAGAGGCGATTTGGCTCCACGAGCTTGAGGCGTCAAAGGAAACCATCCCCTGCGAATAGCACGCAAAACATGTAGCTGTGCACGCAAGGCAGGCAAAACATCATCTCTGGAATATCTTGCAACCATAACTTCCCCCGGCTCGCGGCAGCGGTGATGCCCCCAAAAACGACGACCGACAGAATCAACATCCAGTTGTAATGCCCAAGACAAGCCCGTAGCTTTCAAAGAGTGTAAGGAATAGTTCCACGCGCTATCTACTGGGACCTGCGCTTTCTGAACCAGAAGGCGTCGCAAGCTGCTTAGAACAGGCTAAATGACGCACACGTACCCTGCGGCGTTTGGAAAAAGAAGTCGCTCCCAGCAAGATGTGCCTTTACATGATCCACTGCCACGCTCCAATCGCTATGCACTCCACCAGTTAGTACGCCAAAAGGCATGCCATCAACTGACGATTTTGTGCGCCAGCACTCGCCCCTAACCAGACCAGGAAGAATCTCAAGAGCTTCAACTTTGACTCGCTGTATGTCAGAAAATCGCAGTGCGCCCCAAATCATCAGCAGAAAACCAACCAAAAGAAAAGTATCAGAATTGAAATTGCCAGAAATGAAGTCTGCAAGGACGGCTTCCTCAAAGGCAGACACAGCACATAATGGCAAGGGCAATGCTTCCTTGCGCAGGCGGCGATGAACACCAGCTTTACACCAGGCTACAGCAACAGGACTATTCAACATCGTTCCCCACTCATCGAAGCCTAAAAGCCCTGCAACAAAACGCAGTGCGGCCATGCAAGATGCAGCTCCTTGCTTAGCTTCTGCCAGAGAGGCCAAGAAACGCACTTGATGAACAAACTCAGGATTGACCAACGAATAGCGATAGCACCGCGCAAAATCGCACCAACGACGCCAACCCGGCAAATGCCTTCGCAAAGTCCCTGCTGCCTTTCCTTTGAGGACCTGCTCCAAAGATTTCGCTGCTGAAGCGCCTAGTGCAGCAAAGGATGGCGCAGATGAAAGGCAGGGAGCCAATTCAGTAAGCCATCTATCAGCCCACTTGCGCCAACCTTGCTCTTCTGCTTCCTTAGCTGACCCTTGAGGCGGTGCCAATGGCATAGCGCAAGCATGCATCCATGAAGGTCGCGAAACAATACCAAGTCCAAGCCAACCATCGCCTGCACTACATTGCTGCACCGATGGTTCCTGATTTACCACCAGCATCACCGGACGAGCATACACATGCCACTGCGGGCGAGGGAGCCCCGGCTGCAATCCCTCAAGCGAATAAGGAGCAGCACGCCCTGGTCGTGAAGGCCGAGCCAGGGGCATAGCAACAGGAAGAAAATAAAAGAACACAAGCAAAACCAAGATCGCTTTTCAGCAGCTGCCCTTCCACATAAACCAAGCTGCCACAGCAGCAACTCTGCAGCTGCACTTGAACAAGCAAAACTAACATCAGCAACATGCTCAATTAAACATACCATCATGCCACACACTCAAAGCAATCATACAGGGCAAGGGGAACAATATTTAGTTGGGTTAGTCAGGCGCACTGGCCGTATCCCAGCCCACCCCAGTGCCCCTGGGCCAACATGCGAATCATGTCAGTTCGCAAGCATGTATAAAGTTTTCTCGGAAGGCACCCGGTGGTGTTAGCTGCTTGATTGCTGATGTGCACACTTACTTGAGCGAATGGTTTCTCCTTCAGGTTTTGAAGTCTCCCCCTCTGACATCAAAGTTCTGCACTGCATGTTGCATGCACATCTGTATACATATTTAACTTCCAAGCAGGTCCTTAGGTATTGAGATTGCCTATTTTGTCGGGCACCGAAGGCTTAACTTTAAGGGGGTCAAATCGAATCCCAGCAGCGCAAAGGGGCGGCAATGTGGCACACCAATGTGTGGAGGTACATACATGACAGTGGCGAATCATGATGTTTTTCCCTTTTTTGGAGGGAGATGAGTGGGGTTTTAGATGGTTTTAGGGGGGTTCAAGGGTTTTGGGGGAGCAATAATGCCTTGTTTTTGTGCGTTTGAAGCCTGTGCTTGCATCTGACTGCGCCTACACATGTGCATTACACCCTTTCTGCTCTGCTCAGGATGTTGCTACGTTCTGATAGGTTTTGATGTTACGTCTCTTCCTCTTTCTGCTGCGGCGTTGTCACGCAACGTGCTTTGGATGTTGCTGTATTTTCATAGAGATTGCTGTTGCGTCACTTGCTCTTTCTGCTGTGCTCAGGATGCTGCTACATCCTGATATCAAAAAAATTTGATGATTTGATGATGCATCAATGGCGTTTGGCCAAAGGACAACAAAATCCTACAAAAGTTTTGGCGAACATCGTCAAAGCAGCTCGTGCGCAAAGGTGAGGAAAATGCACAGCAAAGAGCAGTGGGACAAGTCAGATCCACTGACATTATCTTCGAATAACCCAAATCATAAAAAAAATGAAGTAGTTTGGAAGATTTTCAAATGTTAAATGTCAGGGAAAGAAAAAACACTCATTTCACTGCAGTGTTTCACGACACTTTCGAAACCCTGAAGATGGCCTGAAAACACAAAACCGGCCGTCTGGGGGTCGGGCACCAGGTAGTTATATGATTTTCTACACAAATCCAAGTATATGGGGATGGGTCAAAACCCTATCCCCCTGGTGAACATCAAAATAGCTGGTAAATGGATGTTCATCCCCTAAAAATGGTATGTATAGGTATTGATCCATAGCCATATAACTGTACAATTCCATAGTTGGCTTGTGTACTTTGCTATCTCTGTCTCGTTAGAGACACCAGTCCTACGACTCCTTGACTCAGCAAGTTAAGGGGGCACGGTCATGCCATCAAACTCCAGTGGAGGCTGAGGACCGAAGTCTTGCATTTGCGGCGGGCCTCGACAAGACCGCACTTAACAGCACCGAATTCAAATGATGTTCCTATTTCAACTTTCCAGTAGCAGTGAGCAGTCCAGCTGCTTCATGCCTTGCTCAAATGCTGCATCCCAGATGGAAGTTCCAAATGCATCCGGAATTTTACACCTCCTGGGATGCCACACCAGGTGAAAGCTCCAATGCTTCTCGTGCTCGCCTTGCAAGATGGAGACATCATGACAGGCATGATAGGCACACTTTGCGAATTCCTACAGCATGGATCAGCATGGGGAGTACTTGGGTTTGCAGTACCTTTACCTGGTACACCGACCCACTGACCCTTCCAGCATTAAGTACCAACACTTCCACTGACCCTTCCACTGTCCATTTCCCGGCTCAACCCCGCTAGTTTTGCTTTTTGTGGCATTGTCACGTCACTTCAGGCGTAGCATGGCTCTGCGAGCGCACACCAAGGGTGCGCATCTTTCAAAGCACATTGCCACTGGACCTCCAGGGAGACTTGACCAACCTGACCAATGAAATCCGTGCCATTTCGAAATCTTCGTTTCTATGCTGCTCTATTCTCTCTATAAATTCTCTCTTGGATTCTCTTGGTTAGTGTCCCCTGGTGCAGCTCCCCTGACTGCTTGGCAGACAGGTCGATAGGAAAAGCTGCATGTCCCAGACTATCAACATTAATTGCTTTAGTCAGACCACCTGCACTTCTGTGTGCAAATGCACGCCATGGCACAGCGAGCACTGTCGGCACCATGGTGAAACTTAAGCAGTCTGACGTTTTTAACGTGTCAGATCATGCCGCTTTCCCAGCATGGCCACATGCGGCGTGCAGCTCAACATGGCTTGGTTTCACGTGTCTGGGAAACCAAACGAAACGGTGGGCTTTGGAGTTTGTCTCCATCAGCAACCACACCGCAAGAGTTCTGCAGCAACCTTCGAACCTTGGAACCCTGTTGCGGCATTTCTGGAGAAGTCAGGTTTCAAAACCTGAACATGGATTTCTTGTAGTGCATTTTACAATTACAGTACGGTTGCCGCCCATTGGATTTAGAAAATTGTTCACTGCAACCCTGACATTGCTCCGTATCTCAGTAATGTGGCCCCCTAGAGTTCAAAGATATCAGACAAGAAGACAATGTGAATGTTGCATGGCGCAGCAAGTTCCGGATGCACTGGCCGTTTTTCAGGAAAAGAATCTGAATGTCAAGCAGTAGTATATCCAGTAGTCATCCAATAATGTTTCTGAAGAATCTGGTATGGTTAATGTTTCAATGGGGGTTGAAGATTTTGATCCTTTGTCCAAGAGGGCTTATAGCGGTATGGCCAAGTGTTGCATGGGGATGGGAAACTCCTGTAAACCAATTGTAAACCCTCATAGCGGTATGATTATATATATAATTGTTCCATGGTGCAACCTTCGAGTTAGGACAAAGAATTTTAGAAGCTATGAGATGTTCATATTGTTGTCATTTGCAGGTGGAGGCCGAGTTTGACATCGTTTGACCATGGAAAACCCAACACCTTCCAGGCTTGGGTGCTAATGTTCGTCGCAGGTTGCGCAGGGGTGCTTTCGCATTGCTCGTGCAATGTCTAGTCAATGATTGCAGATTGAAAGCTGAGATGAGGATTGTTAGGCTACACAAGCACTTTTCGCGAGGACTTCTGATCAGTCCTGACCCTGAGACTCAGTTAAAACGTAGGCGCTCACATTGTGGACTGACACCTTAAGAAAGGTTGGCACAAAGAAGAGTGGCACAATACCTAAACATCAAAGGACTGGGACACGAATGATACAAGTTGGTTCAGCGGAAGGGAACAATAAAAATGATGTGATGCGTCACAGCTTTCTCCGGGTGTCAAAGTCTGAGATGTGGCCGACTATCAGGTTTGATGTTGGATACAACAAGTAAGGATTACCATCAACACAAGGTCTATGAATTCAAGAGATTCCAAATCCGCCCACACCGCTTTGGCGGTGAAGGCGTGCTTATTGGGGGGCAACAGCAACACTAAATGCTCAATGACATTTGTTAATATAGCAGTCGCTATATCAGCTTTAGCTGGGGGGGGGGCCAAAAACGGTTTCGCACCGAGACCAGAATACGGTGGTGTTTTCGACATTTTTCGAGGATTTTTGGGTGTCTGAGCGCAAGAGGGTATTGAAATGGAATTTTGGGTCATTTTGGTAGCTTTCCGGCAATGGAAAAACGGCCAAAAATGAAAAAAACATTGTACATAGCAAGATTTTGCAGGGTTTTTGGATGCCAGAGCATTGAAAACACTGCAAAAACAAGTGTTTTGGACTGACGTTATAGCAAAAAACGTGTAAATTACCGTATGCTTGACTGGAAACATTACAAAAACACTGTCAAAAGCAATGTTTTGGAAGGATTTACTGCCTTTATGGCAAAAAACGTGTAAATTACCGTCTATTTGACTGGAAACATTGGAAAAAACACTGTCAAAAACAATGTTTTGGAAGGATTTCTTATATATATGTTGGAGTTGGCTACCGGCATTGGCACATGGAAAAATTGAAGAAAACACTGTAAATAGCGGTATTTTCAACGGTTGGGGAGATAAGGGAATTGGAAGCATTGTCGAACATGATGTTTTCGACCGGTTTTATGGCGACAAAAGTGTAAAGTACCGTGCTTTGAAGGAAACCATTGCAAAAACATGGAAACACATTCAAAGAACACGGGATTTGGGGGACTATCTAGGCGTCGTTGTCTAGCTATTTGAAATTCCGCAGCTTGGAGAGCCTCCAAGGGAGGGAAAAGTGAAAATTCCATAGCTTGGGAAGCTGTCACGGCGGGGAAAAGTGAAAATTCCCTAGCTTGGGAAAATTCCCCAGCTTGGGGAGCCCCCACGGGGGGGAAAAAGTGAAAATTCCCTAGCTTGGGGAGCCCCCACGGCGGGGAAAAGTGAAAATTCCCTAGCTTGGGGAGCCCCCACGGGGGGAAAAGTGAAAATTCCCTAGCTTGGGGAGCCCCCACGAGAGGGGAAAGTGAAAATTCCCTAGCTTGGGGAGCCCCCACGCTGGGGGAAAGTGAAAATTCTTAGCTTGGGGAGCCCCCAACGGGGGAAAACCACCCTTAGCCCCTCTCACGGACCGAAATAAACCTGCGGTGTGGGCGGCCACCCCACGCGAAGCGGGGTGAATAACATAGAATAGTTCTGTAGTCACACTATCTTCTACCATAGCCCTTCGCCCTTCCAATCAATCCGAACGCCGCGTCTGCTTTTGCAACAAGGAACAGCGCTTTCACACAAAAAATGAAGAGTGCGTAGAATATGGCCACGTTCCTGAGTTTCTGCTGTTGGATATTCACTGGCATTGAAAAAAAATCAGCCAAACTAATATCGGATGAGCATCCTAATACAAAGGTATCGGTTGCTTGCCTACAAAGGAAGCAAATTGCCTGAGACCAACACATCATTTCTTGAAGTTCTTTTCACATCCTTTCAATATAGAATGCCATCTGGTCGGGCAAAGCAGTACCAGCAAAAACTGAAGATTTTTATTCGATGTCGGAAATGGTGATGAAACTTGTTCCACGGCCTTCTCTTCCAAACTCGCTCGCAATAGTGCAGCTAGGACACAGCACTTTGACGATATCTACCTGTGGCAGCCCGTGCAAGTCTCAAGTTCACGTGCTATCAAAATTTCCAAGTCCGTTGGATGACTTCGCTGAGAGCAACAGCACCGGGATATCAACACTGGACAAAAAAAATGATTTCAAACATGCTATGTATGCGTGTATATAGATATACTTATAATATATATATATACACACATTATATATTACAGTGTATCTGTATATACGTGTGATGCAATATAACATATGATGAAGAGGAGGACATTGTGCGCGGAAACCGCGCGCATGTTTACTTTTACTCTAGAACTATGTAAACGAGAAGGCGAACGCCTTTAAACATCTATGCCTTCTGGTGAAGCTACCTTTATACTTTATACAAGAACCCGCTGCCAAGAAACGATAGGCACTGAATTGTCCATAGGCACAGAACAAGCATCCTGCTCGCTGATGACGCCATCGTCGCTTTCCATAGAAATCTCAGGGCAACAGAGAATCTCTGCGCAGATTTGCAACTGTTTGAGCCCTGCAAGCCCTGCATATGCAGCGAAACTCAGCCAAGTTTCGGTGGGATTGATCCAGCACGCAGGATTAGCAGGCCCATCATCTTCTTGTGCAGCTACCAAGGCTATGCCTCAGGGTCTATAACTACATGTTTCCCAACCCCAAACGGCCGTGTGGTTTCTTCTGGATCTAAATTATCATTTTGCTGTAGTTAGCACCAAGTCTATGTGCGCGTTCATGAGAAACGCAAAGAAATGAAGAAGCAAGGCCCGAACGCTATTGTCCCCCCCCTCACCCACTTCGAAATCCCTCCCCCGAACCTCTCCCAAACACCAACCCCAAGAGCAAAATGCGTTCAAAAGTTTTTCGTGCCACCGCCATCTTGGGGTAAGGGTCCACTACATGTTCCATGGTCAAAACATAGTGAGGGAGTTGAGTTTTGTCATCCACGCAATGGGGAATCCTTATGATGGGACTATAAATTCCCACTGATGGATTGATGACCATCTACCGGTGTATAACCCAACCTATGACGCGCGCCACTTAGAGTCAACTACACTCCATCGTCCCAAGCACTGGTGGCGGGATCGAAGGGGCCAAGGTGAGAAAAAATGACAAGAAATGCAGACCAAGAATGACAAATTAGCCACCACCATGTCCTCGAGCTCGTAATCTCTTCATGAAAGCCTGATTTCCCGCCCACCTCTCACGTGGTGCCAACGCGATCAGAGGAGGGAAACGGCAGAGAATGTTGAGCTCCTTCGAATACAAAGGTTTGTGTAACGCAACTGAACCATTGAGCTGCAGCATATAGTTCCAGACAGCTTTCATCGTTTTTTTCTGATTAGGAAATACTGGTCGACAAGGAAGCCCAGCAACGGGACTTTTGAACCCAAGCCTGGCAACAGAAAAGCATTTTTAGGTCTCAAACTTCGGCAGAACATCATGCTGTACAATGGTTGTCACATTCTACCACAAATTTCTGAAGCACAAAATCTGCAAGGCCACCGATCTCTTATTATCCGGGAGAGGAGTGACCTGTGGATCGCTGTACTCTAAACATTTCGATTGTGCACCTACACCTTCAAGACGAATGGGACACCTGTAACCAGTAGTCAAGTAAAACGAAACCCTTGGCATGGAGATCGTAGTCAGGTTCAGGAGGCCAAAGACAAAAGCCTTGGCGATTTTTGCCCCTTGCAAACATGAGAGAATAATATCATTCACAGCATCCGGCAGTTCAACATACGCATCTGGCTGAAAGGCTGACAGCGCTTCACAAGCATCAGCCCCCATCAATGTAGCATCAAAGAGACCATCTTGCCGGGCATGTGCAGCTCTTGGTCGAAACAGCGAATGCTGCGTGTCACTTTTTTCCTGTCATCAAGAGTCTGGCAACGTTTCCTATTGAAATCGGCAAGAAATTTAAGATGGTCAACCAATTTTCTGGTTCCACTCTCAACGTGAGAGACCATTTGCTCTGCCAATTTCCTGACATCTGATGGAATCGCTATGTATGCTAGCGAAGCGGCATTGTCAGCACACATGCTACCTGAAAGCTCTTGTACAAGATCTCCATTGGAAAATTTGCGCCGAACACTGTCGAAATGCCCGGTCTCAATGATGCTCACTACATGACAGACATAAGACGCATCAGTGACAAACTCGACACGAGGGACAGGTTCGCACAAGTTGGCCTGCTTAGCTGCACGAAGCACTGCAAACAATTCAGCACGAGCAACAGTCTGGTCCCCTGGAACAATACCTACTGCAGAGACATGGAATTAGGGAAACTGCGGAGGCTGTAGGAACAGAAAGTCAGCGGCTTGCCTGATTTGTTTAAGATCAACAGAGAGATCTTGCACAACCGCCTAAGTTGTAATTCTGGCACAACTGTGCCTTCGGTACTGGGCAGCACCATCACTAAAAAACCTTAGGAAAGTTAAATCACAGTTCTTTGGAGCCTGTACTTCTGGAGGTTTCACGGACCTGACAAATGCACGGAAGACAGTCAACTGGTCATGGACCCTAGGCATTGGCAAATAGATCCATTCAGCACGTTCATTCTGCAAAACCGAACATGCTTCTTTGGCATTTTCACGAACATCCTGCAGGAGGTGGCACTGGAGTAGGCGGTGCTCTCTTGTGTCAGTCTGGCCACAGAGTTCACATTCATCCGTGATGCTTTCATCCCACTTTGCCTTTCGCGCAACGGTTTGGAAAGCACCAACAATATTAAGTTTGACTAAATGTTGTTCCTCTTCGGTCAAATCATGAAAAACTCTATGAAAAACCGCGAGATCAGGCACAAAATCACCAAAACCTTTCCTATCAACGAGACTGATGATGTGATGAGACCACATCACCTTGGCAAGCGTGCAGATTCTTCTGCAAGAATCATGCAGGATGTTGAACTTGAGATAGTCCGGACCTGCGATCCAACCATCAATGGACAAGTGCCAGGCCAGTTGTCTAATGTATTGACGCAAGGTAGTTGCAGGCCCATACGGACGAGAACCATCCCATTCCAACGCATCCCTAAGCGTTCCTTGTGCAAGGTCAAACCTAACGAGGCGATTCTTCTCACAATCCTGAGGCATTGCACGATCGTATGCAAAAAACGGTCGATCAAAAATTTGGAAAGAAACATGCACACAATTATCGGGGATGCATTATGCCAATTGCCCACCAGACAGGTAAGAGCTGCTCTCCGCAAGGATGTATAATGGTGCATGCCAATATAAGTTGTGTCGGAACTGTACGATGCAAGCGTCCACACACAAGACTGAAGCATCTTTGCTTTAGTTTGTAAGTTTGCAGGCAGCCATTCGAATCGATTCATCCTCGCAACTGCTTCATCAATCTTTTCTCGAATGAAACCCAGGGATACACTACTTTTGTCATAGTTCACTTTCTCACCAAGGTCCTTGACAGTCGTCTTAATGACAACTGTGACATCGTTCCATGGGTGCAAGGGTTCCAGATTCACACAAAAATCCCTGAAGTCTTTTTTGGTTCCCCGGTGCCAGCTTTTTGCGTGGTCAATAGACAGGCGCATAACACTGGTCAAACGTAAGACCTGCTGATACGCAAGGAAATGACTGCGTTGTCGCGAAGACATCCAACTCCAAGTGTCAGCATAGACAAAGGGTCGAATGTATTCACTGTTCAACCAGCTGTAAAAAAGGCATGACGTTGCAAGCATTGATAGCACACTGATACTACATCCTTCAGGGACCCCTGTCGTGGAAGCAATACCAAGTGAGACACATCCTTGAATTGCGGGATATCTAATCATACGGTCAAGGCTACGGATCCATGCATGGACTAAAGACTCGGGCATGCCCAGACGAATCATGATGCGACCCGCTGCATATCGACCAAGGGTGTCGTAGGCCTTTATCAGGTCCAGGGAATAACCCCCCAGTACGTTGCCAGACATCAAGGCTTTTTCAACCCCTCTTTTCTGTACAAATGCAAACACTTTCACACCCCTCCCAGGCAGTCCACCGGAAACTTCGAATGGGAAGAAGCCTTTCCATGTCTGTGCAGTTATCTTAAAAACAAACTTGCCGAGAAGCCGGTACAACATGCTGAGAATGGTGATCAGACGAGCATGGTGCATCGACTGCGGGACTGGCACGTTGGATAACAGAACCGTCTTAGCCATCATCATACCACGTCCAAAAAAGAAAAAACTTTCTTAAATGACCACGAGGTCACGAATGCAACACAGAGGTATGGCCTTGAGTTCACCATTGGACCACCCACACGGCCCAACTGCCTTGGAAGAAGGAAGCTTCTTTACAAGTTTACACCATAGTTCCAAATCATCCACCGGATATTGGAGCAGTGGTATATCAGGAAGAGCAGCATTATTCAAAAGATCATCAAAGGCCACCCATGACGTACCTTCAAATGGTTCACACTGTGTCCCGTAGCCACATCAGCGACCAAGAATTGGAAAATTCATGCGCAATCTCAGTCGCAGCAACCGCAGTAAACGAAATTTCCAATTGCCTTGGGCAGGAAGTTGACCCTCACTGTGACGAAAGAAAACTTTTCTGCAGTCCTGGTGGTCAAGTTCCAATGTTGCCAAATCTGAGCTTGGCAAACTTTGGAATCTCTTTGTGTTCATCAAGCGATAAAGCTGTACAACCAATCCTGGATCTAAGCAGTCTCGCATGCATTTTCCAAGTGACTGGAACCTCCGGCAAAGTTTCCGTATGCTTGGCTCTGACCAGTCAGTCTGTATGACGTCTTGCACAAAGCATCATTCTGATCAACCACCAAATGATGCTTGAAACGTTCTGCGCGAAATTTGTTCTCAGCCCTACATGCATGCAAGCAATCATGTTCAGTGATCTGGTCAGCCATGAGCAAATCGTCAATGTCAGGGAAATCCAAAGCAATTACTGGCATTGCTTCGAGGGACAAAATCCATTTCTCCAAGAGCTGCCATAGCCTTTGGCATTCAGATTTTTTCCACTCATCTCTCGCAGATTCAAGGCTGTGCACGGCAGACTGGCTTGCTACTTCATGTTGTGGCAAACTTTTCAAATGACGCACAAGTGACTTGATTCTTCGAACCTGTCGCACCTTCAGTTTTGTGCGTAATTAAATGGAAGCCTTCACACGGAGGAAAAAAACCACCATGGCAATCGGACTCTACAGAAACTCTTGGCTGTGTTGTTCTGCGAAATTTCTGTGGACCACACCTGCCTTCATAAAGACAAATGTGTGGGAATTTCAAAGCATCAAACCGATGACAAGCTTGTAAAGCATGATCAACAGCGTTTTCAACATGCCGCGGCCAGACAAAAAGTGCATTTTCAACCTGACCTTCGTCAACCGAACAAAGTGGAGGAAAAATCTCATCAAACTGAACAGGTTGATAGACAGCTTCAATGGCTTCAGATGATCAAAGTCTGTTTGTCGTCTTTCCTAGGTAGCTTGAAATCAACAAACAGCGGAGTGTGGACATTGAACTGATGCTTCGCAGGAACACTCATTGTCTCAATGAGGCCGGCAATTCTGGGATGCATAAAAACCATATCTTCCTTGTTGAACCGAACAAGTGGAAGGCAAATCCTCGTGAAATTTTAGTTTATACCAATGAAAGGCCTCAACAGCCCCTAAAGCCATGAAAAAATGGTAAGCCGGTGACTTGGTCAGCGGCTCATTGAAGTCACCAGCCACAATGAAGGGCAACCCCACTTGCAAACTGACCGGGATAATGCTGGCAATTAAAAAATCATTTGGACGAATGCCTTCTTTGTATCTATTTGCAAAACCATACAGCGAAATGACCCAGATTTTCAAGTCAGCAAGTCTAACAATGCAAGTAGGAAAACGTTGTGTCTCCCAAAGTGGTTCATGAATGTCACCGCGTGTGGAGCAACCAGGCAAACAGGTAAAGATAGCTGATCCCACTGCTTCCCCACGATATGAAGGTCCGCAATCTATAGTCGATTTCTTCGCGGCAACCGGTCTACTCCAGAAAGATTTAAAGCCAGCATTTTTGAAATCCCTAGCACAATCTTTTTGGACAACACAAGCTGCGCTAGTTTCAGAAACAGCCAACAGATCAGCCTTAAGGCCCAGCAGCCTGTCAACTTTTCCATACCCCGTTGTTGGATTCACAACTGCAAGTCTGACACCATCTGTACCAGGACCGGGATTGCATGCCTGCCCAACACTCGCAAAATACCAAGCAAATTCGTTCATGAGACATCTCTGGAACCAACAATCAACCAACATGGGAGGCAAGAATCCAAAAAGCCCTTGCTCAATGCTGCTACCACCCAGCCTGAGAAAGCTAGTAAGTAACAAACTGGATACGGTGAGACAGGCAAAATGCACCGTCAGGCGGTCAATGCACATGCAAAAGACTGGGCGGCAATCTCCGTGAAACATCGGATGATGAATTAATACAGAGGCTGCAGGCATAGCGAGAACACATCTCTTGCAATCCCAGAGGTCAAGACAGGCTAGTCACAGACCTTGATACGAATCCATCTTCTGCAACTCAATTTCTTTGCTTCTTGGGCGGGGGAGACTTGATTGCAAGTCCAGCTGCAATCATGGCTTTGATTTCACTAAATTGAGCACTCATGGCAAAGTCATGGGAACTAATGGCCGATGCGAGGCTTTCCTTGAACAAATCGGCCATGCTATGAAACTGCTGTGTTGTATCAGCCTCCAAGGCTCTCAGTTCAGTGGTAGTGAATTCCATTTTGGTGTCAATCACACCTTTTTGGTCTTCAAGTTCTCCCATTTCTGCATGTTCCCCTGCAAAGCTTTGATTTCACGCTCTGTCACATCTCGCATGTGCTGCATCTGTTCATCCTGGCGTTGGAATTTATCTTCGATTGGTGCTCTATCTTTCTGGGAGGCTGCACTAAAGACCCCCCTGGAGTAGCACCTTTTGAGCCATTAGCATACTTGCAAGCTTTGGGCGATCCTCCTGGGAAAACTGCATGATCTTCAGTACATTGCCAGCGAGGACGTTGCTGCCCACTTGACAGGTGCCGGCTGATTGTTCCATTGAGGAAAGGTATCATCAAAACGCTTCTCGGCAACACAAGGCCATGCAGCAGCGTTGACTGATCTAACGGGCTTGGCTTTCCACCCATGCGAGTCAATCCATGCTTGGACCTGCTCTGAAGTTGTACCTACCAGAGTTGGCTCAACCCTGAAAAAGTGATTGCGAGAAACAATGTTCGGCAGCTCATCATGTGGCCTCAGCTTAGTGAAAGCTGCAGGAAAGTCCTGGTGGGCAAAACGAATGCCTTGTGCAGCAGTGTCACCTTTGAAACTCCTAACCTAACCAAGCCAAAATGGTTCTCACACTGCGACAGGTTCAGGGCAAGTTCAACAGCATTGGACTTTGTCCAGACAATCATGCACTCCGAAGAGATTTGCTTGTCCTCAGTTTTCGGACATGTGTAAACACCACCATTGCCTGAGACGTGGTGACCTGTTCGGGTGAGAAGATCTTCCCCATGGCGGTGAGACAAAGACCACATCAGACACATCGTCACCTAAGAGTCTAATCATGTGCTTCACTGGCGATTGGATCAAGGCCTCCCAAGCTTACGTGGGGATTTCATCCTTCACCGCCGTAAAGGATATCATCTGCGATTCAGTCAAAGGTATGACATTGTCCTCATCGCTTGGAATCTTGACATGCTTTGCTCCTAGTTGATGCAAGCAACCCTGCACTGTCAGTGGTTCGTTGTTGAGGCAAACTGGCAACTGGATTTTACAGCACTTGTTAGTTTCATGATGGTCACAGGCTCCTATCACCATTGCTTTACTTCATCATATTTCATGAGGACAGCACCTGAAACATTGGGGCAATCTTCTGCAGTTGGAGACAGCTAGTGTCATCCTGATTCAGAAGGAATCCACTTTCGATGGTCATTACATCAACTGGCAAATTGACAGGCGAACTTCGCGCGCTGGCTTGGAACTTCTTTTGTGCTTTCACCTTTGCTTGTCGCAACTTCTCAGCTATTTGAGGCATAGCAATATGAAGGCCCTGCGCCAATTGTGTGATGCCTTCCCATTTCTTGGAGATCCTTTTTTGGCCAAGGATGCTGGCAATGGCACTAGCACCAGCTCCACGGATCAAGGCATCTGTGACATGGACACATTCTTTCAGCTCCGCTCCTTGCGAAAGCAAAAAAGCGGCTAAAACGTTCTTCTGCTGTGTGTTCAGGTCATTTCCATGAGATGGCAATTTGTCAAATTGGCCAGCTGGTCCACCACCACGCAATGCCCGAAAGTGATCGTCGCACATGTGACATCATCTGGTCCGCATCTGGAGTAGTGCTTCAATGCCATGTCAGGATTGACCAGGCCAACATGACTGACCAAACGCACGAGGTGATGTTCACCAACAATCGTACAGGCCTGGTCCCAGATGTCAAGCAAGTCCTGCATGGGAAATGTCCTTGGTAATTTTCCACGGAATGCAGCAATGTTCCACGGCTTCACTTTGGTCATGACATCGTCGCTTCCACTCGTTGGGGTAGGCATCCCAAGGCATGTCAAGGCAGATCTCAATGGCATGACCAAAAACTGGAGCGTGACTGTCGGCACCTGTGGCAATGCAACAAAAACAATGTCAATCTGGAATGGCTCGGACAGCTTGGTGAAGATCACAGCCGCAAACCAGCCACATTTCTTCAGCATCACATCAATGCCAGTTTATGACCAGAAAGCTGTGAAGAACCTTGAACCCACCTCCCATCGCGAAGAGTCCATCAACAATCACAGCTTCAATTTCAAGGAAATCCGAAATGTCAAAACGTTTCTGATCCATTGGGTGTCATCATCTTGAGAGCAACAGAAAGGGCTGCTTCAAAATTCTGCGCTTCAAGATGGGCAATATTCTGGAAATTGTCCGAGCGCATGGCTTGTTCAATCGTCTTGAATCTGACTGGACCACCACCTCTGAGACCAAGGAGCATGAAAACAGTCAGCTCTTGATTGCCAAGCTCATTGGACTGAAGGACTCCAGATAGTGGCCACTCAGGATTGACACAACGTCCATTGACTACAAACCTCCAAGGCTTGTTGATACGGAAGCGCCTTGAAATGTCACTCCAGGCCTCATCAAATCGCTCCAAGTCACTGATGGGTCGACAAGTGCATACCATACCATACCATACCATACCATACCATACCATACCATACCCAGACATGCCACAGTTCGTTTTGCATCTCACTGCAGGATCATTGCCCACAGTGGCCCATGTTCTGATCTTAATCAGGAACATGTGAAAAGCAAGGCGGTACGCAAGTTCATCCTGTGTGATGGCCAACGCAGACGGTTTCTTCATGAGCACCCAAGAGGAGACACTGCGATCGATGACGGCTTGTGCATCAGCGACGAAAAGCCACCCAAAAGACTTGATGATGTCAATCAGGGCAATCCTGTGAAGAAACTCGGAGAACTCGCACAGTGCATGGAAAGAGCCACGGAATCTAAACTCCCCTTCATCAATGGAAATGCCAGTGAATTGCAGGATCCTCAAATCATCAGACGCACTCTCAATGTCCATTGCAAACACCGCATCAGGACAGATCATCTGTTTGTGATGCCTTTGACCTGGGCACATCGAATGCCAAAGCTGTGATCAACCACCGTGATGACATCTTGGACGGTCATGCCATGATCAGAGCACACGACACCCCTGCAAACAGCTGAACATCATAATCACCAATCGTCATCTGAGATTGGAGTGACACCCTGGCATCAAGATGCCCACCTGGCAACAGACAGCCTTCATTGGGAAGTGAAACCCCTAGAAGCGCTTTGAGTGCCATCTGAACATTGACATTCTTCTCCGCATGAAAGCAGGAAACATCCACCGGTGATCTGATCATGACACTCTGCTCTGCATGCATGGCAAGCGTGGGTTGACAGATATCTTCAAACAAGTTAAATGAAAAACCACCCCACTTTCTTTCCCACACAAGGTTCCTGGAGGTCATCCTTTTGCTCATGACTTGAATCAAAGAAGGCCAGTGCATTCGTCAGCCCCAGGAGGGCGTGAGGGGTTGCGATCGAGTTTCCAGGGAGACGAATGCATGTTCGATGGTTGCTTGGCAACCAACATGGCATGACCGTGGTTTGAAATGAGAATCTCAGGAGTAGGAATACTATGAGGCGAAGACCATTCGGAAGGGCCAGCAATGTGCCAAAAAGGCCGGCATGCTGCAACGTTGCATCAGGCAACAGGTGTCCGTATGAATAGTTGCTCATCACACGACGCACGACCGAAGATCCCATGCTCAACATCTCTTCTACAGCGTTTGAGATTGCGACCCTCTGATCCAGCGATTTTGACAACAGCTGGGGATCCATGTAAATCTTCAGCAAGTCATCATTCAAGGCACATTGGGACAACCAAGGCTCTTCAAGATCCATGATATTCAGGTGGCCAAGTGACCGGCAAATGGGGAAACAACTCGGCTGAATCCAACGTTACAATGATGATGAGTCGGTCTCGATGCTGCGGAGTGATTTCAGCAAGGTTGGCTGTTCTGGCAAAGCAAATGGAGTACCCACACCAATGGATGAAATCCCTAATGAACCTCCAATGTGCATGATCACGCATCCCATTCACCATTTCCATCAACACATGCGATGTCTGAGGACATTAGCAAGTCCCCATGCATGGGGCGTCAACCTTCCTTCAGAGCGCCTCAGGCCTTGCTGCATCGATGCATAACAGGTCAAAGGCATCATTTGAAAGAAAGTGTTTTCACGAATGCAGCAGCATCATGTCACCTTCTACAAACAGGCTGCAAGGTAATGGCTCAGCACCCCAGACAAAGTCACTAGGACCTACCGAGAACTGGAAACCATGAGGCCTCATGGATGCCTCAGCTGCGTCATTGTCTGCGTCAATTGCAAGCTTGTGGGCAAAATGATAGTTCAATTCTGGCAGTTTCCGCATGTCTTGCGTCCAACCGAAGTACCCACCTGCAAAAAGCCTCGCACGTGATGACATCAGGCTCAGGAAATTCGATCCTAGAGTCCGGGCAGGCCATGACACCTGATTGGCTTGAGGTAGTGTCCAACATGCCGTCATGAAAAATGGCCTCCAGAATCAAAAACAGACTGGTTTTGCAAACCACACCCTGCCACTGATCAGAAGCGATCGTCAAATTCACACTGGATTCCAAATCATGAGCACACCTAGCTGGCAAAAATGAAGAGCCTCGGAAGGAGTCCTGGCATGTCAAACCATCCCTCCTGATTTCATCTTTCAGCATCACGTACTCATGAGACATCACAGTCACCTGTCGGTGGGCTGTCTCGCATGTCACAACTCCAGAGCATGACTTTCTGCGCTTTGAAGACATTCCATGGCCCAATCAGCACGAAGGACACCCAGATCCTACACTACCAGCTTCACCCCGGGGAGGTTTGGACCAAGAAGCTACCCAACTTCTGACCATGGCACATACGTTCATGGACTGCAGACACGAACTCGGAAGCTATGAAGGTCGTTGACTGCTGCTTCTACCATCTTTTCATACCATTTCTGCCTGTCTGCATCTAGATATGTGGCATATACTGACAACACACGGTCCAGCTATCACAACTCTCTATAAGGAATTCTTTAACATTCTTAATCTGATTTGACGCACATAGATTCCAGGCAAGACACTTCCACAGCAGAGCAAAGCAAGAAGTCCTCTCGAGATTCTCATGGTGACGCCTGATCGCCCGGCAAAATGCACGCAATATCAACTCACATCCGAACAACCTGAACAAACGCCTATGTAAACAAGAATAACATGTATCTGCAGGTTTGCTGCACAGACATATCATAGTGAATTGGTCCTGTGCACCTGTCTAGAAGATGACCGAAAGGATTATCTCTCTGCATTGAACTATATACAAGATTAGGATTCATTTCTTAAAGAGCTTACTTTAGCCAATGACACACAAACACCCTCCACTCCCGGCCAAGCAGCAACAATTGGAGGGTCCAACCTGCACCCCTTCAGTCCTACTTCTACCCCTGAGCCCAAAAGCGGGGAGTGCGCCATGGTATGCCTCACGGAATGTGCCCTAGTGGCAAATAGCAAGCGACACAGTCACCTATGTTGGTGGTACCAAATCCGGGAGATCCCTGTCCCGAGATAATGAGTTCAGTAGAAAGAACTAAATAATTTCAAAGGCACATGAATCTGCACCTAGAACCAAACTCTTTGTGCTTTATGGAAAGCCAGAAGACAGCAACACCATCCTGACTGGTATGGTTCGAAGTGTCTCTTGTTCAGGAGACAGTATGAGTGAAATAGTAAGCGCGAGACTAGATCTAGAGTACAGTTCAAATCCTGAATCCATTGCAACCTCGCTGTTGTTGTGCGGAAGCTGCCGTTTCACAGGGACGTTCCGGTGATGCTTAAGCACGTTGTAAGTTTTTGGCCATGAAAACGCAACAGTTGCAACAACAAACAGATTGCACAGCTCACTTTATTCAAAGGTCGGGTCTGCTATGAGGAAAACCCACACACACCATATGTCATAAGTGGATCATAAATCAAAGGTCAAAAGTCACAAGTAGAGGATGCGACCAACAGGACAAGTATCGGCCACCGACGAAGAACTTTGGCCATCTTCTATTTTGCACATTGGCAGAATGCGGCGTAACCGCGTAACTTTCCATATTCTCAATATTCCGAGCTTGAGGACTACTCGTTTGGCCCCCAGACAGCTGTTGTCTCATGAAAGGCACATCATCATGTCTTCGAAAATCAAAAAAAAACACGCGCACACACACAGCCATTCCAGCCTTAGAGATGCAAGAACTCGATGCCCTGACAAACCACATGGCAAGCCGCGTCACAACAAATGGTTTGACTGCGCCCCAAGGTTATACAACGAATGGTCACTCGGATCATCTCCAGATTCGGCCTGGACTCCGCCGACTCCAGTCAAAATCCTATTCAATGATCATGTTGGCATGTTGATCTCCCCAAGCTTGAAGTGTTGAGTTCTCACCCATCTCTTACTGTGGCATGGTCAGGCCTGCAGCTGTAGCTGTGTCAATCTCGGAAGCACTTAAATTGGACACTGCCTCCACATTCGAATGTTTGGCCAAGAGAAGAGCAAAGATTCAATTGATGTGTCAACTTGCAAATGCAAGTCTCTTTTTTCACATGCCGGATCCAAAATGTGTGTTGTCCAAAACCTGTCTGTGGCGCCAGCAGTCAAACATACCTGGCTTGAAGGTGTGCTGAAATGCTTTAAACAGGTCCACAAAACATCAATTTGCATGGAAGTAAATGTTTTTGGGGAACATTTTTCCTTTTGGGCATTCCTTTCCTCGGAGACAAACGATCCCAAACAAATGGCCTGACTACTATCCCCATCCAAGGAAGGCAGTCTCTCCAGTGGATCCTCCAGACATCTGGAAGCGCAGTGCTTGGAATAAGCAGCCAAACTATGCCAACTGCAGTTTCTGACATAAGCACGGTGTCATATGGCATTAAATGGGTGTGTCTGAAAATGGGGTATACCCCGAAACTGCCATGTTCATAAGAACGTGAACCAATGGATTTTGGGGTACCGTATTTTCGGCCAGTATCAGATCAGTCATCATCAGTCAAATTTTGCTGCAAATTAGGAGGTACCCAAAAATTTTGTTGTCTTGCCATATGTTTGCCATGAAATTTGCATTTTTGATAGGGATAGTGTGTAGCCCGCTTTCAGACACACCCGAATTAGAGGTAGTTGCTTGGTTGTGCGTATTCCATTATATATCATATTCCCGTTAATGTTCAATTTTGCAACTTGTTATGTTGATGAATAAGTCTCCATGTTCAATGGTTAAACACCTCCAACCACCTACATGTTTTAAAAACCTTACCCAGTGCATTTCTCAAGAACCAAATAAGGAAAACCGAGGTTCGGACACGTCGGGCACCTTCACGGGCTGCGACCTGGTGCTGCGCGGAATTCTTGCAGGGGCCCCTTGTTTTACGTACACATATATACATATATATATGTGTGTGTGTAATGTGTATGTATATATATATGTGTATAAATATATATATATATATGTATATATATGTATATATTATATAGATTTATTGATATATATATATGCGTATGTATATATATATATATATATATGTGTACGTATATATATATATATATATACGTACATATATACGTACATATATGTACATATATATATATATCACATGTCTAGTTAAAAAATTAAAGGACCGGATAACCCCACAAGTCCACCTCTTCCAATAATGAGCGCCAAAGTTTGTAGCAGGGACGGAGAAGGAAGGAAAGGCAAAGGAGGTGGTGAAGGATCGAAAAGTTAAAACAGGTGTGTGTGACAAAGTGGAATATGAAAGATGGTGTGTGACGAAGAAAGATGGTGTGTGTGTGTGTGACAAAGCAGTGTGTGAAAGATGGTGTGTGTGTGTGTGAAAGTTGTGTGTGAAAGAGAGCGTGTGACAAAGTTGTGTGTGAAAGATGGTGCGTGTGACAAAGTGGTGTGTGAAAGATGGTGTGGCGAAAGATGGTGTGTGACAAAGTTGTGTGTGAAGGATGGTGTGGTGAAAGATGGTGTGTGACAAAGTGGTGTGTGAAGGATCGTGTGGTGAAAGATGGTGTGGGTGAAAGTTCTGTGTGAAAGAGAGCGTGTGACAAAGTTGTGTGAGGAACGGTGTGTGACAAAGTGGTGTGTGACAAAGTTGTGTGTGAAAAATGGTGTGGTGAAAGATGGTGTGTGGAAGATGGTGTGGTGAAAGATGGTGTGCGACAAAGTGGTGTGTGACAAAGTGGTGTGAGAGGGTGTGTCAAAGATGGTGTGTGACAAAGCGGTGTGTCAAAGATGGTGTGTGTGACAAAGTTGTGTGTCAAAGATGGTGGGTGACAAAGTGGTGTGTGAAAGATGGTGCGTGAAAGATGGTGGGTGACAAAGTTGGGTGTGAAAGATGGTGTGTGACAAAGTGGTGTGTGAAAGAGGGTGTGTCAAAGATGGTGCCACGCCTGCCACGCAAAACGAAGGTGGATGTGAGATTGCGCCGCGCCTCCCACGTGAAACGAAGGTGGCTGTCACCTTGTGCCACGCCTGCCACGCAAAGTGCCGCGGCGTCACGGGCGACCAAAACCAGCCCAAGCGCGCCACCCGGTGCCATATACGTGCCACGCCTGCCACGCAAAACGAAGGTGGATGTGAGAGTGTGCCACGCCTGCAATGTGAAACGCACGTCGATGTCACCAAGTGCCACGCCTGCCACGCAAAGTGCCGCGGCGTCACGGGCGACCAAAACCAGCCCAAGCGCGCCACCCAGTGCCATAAGTGCCACGCCTGCCACGCAAAACGAAGGTGGATGTGAGAGTGTGCCACGCCTGCCACGTGAAACGCACGTCGCTGTCACCAAGTGCCACGCCTGCCACGCAAAGTGCCGCGGCGTCACGGGCGACCAAAACCAGCCCAAGCGCGCCACCCAGTGCCATAAGTGCCACGCCTGCCACGCAAAACGAAGGTGGATGTGAGAGTGTGCCACGCCTGCCACGCAAAGTGCCGCGGCGTCACGGGCGACCAAAACCAGCCCAAGCGCGCCCAGTGCCATAAGTGCCACGCCTGCCACGCAAAACGAAGGTGGATGTGAGAGTGTGCCACGCTTGCAATGTGAAATGCACGTCGATGTCACCAAGTGCCACGCCTGCCACGCAAAGTGCCGCGGCGTCACGGGCGACCAAAACCAGCCCAAGCGCGCCACCCAATGCCACAAGTGCCACGCCTGCCACGCAAAACGAAGGTGGATGTGAGAGTGTGCCACGCCTGCCACGTGAAACGCACGTCGATGTCACCAAGTGCCACGCCTGCCACGCAAAGTGCCGCGGCGTCACGGGCGACCAAAACCAGCCCAAGCGCGCCACCCAATGCCACAAGTGCCACGCCTGCCACGCAAAACGAAGGTGGATGTGAGAGTGTGCCACGCCTGCCACGTGAAACGCACGTCGATGTCACCAAGTGCCACGCCTGCCACGCAAAGTGCCGATATATGTGACAGATGGTATGTGACAAAGTTGTGTGTGTGTGTGTGTTAAGTTTGTGTGTGTGTGTGAAGTTATTGTATGTGTGACAATGTGTAAGATGGTATGTGACGAAGGTGTGTGTGTGTGTGAAGTCATGTATGTGAAGGACAATGTGTAAGATGGTATGTGACGAAGGTGTGTGTGAAGTCATGTATGTGACAGATGGTATGTGACAAAGTTGTGTGTTAAGTGTATGTATGTGCCAATGTGACAGATGGTATGTGACAAAGTTGTGTGTTAAGTTTATGTATGTGACAGATAGTTTGTGACAAAGTTGTGTGCTAAGTTTGTGTGTGTGTGAAGTTATTGTATGGTAGGCGGAGACGGGCGGACGGAGGAGGAGGAGGAGGAGGAGGAGGCTCGGGATACAGAATCAAAAACAAGAACCCCACACAAAGTTGTGGGGAAATATATATATATACACATATTTTTATATATATATAGCACATATATGGTACGAGTGTCTTCATCTATTTATCTATGTTTGTGTTTATTGATGTTTTATTCATTTATCTTATATGCAAACATTGGTGTTTATATACACATATATGTATATACATACATGCTCAGACCCCCCAAGACTTACTTGTTTAATGATTTCACCAGAAAAAGATGCAGCCCACGAACCCGAATGCTCACACGTATAATAACGAACCCCTGAAGTCATAGTGCGGTATCAGCAAAAGAAGTTGTGCAGAGCATGCAGCGTGAAGCGTGGAGCGTAGCTGCCTGAAATATAAAAAGCAGACGCTGATCTGGTTAGCACGTTTTTTCCAGCTTCGGCATCCCGCAGCTCCGCGCCGTCAGGCGTCTTCCAACACCTGACAAATTGCTGCAAACTCTATGGAAAAGTGAAATGCAAAGACATCGCCGCTAACGGCTGTAGAATCAAACGTGGACATCACCATGTCTCACGTCAAATCAGGATATGCATAAAGTTACACAGTTTGCTGCATGTCCATAACCATGTTTCACGCCTCCAAAGGCGCACAGCATCGCAATGCTAGGAGCGACAGCAGCCGCCTGTGCAGCAAAAGTGGTACTGAATGGTTTACAAAACTGAAACTCACGTCAAAAAGATACCGAAGTGTTAGACAGTCAGACTGCACATGTATAGCTGCAGATACTTTGAAAACATGTAACCGAAGACAATAACTTTGTTTATGCCACCGCACAAAAGAGCTGCCACAGGCCACAGCAGTCCATCCAGCGTTTCACCAAGACCTCACGAAAGGAAGCGCCGAATCAGCCATAGCTTCCATGCCTGAGAAGTTACACATTCCCACCAACACGCTGTTGCTTGGATCATCATCGGGGACAACGCCGCTCACGGCGCTCCAGCAGGTGCAGCGTCGCTTGACACATCACCTACATTGGTCGATGCCATGTTCACATAGCGACAGACCCACTGCTTGCAGCTGACAATGGCATTTGAGCAAAGAAGAGTCAACCAAATTTAAAATAAGACCCCTTAAAATTTTATCATATATATATATACATGTATACATCTATCTGTATATACATATATACATATATCTGTATATGCACATATTTAAATATGGCAACTTTCCACCTTTCAATTCTGTCCCCAACATCCGGAAGAGACAGTTGCAGTAACAAAACCCTTCCCGGTGCCAGCCTTCAACTCTGCCACAGCACCGGCAACGCACGAGCTGCAGCGCAACCAGCCCAGCATAGTTATTGCTCCTGGCGCCACGCAAATAATTCGAACGATCTGATTTCTTGTCCACCAACGTGGCTCCAAAGTGCACGGTAATTCTTCTGTCCAAAAAGAAATTAACAGGATGATACATGTGGTTTCCACATTTATCAAACATATCAAGTATTCAATCATCAATAGTAATTATTGTATCCGCTACATACACTTTCTCATTCGATCAGCAAGGATGCAAAAGAAAGCTACCATGTGGTAAAAGCAGCAATGCACAATCATGTGTCATGTAAAACGATTCCAACAATCCGATGCCTTTCCACTGCTCTCTGCGATTCTCATACCCAAGCCAGCAGCACGCCGCAGCAAGCAGTCTCACTCAAACCTGTGCAGCCCACTGTGTGGAAGCAAATGATACGTCAACGACCCTGTTGAAGCCACTAAGATATGGAAACAACTTATATTTTGCATGAAATACATAATCTCACGAAAAGCACGGCCAGGTCATCAGAAACGCCCGACCTTCCAATGATGTCGGAAAAGAAAATGTCGAAGTACTGCTCAAAGACGATCAAAGAAACAATCGCTGAGTGAAGCTTTCTCAGAAAAAAAGACGATCCCTTCCACTAGCAAGTACATCCTCTGCAAGCAGACAACCCCAGCGTCGAGCAAATGCATCCTCCGCTCGCTTCTCATCATGTCAGCTGCTTTGGCAACCGCTCGCAACTTTGAAAAAAAACATTCACTCCAATACAACCAGCAAGAAAACAGCACGTCGCGTCTCATCACCCTCCTTCATGCATTCAAATCAATTGTCAGTGCGGACGTCACCGTATACCAGATCAGAAGCGTCGCATCTATCTGCATGCTGCCACCTTTTCCAGCAGAGTTGGCGGCGCCGCATCCGGTTCGAAGCAAGCATGACATTCGCCATCTTTCTCAAAGATCAACGCTTGGAAACGCATTTCATCAACGTAATACAGGCAAAGCCACAAACACGGATTTTCTTTCATTCCGACATAAGCATGCAGTACCTTACCAGAAGCAGTATCCTCGGATGCCACAGACATGTTGGGCCGCATATTTCCAGCCATGATGAAAGACACGTTCAACTCATCGGACAAGGCCGCGATGTCCACATCCGTCGGCCAGTGGCGATTGCCACATGTTTCCAGCTGCACAGCAACTTCATGTTGCAACTTTGCCAATGCAGCAACACCTGAACAAATACGTTTGCTCGGAGTCACCGTACTGTCTCCTTCCTGAAAGCGAACCTGCAAAGCATCATCAAGGACTTGGACATCCACGACAACATTGACAGTGGTCAAAAACTCGAAAGGTGACTTTCGCAGTAGTGCCAGCATAGACCATTGGTCCATCCATGCTCCAGCCTTTTCACGGACCACACAGTAGTAACAAAATCAACGAAGGCTTTCCCAGACAACCCACGGAAATGTCGACCGACAACTCCACGCAGAGCTTTTGCAACCGCTTTCCGATCCCTGCCAGCAAGAGTAGGAGGAAGCCCAAGTGAATCTACCACAGCAGGCATCGAGTCACGTGCCAAAATCAAAACGGCAGCAACGGATAGAAAGAAGCAATCGCCACCACCACCCGCATCGGCAGCATAAGCACGCAAATGACAGCGTTTCCAGAAAAATAATTTGGTCTGGTCGGCCACTTCCGGCACTTGCTCACATCCAAGTCGGCGGCAAAAATCTTTTCTCAATTCCTTCCATTGCATGGGCTGGCTGACGCTCTGGAAAATGCCGACAGATAACTTCTGGCTGCTTCAATCGCATCGATCGAAGTCGTTGCAACTTCCTGTTTCGCTTTCAGCAAACACATGTCACACCGAAACAAACTTTTTATTCCAAATACACACATCTCATCACCCCATGAAACATGTCAATTCTTTGGTGCAACATATCCTTTTGGTCTCTACCCACCTCGATGCAATACAATCTGCAAGATGAGCATCATCACCTTCCATTTCTGAAGCAGCAAAGATGCCACTGTACGTCGACAACAATTCTTCGCTCACTGAAGCTTTCTCTGCCAGCAGACGATCCCAGCGTCGAGCGAGTGCATCCTCTGCTCGCTTCTCATCAGTGTCGACTCCGGCCGCTTTAGCAAACACTGGGAACTTTGAAAATTTTATTCGCTGCAATACAAACTGCAAGATGACCATCATCACCTTCCATCTCTGAAGCAGCAAAGATGCCACTGTAAGTTGACAACAATTCTTCGCTCACTGAAGCTTTCTCTGCCAGCAGACGATCCCAGCGTCGAGCGAATGCATCCTCAGCTCGCTGCTCATCAGTGTCGGCTGCTTGCCGCTTTGACAACCGATGGGAACTTTGAAACTGCAAGATGAGCATCATCACCTTCCATGTCTGAAGCAGCAAAGATGCCACTGTACGTTGACAACAATTCTTTGCTCACTGAAGCTATCTCTGCAAGCAGACGATCCCAGCGTCGAGCAAGTGCATCCTCTGCTCGCTTTTATCAGTGTCGACTCCTTGCCGCTTTGGCAACCGCTGGGAGCTTTGAAAAAAATCCATCACTGCAATACAAACTGCAAGATGAGCGTCATCCTCTTCCATCTCTGAAGCAGCAAAGATGCCACTGTACGTGGACAACAATTCTGAGTTGCCAGACTCTTGCTCTGCAACCAGACGATCCCAGCGTCGAGCGAGTGCATCCTCTGCTCGCTTCTCAGCAGTGTCAGCCGCTTGCCGCTTTGGCCACCGCTTGCAACTTTGAAAAAATTCAGTCGCTGCAATACAAACAATCAGATGAGCATCATCACCTTCCACTTCCGAAGCTGCAAAGATGCGATTGTGTGCATTCAACAAATCCTCAGCGAGTGCCGCTTTCTGTTCCAGAAGACGATCCCAGCGTCGAGCCAGTGCATCCTCTGCTCGCTGCTCATCCCTCTGTATGTTTTGCCTCCGGGGTATGCGTCCATGCAAATCGTAGAATTTCAAAGTATCCTCGCAAATTTCCCGGCGCCAATCATGCTTCAACAAATGCAAGAGCTTCAGTTTCTTCAGTTTCCAAGACAAAGATCGACTGCTTGCAAGATCAGAATGCTGAGACGGCATCTGCCCATGTTCTGCAACAAACTGCTCAAGCTCAGCACGAGCAATATCAGCCTTCTCTGCATCTGATTTCTTCTTTGGAGGAAAGAGAGGGTAATAAGACGACAGCAACAAGAAGAAGAACCACACGGGACACCGCCGCGACGTAGTCCAACCAATCTGCAAGAATATTCCGGTGTAAACAACAATTCCGACCAACATGAACGTGTACATTCGACACGTCCAGGTACTGTCTGCATGCAATCCCAAATGACGCGCCAACACAACCGCCAGACCAAATAACACCTCGGCGCGGAGAGACAAAACAAACAATCCAACAAAAAAGGCAAAATCATGCCACCATCATCCCCCACTTGCATGCTATAATGACACGAAAAGGCTTCTACTGACCACCGTTGCACTGCTCAAAACGAAAGCAAAGACAACTTTGATAGACTGTCTCCTCACAGTATGCGTAACCTGAAACTACAAAATGCAATCGAATCAACGTGTGCAGCAACAGCTGTTTTACATGAAGCCCAGGCACTGCGATGTCAACATGGTTTTTGATTCCCGCGCTGTATAGTATGGCACACGTTGCATAAACTCCAGAAGCAACGTCTCTTGCCGCAGCAAACCATGTACATGTCTCAGCTGCACACAGCGCAGGAAGCTCGGCAGCAGCACAGCAGCACTGACACCAAGCGGCGTGGTCAGCGGCAGCAGCATCGCCAAGCAGCAGCCACAAGCCGCCACAAGCCACAGCGCCGCAGCAGCAACATACCGCGCGACGCGCCCTCTCAAGCAGCCAGCGCGCCCAAGCTTACGCCATTGCAGCGCTGGCTGTCGACTCGCCTTAAAACAAAACAAATCCGTCACATGTCTGCAAACAGGCACATCTCTACACACATTTGCCTCCAACAATATGATTCGAGTGCATGCGAGTTCTGCGTATGCTCTGTCATCAAATAGCCGACCCCCAATGTGGTGACAAAAAAGGTAAAACACCACCAGCAACAGCTCTTCACACGACATGCTTGAAACACTGTGTGCGAAGTCTGCATGAGCTGAGCCCAGCCAACATCTTTCCAACTTTGGTGAAAATAGACAACAGTAACACGACAGCAACCGTTTGAACATCGCTGTCTTGCATTCTCTCTACACACCTCATGCCTGAATCAGCACCACTCGAGTGCATGCGAAATCTGCACATGTTTTTGTCATGAACTGTGAATGCTGAGCGACCTCTTGAAGCTGAGCACAGCCGAAATCTTTCCAAATCATGGAAATATGTAAACCAGCAACAGAACAGCAACCCTCAAACATCAGTGAACAGCAACATCTGCACACAACCTCATGCTTGCAACAATATAACGCCATGCTTGCACAGCACTGCAACAAAGCCAAGCCTCCACGACCCAAAGTGCACATGTGAGACGTAAAGTGTAAAACGTGTAATGTGGAGTTGCCAAATGTAAAGCGTGAACTGTAAAGTGTCGCCTGTGGAGTGTAAAGTGTGGAGTGCAAAGTGTAGAGTGTAGAGTGTAGAGTGTAAAGTGTGGAGTGCAAAGTGTAGAGTGTAGAGTGTAGAGTGTAAAGTGCGGAGTGTAAAGTGTAAAGTGTGGAGCGTAGAGTGTAACGTGTAGAGTGTGGAGTGCAAAGTACAGAGTGTAAAGTGTGGAGTGTAAAGTGTGGAGTGTAAAGTGTAGAGTGTAAAGTGTGGAGTGTGGGGTGTGAAGTGTAGAGTGTGGAGTGTCGAGCGCAAAGTCTGGAGTGTGGAGTGTGGAGTGTAGTGCTGCGCCTGCCCGAAAAACTGGAACATATCCTCTGAAAACGGCGCAAAAGTATTGCGCCTCATCTGGACCACTGAAGTCTACAAGAAATGGGCCCTGGCCTTGAACCACCACTTGATTCATTTTGATCAATGTAGGCTAGGTCAAATGTCCAAAAGAGGACCACGCTGTCTACCACTCTGCCACTCCACCATTGGCAAGGTCTTCCAATGTGACCACACCAGACTGCCACACAAAACGACTCTTGTGTGGAGTCTCGAGTGTAAAGTGCGGAGTGTGGAGTGCAGAGTGTGGAGTGTAGTGCTGTGGCTGCCAGAAAAACTGGAACTCATCGTCTGAAAACGGCGCCAAAGTATTGCGCCTGCCACACAAAACGACTTTCGACACGTTACGAAACACGTCTCAATGTCACGAAGTGCCAAGCCGGGCAGGTAAAACAACATTACAACCTGATTTGACACCTTCAAAAGGGATAGATTTTGCAGCTTCCCCCCATAGACACGGCGAAGCCAGAGGAAAACCAGAGACTCGAGACGAGACATGTTGGAGCATCAAAATGAGCATTTCCTGCGAGACCTCCTCCAACTTTGACACTTTGTAGCTTCAAAATCGGTGTTTTCCTGAACATAAAAATTTGCAACCTCAAAATCGATGTTTCGTGCGAGGTTTCCATCAATTTTCACCACCTTGTCACCACTTCACGCAGCCCTGACAATGCCATTCGAACAAAACAAGCCACAAGACACGTCTAAAGTGCTGCGCCTGCCACGCAAAAGCACGATGATGGTCTCCAAAGTGCTGCCCCTGCCAGGGAAAATGCAACGCATCTTCTGAAAACGTCGCAAAAGTATTGCGCCTGCCACACAAAACGACTTTCCACACGTTACGAAACACGTCTGAATGTCACGAAGTGCCACGCTTGCCACGCGAAACGAAGCAACGCGACGATTGAAACCTCCAAAAATGACCCCTTTTGCAGAACTTACCATACGGCGGCCCTCACGCAGACGGTTGCGAACGGTTGCGGACGGTTGCGGACGGTTGCGGACGGTTGCGGGCGGTTGCGGACGGTTGCGGACGGTTGCTATCGTAAACACAACATCGAGCGAACACACCCTCAACCCCCAGTCCCCCAGAATGAAACGGGAACCCTTGCTACGCATTCGGGAAAAAAACGCCATATGAAAGCTAAATGTTCAAATCTGGAGTTCATGCTCACTTCCAATGACCTGTACTCTCAAATCCTTGTAGCCCAGCACCTGCACCAGGACCTAATATCAGGTGTTATGCTCAAAGCTGTTTAGTGCCTGTGCGCACAGAGACAGGTACACAATGGATTTTAGATTATTTTGGATTATCTATGGATATTGCGAGCAAATAAATGGCCACAGCATGACTCGTTCTTACTGGCTGTTATCTGTGTGTACACTATACAAGCATTCCCAGATGTACATGTCGCGGCATATGTTGCAAAACATGGCGCTGTTGTTGACATTCGGACGGTCTTTACAGGCGTACAATGAAAACACTGATTAAACGGATTGCGAGGATTGAATACGCGAGCAGCTAAAATTTTACTGAAGAAGCTTGAAGACGCTCGAAACATCAATAAGAATCAACTTGGTTCTTGGGTGGGCGGTGTTGCAATTGATCCCTTGCCGGGGTCGGATTGTTTAAATGTGTATACATGTATACTTATATATATACATATATTTACATATATATATATACATGTTACATATATATATATACATATTATATTATTATCATCATTATCATTACTATTTTTGTCTTTTCCAATTTATATATATATATATTTATTTATTCATTCATGAGTACATGTGCTCGGTACATTCAAAATAAGTATTGTACATTTCAAAACTGCATAATCTACCGTAATATGAATGTGTAATCAATAGCCAGTGACACGTTGCTTTACTTTCCACCTCCTGCCCTGAGGGCCGTTCCAAAGGTTGAAGCATTTGCTCTGCCTCAGCCTCCGAACTCCGAACAATGAAAGGAAGACATCCCCCACACCCTGTACACTATTTCATTTCAACAGAGACTGAGGGCAAGAGTTCGCCTTGATGATGACAAATACATACAGATACATGAAACATCATCAAACTCCATTTCCTTTTGCGAATTGGTGGAGCGGGGAAAACCCACTCGTTTGCTCAACTCGACATAGAGACAGCGTTCGCTACAGTACATTGTAGGAGTCTGCTTCTGCCTCTGCGAGCGCAATTTCCTCCTGCAAGATGTTTCACAGACATCAAAATAAAGCCAAAGAGGAGTGCAGGATGCCAGTTGCAATCGACCAATCTTCGGCACAAGTTTGGAAGAAGTGTGCTTTGCAGACCTTGGCAATGCGCTTCCCAGCAGACTGCGGCTCCTGCAAGCACTTCGGTGCCAGGACTTGGGTTCAAAACTCACCGAAAAACTGTCGGAAAATTTGGCCTTCCCTGTTGGGTCAGTTTAGACAGCATGAACGCAGGACTTTGCAAGGTTTCTTCATCCAACACAAAGCCAAGAAAACCCAAACTGCTCCTCAAAACACAAGTAAGGTATTCAAACCGTTGGTGCAAACGGCAACCATTTGTAGTCCAAACATATCTTTCAAGGCGTTCTAGCGAGGAAAAAGGGGATTGTGAATGATCCTACTAGACATAGGGCATACTCTTCCCTGCCAAAAAATCAGAATTACACCCAGTTATCCAAGAGGATCTCACCGCTCCTCAGCTTTCTGAAGCTGCAGGTCCTGTGCCACAAGTGGAGACCCATCAAGAAGAAGCGACGCACCAAAGCAGCAGCACAACTACACGACATCATTACTAGCACCCTGACATTACAACGCTTTCAAGAATGGTACAACACGTCTTGTTGTAACTTCAGGATCTTCAAAGCCTAGCACCTATATCAGACTAACTCATCTAATATTGCTAGGTTCTGTTCGGGGATCCTAATTCCTTACAGCTGCTTGAAATAAACAGTCTAATGTGTCCAGTCGAAGGCTTCAATCTGCTTCACATGTTGCTTTTCTTTGCAGGCGCAATCAAGCACCACTTTCAACACTCAACAGGTATAATATCCTATGATTGAGGTGAGGGAATTAAACCCACATTTTCGGATTGACGAGCTTGATCGATTTCAAATCAATGGAAGTTGGTAGGTGGGAACTCTTTGTTGACTCTGCATGGAGGGATGGGTTTGTGGACAAAAGTGCTGTGGATCCTTTGACACGTAGTACGCTGCCTTTACAATCCCTGGTAACACTATGTAACGTGAGCCTTTATTCACTTCTCGCTGGACCCTTGATGATAATTGCATGTCTTCTGATAACTTCTTCCGAATAAAAGTTTCTCGGTCGGGCGAGCGTGTTGAGTTCGGAGTGTCGCTCTGAGCCCAGGTCCTTCTGGGCAACCAAAGTATTGAGATAGGCCAGCTCCACCTGTGACAAATCTCATGACCAGTGTGCGGAAGTGGACTGGTCTTTGTTGTGTATACGGATATTTGTCCAGATGTTATTGCGGGCCAACGAAAAGACAGACTGCAAGTAAAAGATGCAACAAAAGGAGCTCGTTCGTCTTGGGAGAAAGAAAGCGAAAAATGCCTCGCCCGGCGGCCGACCGCTGGGTGCCAAAAACTGGAGTACAGAACAACAATTCAGCTCCGCTCCGCCTGTGCCAAGTGCACCTCTGCCTCCCGACGCTTGATCGAAGCACGGAGGCAGCTGATCTCGCACTGGGCATCCTTGCAGGATGCAAAGTAACAACTGGAAATGGAAGACCTGCAGCGATGAGAAGCTAATTCTTTAGCTCCTGGTCTAAGAAGCGCTTTAATACACAATTGTCCCTGTTTAATTGCTTATTGTCGTCCGCAGACATTTTCTCGTAAGTATACCATAGGCCATAGGCCACCCAAGTCCTTTCAGCAGCTATCGCGTCAGGACCGCTATCCCTCCCTCAAGGATCCCTACCAAAAGCTGAGAGGAAGAAGGAGAGATTAGTGAAGTTTGTGTTGAAGTCAAAGGGATGGGTATCTAAGCGTGTAGATATGAAGATGCTGAGGAGATGCATAGATGGGTCGCCGACTGGATGGCTAAACCCACAGAAGAACAGAGACGCCAAGAACAACAAAGAGAAAGATATGCAGATCAAAGGACAGAAGTCTAGATGCTAAGCTAAATGGATGATAGACTGTCGACGGATAGCAGGATAGATGACAGCAGGATGCACACGGATGGACAGGGATGGTCGATAGGTTAAGTAGCCAGCTAGCTACAGAGAGCCATAGATATCTGGGAAAAACATGGAAAAAAGCTCTCTGGTTTGACATTGCTTTACTTCGGGTTCAAAACACCAAGTAATTCTCGGTTTCTAGAGCAAAATCTGATTTTCCTGTCCAATCTTTACCCTCCTGCCTGCATGCTCGAAGTCCTTGCCTGAAACAGGTGCTGACAACGCAAACAAAAGCTATCGACGATCTGTCAGAAATCCCGCAACTTGGATGTATCTTCGGTATCCAACTGTTTAGCGACGCTCGTCTTTTGAGATCTCTACAATCAATTACTTCATCAGTACCAGGGGATACCCTGTAACTGTATGTGTATTTGAATATAATACAGGCAGCTACATATATATATATATATTATATATATATATACATGCAAATGAATACATACCTGAAGTGTATATACCATATATTATAATATTTGAGTGTTTAAAAAATATTGTATTACATCCATCATCTATGGTTCTTGAACGTTGGATGGCCCCTTGAGACCCAAGCCACGACCCAGAAAGCATAGTATTGCCAGTCGAGTGCTATTGAGTTTTGGGGTTTTGAAGTTTTGAAAACCGAAAACTTTGTCTTTACCAATGTTCTGCCTGCACTTTGTGTTTACCAAGTCCGTACCTGGAAAGACAAGAGGGCCTCCTTGGACCACTGGATGGTCTGGAGGTGTTCTTTTGTTGGGAAGACATGGGAAAACCTGTGCGGTAAATATAAATTACTAATTACAGTTTTGCATAATCCCCAATACGCGTTGCTTAAATCCCCCTTTGTTCCAAGCTTGCGATGAAATATGACGAACATGCCAAAAGCATCCGAAAGCACGAAATGCGTTGTTCAAACATGTTCAGACTTCTTTTTGAAGGTGCCCTTGACACAGTGTTATGTTTCACGTCCTCACTCCTCACACGACAGCACTTTTTACATTCAACGGCAGATTCAAGAAATCTTCAAGCAAACAGAGAAGCTTCGTCCCTTGACTCAAATGTACCGAAGTTCTACAAGTGGAGAGGTTTCGTCAATTCAGCAGTTGGCATATCATTCGGCTTCTCATGCTGTTCCTCCTGTTCGTTGCGCGATCCTTCTTCGTCTCGTGAATATTCAGCGTTTTCAGGGGTCGAAAGTGACAAAGGCGAAAATTGGTCCAGCGAAATAGCACGGACAAAATCCATCAAATTAGGTTCATCTTCCGATTGAGTGTCTTCAGGTTCGCCTCCTTCTTCCATGGAAAGAATTCGTTGCAGATCTGCGTCCACTTCGTTGCTTGGACAAACAGCCTCTTCGCCGGACACGAGGATCCAAAGGCATGCCCTCATGACCACAATGCATCCAGTATAGCCAATCAGTTTCCACCAAGGTGCACCGTCCATCTCCCGTAGGATTATCAGGGCACTCAAGCTGTTCGAGACAATGTTGGACCCCTGGAAGATCGTGACCATATAGAGAGCTTCATACTTTTGCAGTCCTCTAGTCATATAAGGAACATTGGCCACGGCGAAAAATAGTGCTCCGCTCAAGAGAATCCATGGAAGCCAGTGCCCCCAGGGGCTGCACATGTGTGCAGAAGCACAATCGGAAGCAAAAACTGCTGCCACCCGCGTGCACCACATGCACCGAACCTTTCGGCGAGCGCTTGCGAAGCCACATGTTTAAAAAGAACCACATTGCGAACATCAAGCCATATACCAGGACCGTCCATCGCAGAAGAATCTCTTCAGCACGCTCCAAAGTCCAGACCTCTTCATCTTCATTCTGATTCTTAAAGAAAATGGATATTGTCGCTGTGATGAAGACCATCACCAATGCAAATAATCTGCAGGGGTTCAGCAATATGAGGTGTCTTTGAAAGGCCTTGACAACACATCCCCCTGTTAAAAAGCTAGTGGTTTACCAATCCTCGGTCGGCATCATTTGACAACACCAGAGAGATGGTCTCAAGTGGTACAAGATTCCCCTATCGAAAATGTTCACATTATATACACGCATCAAGCTACTATTCACCCAGCTTTACACAGCTATCGCAGGCCCTTCACCAGTTCCAAACCGCTCCTACGGGTCGTGAGCTTCTCACCCAAGGTGAAAGGAGCGACGACGGCATTGATCACCTTGCTATACGATTGGTTGTGGGCACCCATGGCACCAAAAGAATCAGTTGAATGGAATTCATCCTCCCATTCAAAAAATGGAAAAAACATACCATGACCTTTCTTTTGGTACTTAAAAACGTCCTCAGATGGGGAAAATAATTATTACTACCCAAATCATAAGTGCTACACACACGTTCAGTGATGAAAAATCCAACATGTTTGTTTATAACCAAATAAACCCAACAATTTGCGTGGTCTGAAAGCACTTTTGTTGCTAAGTAATTCACCGTGTTTGCTACTCTTCCCCGGTTTGTTTTGACAAAACACCCAGTGACAATGTTGAAACCAGAGAAGGGAGCAATGACAGCGGCCGTCGCAAATGCATAGCCAGCTACGTCGCACAGAGGTCCAAAAAATACGTTCATGGCCTTGGAGGTGGGTCAGCTTGGGTTCCAAAAGAATTCAACGTCTATATCAGTGTCATAATCGGTCATCATCTTGCTGTCTTGCTGTGTCAATCTCGCTGCCTGCTGAATATCATGTTTCTTTATAAATCACCCTGAAGATGGTCCCCATATGTAGCCTGTCACCAAGTCAATCCATCCAGAACTTACAGTACCAATGCATGGACACGTCCCCAACTGACGGGTTGTTCAATTATGAATGATGAGGTCACATGATGAAATGGCGGAGTCGCTTTGGCATAGGTTTCCTCATCGTTTACCCATTGGTTGTGGGAAACGGGCGGGTTTCCTGTCGAATCCCCATGTGTGGTGCCTACGGGGGGTTGTACCCAAATTTATCCCGGATAAATTTCTTGGGGCCAAGTTTTTTCGGAATAAATTTTTATTCCAAAAAAAGGGCACAACCCCAAAGGTACATGGTACACAAAAAATATCCAGACTCAATTTTGGGACCATGGGGGAAAACATCTCTGGATAAAGTTCCAGTGGCCAAGGTCCTGTTTATCTCTTTGCAAGTCTCCAACAAATTCCTCTCCGAGAAACTACAGGGGCAAGATAGAATCGTGCTTTGGCTGAAGATTTGATTTTACACCAAGCTGGCAGAAACACCAGCAGTGGGATAAAGTTCTGCCGATTCATCAATCAGCCAAAAGGGAGAAGGGCATCCAAGGGATGCCCGGCCCGGCCCCAAAAAAAATGTTCCCATCACCCCAGCAACAAGCCCCGCTTTTGCAGGACCTTCAATGAACAAAGACATCATGAAATCAGGCAAACATTGGTGATTTCATGCGGTACTCTAGGTCATCCACTTCGCTGCGAGATTCTCTAGCCATCTATTCACAAGGAAGCCCCCCAAAAAAAATATTCCCAATAGATCCAGCAGTTGCAGATTAAAAGCTATGGAACAAAAAGGAAAAAACATCAAGCTGTTTTTTCTAAATCCAGGTCACCATGCCCAGGATGAAGAAGTTGCGGCTCTCCCGCAGCTTCTCGTCCTTCTTCCTCAGCTCTGAAACGCGTAGAAACTGCATTCCGAACGTGCTCATTGTCAGACCGCAGATGACCTTGGAGTGGCATCTAAAAACAAAAGCACGCATAAATGTGTATCATTACATATCAGATAAACGTATATATATATATAATTACATATCGTACTATATAATATTTTTAAAAAAACTATTGACTTATTCATATCCATTTTACATCGTACCCGAAGGGTTTTCATTTCTGTGGGTTTAAACTGTGGTACTCCCCAAATCATTTGTCCACGGGTCGATCGTCACGTTCCCTATCAAATTGCTGTTTTGGCCCATTCTCGGACACGCCCAAATGTTGGAATTGCCCATGGTACAATAGAAAATGACCTTAAGCAAACCCAGGCTACGAGAGCAACTCCCATGAGCCACCGCATGGTGGAAAAACAATGGAAAAACTGTAGAAAGCCGCAGCACAAGGAAAGCTATTGCTTCGTCTTGAGCCCTCGCATGAGAAATTCAGTGGTACCACTGACGCGTCCTGCTCTCATTCAAGTCATTTGGATCGCAATTTTATTCTTTACGATTTGGTTTAGTTCTGCTGAGGGTCAGGAGTACCAGTTTGAACTAAATGGCATACTGATTTCAAGAAATATTGACAGGGCTCAGGTTTTTGCATGTTTTTGTCGCTCCGAAGGTGCTGTGCTACCCTGCTACCCTCAACTCGGCCTGAGGGCAACTTGGAGACCTCGGAAAATGAGGTGCAAACAAGTCATACAGTGGCAATACTCACAGGATCTTAGTCCGCACTGCTTGCATTGGCCCCCATTGGCCCCGTTGGCCCCCATTGTTGGTGGGGTAGAATGGGATGGAAAGGTTCAACAAGGCAGCTCCCTCATTTCTGTTGTAGGTGTCGTGCTGTTGGGAATGATTCAGAGATTATTACACTTCTGTGAATCCGGTTGCTGAATCCTGGGGCAGTCTTGACGTCTCACGGCCAAATCTGGCTGCTTTGTCGGGTGATGTCGGGTGGTTCCAGTCTTGACAGACCCCTTTGCCACCTTTGCAGCTGGTAAGTTTGTTCATCGTCTTCTCTCACGACACTAAAGTTCTGAAGCCTTAGTCCCTTAGTCAAACAAACCCTCTCCAAGAGCCACACGAACGTAAACGGCGAATCTCTCCATGCTGGTGATGAAGCTGTTCTGCCTGCCTCTTCAAGTCAAGGCTGCAAACTACTTGGTCTGCTTGCCACCGCTCTGTCCTATAAATTACTTTATCATGCTTTATCCATGAAAAAGTCCTAGATGGTCCTAGTATGTCCTAGTGTCTTTGACCTTCTCCCCCAACCAATGGCAACAAGCTTGCTGGGTGCCTGCCAAGCATAGCACGACATTGGCGCAGCTCAGCCTGCAGTACTTCAAACGTCATCATTCCACACACACACACACACACTAGACAAGAATGGATCATTATATGATCCGGCAGGAACTGAATCCTGAAACATGCAGATTAGATACGAAACAATGCAGGTACGTTTACACGGGTCCCGGGGGGGTGTCTTCGGTGGCCACCGACCCCCCCGGGACCCCGGTGGCCCCCTGCATTGAAATTAGAGTTAGAAAGGGAGAGGACAAAGGAAGAAAAAAAGAGAGAAGTTTTACATCTATTTAGATGTTACACACACACACACACCCGGCCGGAGCCGGGTCAACCCTGAAAGGCAAGAGGAAGAAAAAAGCGGACACACGACGGGCAGACGGCCAAAAACAGCGCAGGGGCGGGAGGGGAACAGACGGACCTCCGGAACCAACCTACACGGCGAAACGGACCTGACAAAAACAGCGCACACACCTAAACCCCACAACACGTTACGGAGAGGCACGCGGGGAAAGATTAGGGACCTATGGGGAACTAGTTGATGCCAGACAAAAAACAAAACAATTAGTTAAAAAACAGGATTCAGTTCCTCTACCTACTGTTCGTGCGATTGTGCCACAACAGGCCCGTGTTCCAGTCAGCCACAAGGGCATAAACGGCTTTCAAGTTCCATCGAATTAGATGCACAATATGTTTCACCTCACCAGATACCAAAGAGACCACACCTGCAGGAAAAGGACATGCCTGTAGCCTGTCATACATGGAGCATGTTGCTTGTCACAAGCTGAAGCTGCAGCCAAAACAAAAGGTTTGTGGTTGTTCAGCACGGCGTCCCAGGGAAGAATGCATCTCTCAAGGTTCTCATGGGACCGCAGGAGCAGCGGGACTCTTGAAAAACGGTGCAAAAACGGAAAGGCCGACTGCTTCGCTTTACTTAAACGAATTACTAGGTTAAAATGTGTGAATTCAGAATTCAGGACTGTCATCACTCACCCTGAAAAGGGTTGCCTCAAATGGCTCCATGGCACCATGTCGGAGCCACCATGGAAATCACACTAGACAAGAATGGATCATTATATGATCCGGCAGGAACTGAATCCTGAAACATGCAGATTAGATACGAAACAATGCAGGTACGTTTACACGGGTCCCGGGGGGGTGTCTTCGGTGGCCACCGACCCCCCCGGGACCCCGGTGGCCCCCTGCATTGAAATTAGAGTTAGAAAGGGAGAGGACAAAGGAAGAAAAAAAGAGAGAAGTTTTACATCTATTTAGATGTTACACACACACACACGTTTTACAGCATATTCTGTAGATTTCATCGGATTTACCACATGTTTTACCTATCAGCTCTTGATCCAATGCCTTGTTTGGTGTCTCCCAAGGCTGGCCTGCACGCACGGGATGTTCAATCGCAGCAACACGCACTCAAGCCAACATAGGTTCTCACCGTTCAAACACTCCAAAATATGATCTACATAGCATTTGCAGAGGTAAATTGGGCGTAAATAATGGTAAATTCTGGATCATCATCTTTGCTAAGCAACAACTCTCCTGCCTAATGCGCGCAGTAGCTCTTGAGCTTCGGGAGGCAATACCTTGAGCGTTCCACAGCGTGGAGATCATCTGTGGAGTGAAAAACTAACTATGGGACTATGGGATACAAGAAATAATCATATTTTTTTAGATGCATAAGGTGGTTCATGAAATAACAAAAAGAAACAAATGCTCCATTCAAAGGAGTTGGTGTTCGGTTGATTAACAGAAGCAGTCATACAACCTGCAAGAAACTCTGGTGGTTCTACTGATTAGAACAAAGCAACCATTTCTATCTCAGTTAAGTCAAGTCCATGACTCAAAGAGTGCAACTCCTATCCTAAGGTGTTCCAAGCTTTTCAAGGATATGGTCACGAGAGAAGATACAAGATATCGCGGCAGGAACCAAACTGCAACAAAGTATCCTCCGCTTCTGGTGGTGTCGCATACAACCTTGGTAAAATGAAATGGTTCACAGTTCACTGAGCAATAGCTTTCTAAGAGCCGAGTATCATCGAGTATCCGCCAAAAATTATCACAAACTTACTGCTTGCACGCCATCTATTTAGTACTACGATCACAAGATGCTTTGTGACTTTAAAGCTAAAATACACGACTGAACGAACTGTATATTTCCCATTTTACTAAACGTAAACCCGGTGCTGAGAAACTTTCATCTGCCATGCTGAGTCATTCCCGTTTCTTCAACTTAATAACAGCTACAACTGGATGTAAAGGCATCATGGGCTGGCATCTTTCTTCGTTGCACCTGCTTCCCAGTGTACTCCTCAGGCACCCACAGTGATTCTCTAGTGCTACTGTACATTGGACATATCAGACATATCCTTGACTGTTTCGAGTGGGCATATTTTCCGATTTTTCCACATGTTCTTGATTACCTTTCAACCTGGTTTGAACGACGATGTTCAATTGATGAAAGAAATATGCAAAAAAGAATGTCCCCCACCCCCTCCGCCATTAAAATACAGGATGATGAATCCATGAAATTGGTGAACGCTCTAGTCCATTTATGTTGCGTTTTAAGTAAAGTTTCGAAGCTATTGGGTCACAAGGTCCTGGAGGTTGGAAGGTGTCCTGATTTTGTTCTGCGCATTGCTGAGAGACTCTTAGCAGCTAAGAGGCTGCGAGTTGACGCTTTGCACTTGTCCACGAGGCTTCGGGCAAAGGTTCCAAGCAGCCCACGACAGTCCAGGCAATCATCTATATATGTATATCTGATATCTGGTTCAGGAAGGAAGAGGCTATTTCGAGTCAGCCTTCAGCTGTAGAGATCTTATATGCAAATCTTTGCTGTGTCCATGCCCACATAAATCAAACAAAAACCTAAAAACAGAAGAACTGATTCAAGGAATCCAATGATGCATGAGACCCACAGCAACCCCCACCAAAGCAGGCTGTACAATTGTAAGCAAGAAACAGCCGCCCAAGACAAGAACAGCTAAGGCCAAGATGGGACGCCGGCTGCCTTCTGAACCCTAGATAAAAGTTGTGTTTGTAGGTGAAAGTGTTGCTGTAAACTAGAGTGTGTTCTCCTCTTCTCACATCTTCTAAGCGCTTCTCACATCTTCTCAGCTCATCTCAGCCCTTCTCAGCTCTTGTCAGCTCTTCTCACCTCAGCTCAGCTCTTCTCAGCTCACTCTCAGATCATCTCAGCTCTTCCCTGGCCCAAAACCTGCTCCAAAACCTGATCTCGGCGTCAAAGCCGAAAAAAGTACGATTTTGAAGTTTTGTTGCAAGGAATTTTAAAAGGAAAATGAAAGGCGCCAAAAACGAGAAAAATCATTTTAAAAAAAATCGTCGCAACTTTGGCGTGCGAAAGAGCAAACCCACCTTTTGACATGATGACAAGACACCAACAATGATTTTTTCTCTTTTCGTTGGTCCAGATTTCATGGATTTCTGGACCAATCAAACTGACTGGCACATTCTCACCTTTCTACTAGCCTTCTTTTCTAGATTTGGGATGCTTGGGGGGACTTGTGGTGCTTTTGTAATACTCCAATCATCTTACTAAAAAATCGCTGCATCGTGGACGATGAAGATACTTTCTTGCAACACTTGATGTATCCTGATGTCAAACAAATCTGGGCTAGGCAATTTGATGCAATTTGCAAACATTGGACTTGTGGTTCTTGTGTTTCTTGTGTTTCCACCAATAGAACGCGGCGGCAAACTTTCAAAGTCTGCCGAGGTCAGCACTTTGACTGGATCTTTGCCATGTCATTGTCGTCTTGCCTGAGCTTTGCCAACTGCCCAGCTTCCCAGGGGCCTCTGAATGCCTCACCGTATGTCCCACATCCCGCTTCGAGGACACCGAGGACACGTCATTGGCCAGGTTGGCCATGCACATTTTGGACTCCTGGGCTTGTCATCCACCTGCACAGCACGGTTCGAACGGTACAAAAAACTGCGCAATACACATAAAGATCCGTAAAGCACCTGGTGTATCTGAGTGTATCTGGCATTTCTTTTCTGGTTTGCATACCTGGCATTTCTATGCATTTCTATCTCTCTTGGCACAACCACAATTGTTCCGAAACCACATACCTCATGAGCTGCACTTGACTGGCTGCATGTCTGTAATAGCTATCACAAGTTTTCCGCGAGAACATTGTCTTAAAAACAGGAGTGGAATCACACCAGCATTCACAGTACTTCCTATGTCGATCTTCACAGCCGGTCTTGCTTAGCACTGGAAACAAGGAAGCCTGAACAGGCGCTGCTTGCTGACAACATCGCCGCTGTGGCGCCTCACAGCTTTGGATTTTCTAATTTTGCAAGTCACGAACTTTGCAAAACGTTCCGATGCTTGAAGAAGCCATAGTGTGCCACTAATGTCGACGGCAAATTACTTTGGAGCCGGTCCTTTACACATTTTACAATCACCACAGCATGAATTCCGCTCTTGCGCAGACAGAGCTGGGCTCTGCACGTCCAAACAGACCACAGATGCTGTGCACCTCCGTCAATTTGTATGTGCGGCATGTCCGGCATGTCGTGCTTCAAGTCAAGAAACATCAAAGGTTCTACATAAAAATTGCCCAAAGGTTTCCAAGGATCGGAGCTTGCAAAGATGGAAGCCTTGAGGAACGGAATCTGTGAGGAGTTCAATGCTTCGTGAGTCGAGTGTACAATTGACCAAATACTGTAAATCATACTTCATAGTCAAAGGAGGGACTTGTTGAGGACAGTCCAAGATAGTGAGTGAGAGCGTGAGTGCTTGCTGGACGCAGTCAATGACTGTAACTGATGAACAATCTGCTGCCTCGACTATGCACAAAGGACTGGGTCAGAGAGGGTAAGCAATTGAGTGCAGAAGTGAGTTCTTGACTACGGAGTTTGCAGTTGAGTGGGGGACTGGACAAGTGATTTGTTTGGTGAAGGGCATGATGTGAGACTCACAGAGTGACTGGTTGGTTGATCGATTCAGTGAGAGAGCGAGACTGACCTTTGAGCACCTAACGTGCCAAAGCGTATGCATTCTGCCCTACCGCAGGGGACCAAATTGTCAGACCAATGCTTTAGTAAAAACATGTAAAAACTGTGTATGACTAGAAGCTGCCAAGGTACAAGAGCCTGCCAAGAGGTACAAACCTACTGATTACCAAATTTCATGAAGCTCCATCACTCTGTCGGATCTCAAAGATGCTTCACAAATCCATAAAATATACTGATACTGCAACTACATGCCACAATGTCTTACAGCAAACAAAAGCATACGAAAATCATGGTGTAGAGTGTACCCTGCAGCCCGTACATTGTACACCAACCAAACCGTATTGCAGCGCAATACAAAGTACCACAGTGAAGTGCAACGGACTTCGCTCGATAAACTACATACCCTTGCTGTTTGGTTCTGCACAGTCAATTCAAAGTGAGGGGACAGCAGCAGACCATTTGGCCGCTGTCAACAAGGGCACGGAGCTGATTTGTGATGCTCATTTGGCCAGCTCGTAGATGCTTGTGGATGTCACTTGTTGATTCCACCTAGCTATTTAAGGCAATGTAGGTGGTGATACATCTACGCTGTCAGGAAACGGAACAGCCCGTGCTTTTTGCAAACCCCTACAGTTCCTCATCCGACAAAAGCAACATGCGACAATGGACCAACTCTTACCAAAATGCAGCTTAGGCACCCTGTGCTCGGGCACGTACTGGTTGGTGTCTGTGGTCTCACAGTACTTGGCCTGAGTTTTTGAGTGCCACGGCACTTCACCAACCGGTATACAAGCCAGTTGACACAATGTCGTCTGTAAAAGGCAGTTGAGCCTGGTGTGAGCCATATATCAGTTCTGATGCCAATCAACAATCAAGGCTTAAACCAAGGTTTGAAGAGAGGCAAACTGTGGTTTTTAGTGATTGTGGAGTGAGTAAGTCTTCATGAAGAAGTGGAAACAAAAATGCAACCTGCCAAGGGACATCGCAACTGTCAAGAGATTCCTTGCCTCAAGCCGAATGCTTCCATCCTAACGACGACCACTCGTGGCATGAAACTGAGCTGCCATGCGTGGAGGTGTACCGCTGGGGACTGTGAGGTTGGGTGAAAGAGCCCTGACACCAAAAATCAGAGAAATCAGAGACAATGATAAGCAACAAGCGAATGTTTGGGAATATATGTCATATATAATTATATGATATTATATGTATATTATATATATATGTGTGTGTGTCTTGCATATATGTAGACACTAGAAAATAAGATGTGCAAGGAATGTTTGAACGCCACTTAATGTTACTACATATAAACCCGTTCAAAGCATCTAAATTCATTGTTCTCAGTCAATTGCAACCCAAACACAGGAGATCCCAAACAGATCCAACATATTATAGCAGTCAATGTGAGGAATTGCAATCACACCTGGACTCTGCAGAGACCTACCGTAGCCACTCCGGCCCCACTGTTCGAATCAGTTTCAGCTGAGCTCTTTGCATCGAAGCCAACAACAGATGTAGCGCACCTAGATTCATCCACCAACAGATGCTTGAGCGCAAAATGTCTGACATGTTGTCACATCAAAAATGCAAACAGCTTCTCAGCTGCCACAATCATCTCAATTATCAGTAGAAAATGTCACGTGTGCTGGTCCGGCAGCAGCCATGCCCTAGCACATGACCTCCATAGAATGCTGTATGTCAACTGTCACCAAAGTGCAGCTCAGGTACCCCGTACTCGGGCTAGTACTGCTTGGCGTCTGTGGTCTCACAGAGCTTGGCCTAAGCTTTTGAAAGACAGCACAAAGAAGGGCCCAGATCAGAAACAACAACACATCGACCAGCCATCTTGGAATATGAAAGGCTGTGAAAGAAGGCGGAATCTTGTCGAAATCTTGTTGCCCGAGAAATGACCACCACAGATTTGTCTTATTGAGGCTCCACTTGGAATTATTGCTTCACTTCGCCTATGATGACTTTGCAATTGGGAGTCTTTGGGAAACCTGCTTCACAAGGTTTAAGTCCTAAGACGAAGTAGTGGAGCCTGGGTTCACACAAGCCTATGGCAAAACAGCAAAGCGGGATGCGCACCGCAGGTTTCTAGCTGACGCTCAAGGGCCCTATGTCACGGCCAGGTAAAATGGAGAAAAGCATGTAAATGCTGGCAAAATGTTATGGGAATTGCACTCCCCAAAATCTTAAATTGGTAAGAATCGAAGATTCGATCCTTCTCAGTTTCAGCCATCCGTATTCCAAGATGGCACGTAGCAAATGGGAAGGTTTTACCTTCGTCAGATGGTCGGCGACTTGGCTTTCCGTTGCCACCCAACGAAAAACTTCCTTGAGCTGTTCCCCTTCGGGGTCGAACTCAGTTGCTATCTCCTTCAAGCCACTGATGTCGATCGTCAGCCGCTTCTCTTGTGTCGTTGAAGGTGCGCCATCCTTCACCAGCAAGTCATAGAGGCTGCGGCAGTCGGTCACCGCCAGCACGGCCATGAAGCTTGTTGGCAATCTCCCGGACGTAGTGGGCACATAGTCCTGGATCAAAGCTTCTGCAAAAAGCTCTCGGCAAAAGATTCCAGCGTCCACAGCGGAGTCCATCGCCATGGTCTCAGCTGCAAGGGTGCTTCTGCACTGTCTTTTGATCCGGTGGGATCTCCAATCCAAGAGTGTCACCGCGTCGCCCTCATAGGAGTCGATGTTGCCACCAGCAATGAAGACCATAAAGCCAGCTTGCGACTTGAGTTGGTCTGCATTTGCCCAGCTGCTGTCAGAGTAGACCAGGATCTTGGCATCCTCGAGGTCGATCTTTCGAAAAGTCAGGCCCCAATCTTCGCTGCCCTTGGCTTCTTTGAGCAGGCGGTTGAGGGTGACCAAGTTGTTGATGGTCGGTTGGCCGGACATGTATAGCGATGTCCCAGCTGCAAGGTCAGGACGTGTCTGCCCCACCAGCCAGTGTAGGCAACCACCAACACTGCGAAGTTCGGTCAGCTCGGAAGGCATCAAAGAAGCTCCCGGTGTAGCTGTCCTCCACTTTGGCACTGGAGTCACCGAAGTTGCTTGGATGAACTTCGTCTGGGTCAGCTTGATCACACCATTCTCTCTGGTGATCTGCTTTCCACCATATTCCAAAATCTTATCTTCTCTATCATCAGCCCAAGCACCGAAGTCGAAGATGTCGCGAAGCTTCTTGAGGACCTTGTCCGCTTCGCCAGGCTTCCCTGTGCCGATCAAATCGTCGACGTGTGCGCCAACTGCCAGGATCAGCTTGTTGTCCTGGTAGTAGAAAAACAAGGCCTTGTCCAAAGTGGACTGCACAAAGCCAAGCTGAAGTAGAGTATCTCGGAGATGTCGCCAAAATAGGCGTGGAGAATTTGCCAAGCCAAAGATTCCGCGAACCACCAGCAAAAGTTGGTCTCGGAAAAGTCCAGGAAGTCCTTCTCGAGGCTGTCGAAGGTAAAGTGGTTCTTTTCGACTGGCCAAAGACTGATCTCCTTGGAGAAAGGCTCCTGTGATGTCCGCGTTGAACATGAACCAGTCGGCCATCGATATGGCAATTTGCAAGATCACCATCAGCGACAATCTTGCCAACGTAGGTGCATCTCTGCGCAGCGACAAGAGGTCCGGATCCATGTCGCCTCTGCAGACGATTCTTGCCTTGTATTTGATGGGCATCCAAGGGAACGCGGCGTTCTTGTTCCTGTAGCAAACTCTGGTGTTGAGGATGCGAGAGGAGTCCACGTTCTGAGAGACATAGTTGGACGCCTCGTTGTTCAGCACCACCACGGCTTCATATTTCAGCCATGTATCCCATTCCTTTGCCATTGCAGGGCATCTCTGTAACCTGGCTTCTGCTCGTCTGGGATCATTGACCACGGGACCTCTTTCTCCAAGGCCTTCTGGTCTTTCCTGGTCATGAAGACACTTGAGCTCGGTATGGCGAGCTTCTCGTAGTGGTACTGCGGCACGTAGGTGTTGTTCACCATCGCCTCACGTTGACTTCCGTCAGGTTGTTCATCTGTCTTTGGTCGTTTTGGAAAAGGTTCCGACTCCAATGAGCGGGGAGGTGTCACTCGTTCTGGAGGTTTTCGTTGTAGTAGTCCAGCAACTGGAGTGCCTGGTGCTCTGCTTGCTCTCGCTGCTAGTGGTGAATCTGGGTGAGGTTGAGTTCCGTCGCTTGGTGTCGAAGGCACCTTGAGATTGATAGCCACATCCATCTCTTCTGGTCCTTCTTGAACGGCTGGAACTTCTGGATCTTCTCGAGGCGTATCGATCGGTGTAGTTGGTGTGTACTCCTCGTCCATGAGCGGGGGAACCACCATCTCCAAATCTGCTCTTGCTGAAGCATCATCATCATCTTCTGGCGGACCATCGCCAGTCTCGTCCTCGTAGAAGTCGTGGTCGTCCTCCAGGTAGTTCTGAAGGTCCTCCTCCTCAATGCGCCAGCGCTCCGTACCATATGTAGGTCTGAGCTGCTCCTTGGACACGAGGATGAGTCTTCCATTTGAAGACACCCAGTAGTTGCTCTGGTTGCCCTCTTCAGTGCCACGATGAGGTCCAATGATGGTGCCTCGATACCATCCAGGTTGTAGAAGTTTGCCTTTCTTCCTCTTCACGTTTCTCCAGAAAGCCACTAGCTCTCCAGGTTCATAGGTAAGCCGTGAAGGTCGGCCCTTCCTGTTGACAGCTGTGCGGAGTGCATGGTCGATCTTGTACTGGGAAATGAGCATATCTGCTTGTGCTCTGATGTATTGCCGTAGCCGAAGTTCTTCATCTGGTTCTTGTCCTTGTAGAGCTTCGATTTGCCCCTCGCGGTCCAGCAAGTCGAAAGGCATCTGCGGACTCTTTCCAAAAAGCCACTGATTTGCACTGGCCCCTGAAGTCCGCACCTTGTCGTTCATGGCTGCTGAGACAATGATGCCGAGTGTCTGCATCTCATCTTGTCCAGCAAGCTGTCGTTCATCAATGATGCGCTCGGCAGCAAATCGAAAAGCTTTGTTGAAGCTCTCTACTTCTCCGTTCTGCCAATGGGCTTCGGCTGCACTGTAGTCCAGTTCTGAGACTCGTCCGATCATCTCGGCAAAGGTTCCTTCAAAACCGCCATCTTGGTCGAGAAGGATCCGTCTTGGATATCCAGCCCACTGTGCCCAGGAGCTGTGGAAAATCTTCAAGACGTCGTCAGGGGATCTCGATGGTGACCAGGCAAACAGGTTGAAGCCACCAGCCGGGTCCAAGATGTGCAAGTACGTGTGCTTGATGCCGTTGATGTCGTGCAAGAAGAAGAAGTCCATGCAGACCTTGTCGTTGAAGCACCCCGTCGCCTTCAAACTCGTAGGTCTCGGCGGCAAAGGTCTTCTCGTCCTTTCACATGTTGCGCACTTCAGCCTCTTGGCTAAGTTGATGCATTCAGGGTCCATGCGACCGTGTTGCACCAATGCTCGGACAAAATCCTCAGTCCGAGGGTGGCCCAAATTGCGGTGAAGTCTCACCACGCTTGGAGCCAGTTTCTTCTGTTCAGCACGTAGTGGAGGTCCTTGAAACCAACATTCTCCAGCTCCAAAGTCCTGTCGGACCAAGCGTTGATCTTCCATACCTTCTTGAAGGTGATCCACCACAACATCGCCAGGGTCAGGTGCAGGTTGTAGAGGAAGTGGTTGAGCTGGTGAAGGTGCTTGAGGATCTCCAGGTGCATAGCCAAGGACGAAGATGCCATACCTCACAGGTGTGATGAAACGTTCACGTGGTGCTTGAGCATCTGGAAGATGTTCTGTTTCTATCAGCACCGCCTCGTCGTTCTGCAAAAGAACTGAACACCTGTGACATTTCTCAAGGCCAGGTCTGATCCTCTTGGCCTTTGGCAGATGGGAGATCTGGATGTTGGCAATCTGCCATGGAACCAGTGTAGAGATCTGCTTGTAGAGCTCGGTGCTGGGATCGAGGAAGATATCCTTCTGAACCTTTCTCGCAAGGATCTCCGCTGCTTGTTGTAGAAGAGGTCGCCATTTGTCCTCCTCCTTGATGACGTCGATGAAGTAAGCTCCTCGTCGTTCAAAAGGTTCCCAGCTGTAGTGAACTCCAAAGTCCTCTTCGGAGACCACATCAAGGTAGGTCTTGCAGATCACGTCTGCCAGCTTTGGAGGATATTGTGCTGATAAGGCCGTGTTCTGGCCTTCAACCTTCTCATGTTCATGATCTCCACGACATTGTAGATCCAGCGCCTCGACGAACTTCTTGTGAGTTGCGATCCATCGCACTCTCTTCCGCAAGAGCTTGCCTCCCCTTCCTCTCATGCCAAACCTGCACATACAGCTTGTCGTCTCATAGAAGCGTTGACGTAGATTTTGAATCTCCGGCTCCTTCTGGCTGTCGGCTGTTGCAGGGTTCTCAGTGAGTGCATGTCCACCACGTCGAACTTGTCCATCGAAGATGTCCTTCGTCAGCTTGAGGAAGGGCTTGTCGGCCAGTTGAAGTCGATGGAGCGCCTCCGGGTCGTCAAGGAAGTTGACATTCCTCTGCAAGATGCTCCAAGGTGTGCAAGGATATTCTACCAAAACCATCCTTGGACGCCATACATCCAGCTTCCGCAAGAGCCATCGTCGTTCTCGGCGCTTGCGCAAGTCAATGCCAACTCTGATGTCGATGGGCTGCATGACTCGTAGTCCCCAATGTCGTGCTGCTTGAATGGAGACCATAGATGTTCCTCCAAAAACTTCCAGCACGTCATAGTTGAAGCTCTTCTTCGGCCATCTTGACTTGGCCGCCTTGTCAGCCACGATCTCCCTGGCAGATCGACTGTTTTGTAGAGCTCGTCGTGCTGAATGTGTGAGCCGCTTCTTGACACCGGACTTCAAACGTTGAGGAAGTCCTTCATATAGTGGATCTTGTAGATCTACTGGTCCTCTTCCATCGGCTCGTTCCCCACCTGTTCCCACATTTCCGATTCGGGGGAAGCTGGTGAGATCGTTGGATAACCATCCCGGGTCGTTGAAGGAATTCTGCCCGAAGTCCTTCTGCCCAATGTCCTGGAGTGTGGTTCCGAAGCTTGTGGCAATGAGCGCAAATAGCACTTGGCCGAGCTTGCTGAAGAGGCTGGTGTTTGTCGAGTTGACGGATCCACCTTTCCTCCCGGACAGTTTCGAATTCCGTGTTGAAGTGCGTACACGTTCACCTTCTCGCCGCTGATCGGGATGACATACTCCGCGTCCAGCGCCTTCTTCACGGTGCCGCACATCACACATTCCAGAAACTTCCCGTGCTTGTTGCCAATCCTTCTGGCGTGTTCCACCTCGTGAGGGCACATGTCGGTCGGGACGGGGTAGAGCTGCTTGATCACCCGGCTCGTCTGTCCCGGAACTGCCGTCGTCGAAGGTGGCAAAGTCCTTGGCAATGTCGTCTCTTGAGCTTGTTGGATCTCCTGCTTGACCATTGCCTCGGCGTAGCCCATCAGAGCTGGTGCACGGTGTTTCACTTCTCGAATTGCGAGGTTCGAGGTCACCCACTTTGCGGCCAAGTTCATCACGAAGTTGAGCTGCATCACCAAGCGACGCCATTGGCCCAAAGGCTGAGTCTTCGCTCGGTGAGAGTGGGAGCTCGGCATGTTGAGGTTGTTGGTTACTCGAACCAAATTGCCCTTCAGGAATGGCAAAACGTTGCTGCCGCACTGATGAGGCATGTTCAAAGATTGGATTTTCACTCTGCAGGTCAAACGTGACAATCTTCTTGTTGTTTGGCATGGGGGTCAGACTGTTGGGGTCCACATGAACTCGAACACCATCTTTGAAACATGCAACTGTCCCACAAATTGGAGGTGTTGGAAGTGCTGCACGTGGATCTGCTCCTTTGAAAAAGAAACATGTCCAACCCGTCCATGGCTTTGCATCCTCTTTCATCCCATTCTCTGACTTGGTCCAATCGTCTAGTTGTGGATTCATTGAACCCCCACGACATGTAACCCTGTAGGACACCAGGTTCTCGGTATCTGGCCTGTCGTGAGCTTCTCCAGGATGAAAAAGGGTTGTTCTCGGCCTGCAGTGGTGGCGGATGGCCATGTGCTCTTTGATGTTGTACTCCCAGTAGTCTGATTGAACACTGCAAGGTCCCTTTGAAATCCCATGGTTCAAAGTATCGTGATTGGGCTCGTAGTTGAAATTGGGGATGAATGGAGAGGTAGCTGAACTCAAATCTGCCATCACCTCACGCTCCTTTTTACCGCGCTTCGGCTGGTAGAAGTCACCGTCAATGGCATCGCGTTTGCGACCAGCCACAAAAACTGCTCCAGGATATTGGTCGACGGTTGTCGTCAATCCCGGAGGCCAACCATCTTCTGGGTACTCATCGATGGCGATCACCAGATGGCCAGAGGTGTCAACCGAGATCGGCACCTGGACATCCAGCAGTGGCAGCTGGATCATGTTCTTGCCAATGTCGATGACGGCTTTCATCATCAGCAGCCAATCTTGTCCTGCGAGGAAAGGAATGCCATTGGGGCCTTTCCCACCAGTCAGCTTGTCCTCCTTGATGAGTGAGGTTCGGATGATGGCAGGTTTGCCACCGATGCCAACTGGGATGGAAAGCCTGGTAGTTGAGGTCTGTGGCTTCCCAGGTCCAAAGCAGTACTGCTCCTTCTCGGGCTGCTGCAAGGGCATGAGGTTGTGGTCCTTCAGCTTGTTCACCAAGTTGTCGATGTAGCCACTGCCAACGACTGTGTTCTCACAGGCGGTGTCGATCGTGAGGTAAGCACGACCATCTTCAACAGTGGGCTTGCGTCTTGAAAGGCTGAAAGACAGCCTGGGCATCTTCTCGTCGGCGATGAGCTCGTCGTCGGTCAAGTCGAAGTCGACCTTCCGCATGGTGTAGGCCTGTCGCACCCGCATCTTGTCGATGTCCGGCTTGTCCTTGGAGTCGTTGAGAAGGGCCCAAACTGAGCCAAGCTCTTCAAAAGTGCGCCCAGTGTTGGAGTCAACTTGGGCAGCTCGTACAGCAGACGCACCTGCTGATGACATAGGCTGAGATCTCGAAGCGTTGGGGATGGACTTGACATAGTCGTAGTTGGACCCCGGTCCGGTATCCTTCTCCGCAAGGAACTCCTCGGAGCGCGTGATGTTGGAAGTCGTTGAAGACGATCTGTATGAAGTAGACCACTGCGGCTTCTCAATCTTCCGGGCCTTGTTCTTCAGCTCAACGATGTTCTTGGCGACGTCGTAGGCTTCATAGTCCAACTCCTTCTTGGGCTCCAGGAATCGACGACGATTCGTCCTCTGCAAGGCATGAGCGGATCTCTCGTCGGCCTGCTGTTTGTAGTCATCAGTCCATCCAGACCATTGGTGTTGTGCTGCATGAGGGTCGTAGTCGTAGCATCCAGTGAACCACTCGTCGACGTCATAGTCGTCGTCGTAGTACTCCTCCGGCTCTTCCTTGATTGCCACATTGGACTTACGACACTCGGGATCACCACGCCAATGTCCAGTTTCATTGCAATCTGCACAAGTTGTCACCTTCTTGAGCTCTTCCAAACTCATTCCACGGGCTTTACCCCCACTTTTCCCACGGCCTTTGCCTTTCGGGGTTGCACCTTTTGATCTGTCTTTTCCACCTTTGCTCTTGCCCTTGCCCTTGACATAGTATCCGCGGGCTTGGACAGCTTTCGCAAGCTTCTGCCTGTTCTCTCGGTGACTGGCAAAGCATCCATGAAGTTCACGTGCAAGACCTTCTGGGATTGCCTGCTCCTCCTCATAGCTGAAGGCCTCGGCGACCGTCTCGACAGGGTCGTGGTATTCAAGCCACTCTCCAAACTGTTGATCAGATGCATCCGGCATAGGCCAATCGCCATACCAGGCATCTGACTGCTGTTGAACTTCGTGTGCTCCACGTCCTCGACCAGGTCGTCCACGATTGTCGGCCTGCTTGACCACCACCGTGGGGTAGAGCAGCTCCACAGCTTGCTTGATCTTGCTCCAGTCATACTCTCCATTGGTCCTCAGCAGAAGGTTTGCCTGCCTCTCCGATGAAGAGTTGGAGTGGACGAAGAAGAAGTAGATCATCACAGGGTCTGGAATCGACAGACCTGCATCTTTGCACCCTCGGGCAGCTTGGTCCATCTTGTCAATGATGTCCCGCATAGTGCAAGGCTTGTTGTCCTTGTCGCCGCTGCTCACCTGCATGCTGAAGAAAGACTTCATAGCGTTTCCAACCTTTGACATCCTTGTCTCATCGTACTTCTCTTTGAGCACTTTGAGAAGTACCCTCCAACCATCCTTCTCACCAAAGACCCTCGCTGGCACATCTTCCAAGAAGTCAGCGGCCTCACCCTCCAAGGCTGCATGAAGCCTCAAGCCAATCTCACCATCGTCGATGATCTTCTCCGCGATGGCCACATAGCTATCCACGCGGTTGGCGTACTTCTTGAAGCACTTCGGGTCTTTGCGCCTGTCACCGTCAAAAGTCGGTGCAGCTGGAAGGTTTCCACGTGGTCGCCTCTGAGAACTAGACGACTTCTCTGACTTCATCTCGGATTTTGCTCTGTCACCTCGTTGAACTGAGCCACCTGAGTTGGAACCAGCTGATGGTGCCGAAGGTGAAGTCCTAGGGCCATTTCTGCCCTGTCTCTGAGGCGTCGCCGGCAAAGGTGATGTCGGCGTTGGAGTCACTGAAGGTCCAGGAGCTTGAAGTTCTCCTTCAGGAGGATCTTCTTCTCCTTGGTCACCGTCAAGGTACTCCTCTTCAACCTCCTCACCAAGAAAGTCTTCGAGGTCCTCGAGGTCAGATTGCTCGTCGCTCTCGGACATGGTCGGTGGAGCGAGCACGTTGATCGCAATGGCACGCTACCAATGCAATTGGGAGTCTTTGGGAAACCTGCTTCCCAAGGTTTAAGTCCTAAGACGAAGTAGTGGAGCCTGGGTTCACACAAGCCTATGGCAAAACAGCAAAGCGGGATGCGCACCGCAGGTTTCTAGCTGACGCTCAAGGGCCCTATGTCACGGCCAGGTAAAATGGAGAAAAGCATGTAAATGCTGGCAAAATGTTATGGGAATTGCAGACTTAACTTATCTTGCACCAATATCATTGATATCTGGCCAACGAATGTTCTATGATCGCACTACCATCCAAAGTTGGCTAACTTTTCCAACACATTTTCTTTCAGTAGGCTGTTCATCAGCCGACCAACATGTGCCCTGACCAGTTATCTTTTGTTTCAGCAGTACAATGCCTTAGTTTTTTCATTACGGGGGAGTCTTATGAGAAAAGTTGACATATGTTTGAAGAGACCTCTCTTCAGCCAATTGTGCAGCCCAGCTGCACACTGCTTGGGCAAGTACTTCTGGGTGTCTGAGCAGGCAGGGCAATCGGCCTGTGGCGTTGATTCCATGGATTATTTTTTCCAAGTATTCATCTGTGTTTACGCTTGTGTTTCATCAAGCAGAGCAAGGGCTCTTCGCCACGACATGACCGCAAAACCTAGGCGCAACCCTCGGGGCCCTACGCATTAAGCGGTCGAGCAAGCGGTCAACCCGTGCTACGCATTAAGCAAAACGAAGGTGTCTCCAATGCCGTGAAAACGTTCGCAGTGCAGGCCAACAATCCCACCTCACCCTCCCACACCAAAACATTTGTTGGTTGGCATCTGTGTGCATGCCTATTGTGTGTACATAAATAAATGAAGAAAAAAATAAATAAATAAATAAATAAAAATAAAAATACATAGATAGTTCAATAAATATATATATATATATATAATTATAAATAAATATATAAATGAATGAATGAATGAATGAATGAATGAATAAATAAATAAATAAATGAATTAATTAATTAACTAATGAAAATAAATAAATTAATAAATAAATAAAAATAAATAAATGAAAATAGATAAATAAATATATATAAGAAAAAATATAAATATCCGCCGACCCCTGCCGTTGCCCTTGCAGGGGGAGGCGCCCGAGACAGCAGCGGCCTGTTCTCCGTCACTGGCAGGCAGTTCAGGAGCTGACGGCGCCACGACCAGCTGCCCTTCGAAGGCAGGATCTGTCCCGCAGTGCCATGCTGTTTCGGTGTGGCAAAACGTACGTTTTTGAGCATTTTGGCTGGTAGGCGTTTCAAAGCGAGCAAGTGTGCCCTTCGAGAAGCTTTCCAAGATATGGGCTTAGAGGGCGTATATATATTATATAAATATATATTTTTATTTGTTTATTTATTGATCTATTTATTTATTTATCTATTTATTTATATATATATATACATATACATATACATATATATATATATACATGTCTACCTATATATCTATCTATCTATCTATCGATCTATCTATCTATCCATATCAAT
>CAMXCT020002802.1:0-17500 GCA_947184155.2 Cladocopium goreaui
GCTTGGGAAAACATGCGAAAATTGATAGACTCTTAGAAATGTATCGAAATGCTGTGATGTTTGAAGATGTTGGATGATTTTGCTAGTAAACTATAAAATTAAAAGTGGTTGGTGGAAATTGGTGAAAAGTGGTGATGCTTGATGAGCTGTTTGTTGGATGAAATACCTAGTCATCTCTTGATATCTCTTGGGGTGGCGGAAAGACCCCCAAGTCTTGTCGCTTTCCTCCTAGACTTCTCTGGAGGATCCCAGTGGCCCAGCCCCATCGAGTCGGCCCTTCCTCGCCACAGGTGTGGATAGTGACCTTCTTGCTGGTTTTGCCACTGCTGCTGCCACAGCGCTCCATCTTCTGCACGATGTCCTGATCGCCAGATGAAAACGTTTGCTAAACATAGCTGGAGCTACGGAAAATTGCGCACCAATGGATGATTTGCCTATTCAAACTCATGATTTTCCATGGTTATGTAGTTTATTGGGATGGTATGTGGGGCGGGTCCCTATCACAAAAACAATCCCAAGATAAAAAAAATGAAAATATTTACATTTCACAACCAGCATAGTGCGCAATTTGACAAACATGTAGATGTATACTTAGTAGATGTGTAAAAAAAAATAGTGCTTTCTAATATCTTATGGTGGTTCCCTACATTAATAAACCATGTGTTATCCGGCCCTTTTTTAGGTCACCAAGCATCATAGCCACTGATGACCTTGCCGAAGACCACGTGTTTCCCATCCAGGTGAGGAGTCGCCTTCACCGTGATGAAGAACTGCGACCTCGGATCCGAACATGTTGGATGGTCGGAGTCGAATCATAATTGATATTAATTTATCTTGTTTTTCCTCAACTGGTCTCAAATAAATCACATCATTGATATATAAATATCTCTATTTAATATGTATACATATATATATATATATGTATGTATATATTTTTATTTAATATATATATATGTATGTGTGTGTGTGAGCCGCGAAGAGGCATTGGTGTGGCTGGGTGGCTGGGGGTTAGCTTTGACAAAACCTGGTCAACCGGGTTTTAACCGCCGAGGTAAAACCAAGGCTCTCAGCCATTCGGCCTGGAAAAACCAAAGTTTCGGAAGGACATGGTAAAGATACAACACAACCAACAGGGATTAGCATGATCATTCTTATTCCATCTCATTTTTTGGGAGATTGAACTCCATCCCAGTGAATATGAAAATGTCTTAGGATCATCATCCCAGTTTTGTCAAGAAACTGAAAAGTTGAAAAACTCCAAGCCCATTCACCGCCAGTTTGAAGCCTGTCATTCTTTGTTTTTGGTCGAATATTCCCTTTTGGACCATCAAATCATATGAAATCCTGTGCTACTACGTCTTCTCAGTTTATGTTCGATCCTCATGTCGGAGCATCCATTCACATCCCCCACATATTGCTCAACCAAAAATGGTCCCAGCCCCATCTTGGACAATCAACTCATATGAAAACATGATTTTGCAGGATAAACAAACCCCAAAAATCCGCCACTGGATGTAACAAAAACACATCAAACCCACCATTTCAATAGAAAGAAACCATAAAATCCCACTCTGTTGCTGGGTTTTTAACCTGGTAACTTTCTCCACCATTTTCTGGTGGTTAAAAACATCAAAATCTTGGCCGGTGACCCGTTGGTGTGGGGCCCCGAGTTAGCCATGGAGAGCAGGCCCTTCTCCGTGTGTCGCATCTGGAAGTTCTCATCACGAAACTTGGCGCCGTAGATGGACTCCTTGGATGATTTTTTGGGGGACTCAACCAGTAACCAGAAATTCAGCGTTGCTTATATATATATATGTGCGTGTGTGTGTGTGTATATGTGTATATATATATATATATATTTGGAGTTATATGTGTTATATATATATGTGTGTGTGTGTAAAACTTACCACGCTATAAAGAAGATGCCCAAAAAGCATATATGTGGTTTGAGTTACCCACAGGGTGCCATAGCTGATATAACTCAACCACATGAATATGTATGTATGTTTATATATATATATGTATGTATATATATATCTGAAATGATATATAGCTTACACACATTGTTCAAAAAAATAAGAACATAGGAAAAACGTGCATCTTTTCCAAGTCTGGTGGCTTCAAGCTTTTTGGAGCGTTTCCGTGTCGTGGGGGATGATCATGGACTATCATTCGAGATAGGCTTGAGAAAAAGAACGAGTTTGAACCACCAAGCAATATTTATTTGATTGGGCTAATCTTTTTAGGTCTTCTTCTTTAACATTCTGTTTATTTTTTGGAGGCATGCAGTACCGTGGCTTACACGGTAGGTAAATGGACAGTAACCATAGCGGCCATAGCGGGAGGTATCTGTCCTGGGGAGTGATCCTCCAAGTCGGCCGTCCAAGAGTCAAAACAAATGGGCAAAGGCAAGAAGAAACGGACAAAAAAAAAGTATATGCGTCACAAATGATGGATTTTGTATTATTAAGATTATTAAGTCAGCATAAGCATAAGTTAGTAAGTTATGCATGGACTCCTTCAAGCAATGATCATGTAAGAGTCTAATGAAGACGTTTAACGGTTTAACGCTTTTAAGACAACACGAAATGATTGAAGAATTCGCATTGAATTTGCAGGTCAAAGATTCTCCTCCAGTTCCATCACCTCTGGTAAAGTCACCTCCTTGGCACATGAATCCAGGGATAATCCGATGGAAGACACAGCCCATAAAATTCAGCCTCTTTCCAGACTTGCCCTTGCCGTGTTCTCCAGTACAGAGCGCCCTGAAATTCTCAGCCGTCTTGGGCACCACATGCGCAAAGAGCTCGAAAACGATCTTGCCTCTGGCTTTGAGCATAGGGTAACATAGGGTAACATAGGGATACATAGGGTAACTGGTAACCCTATGGTACCCCACTCAATCACATGGCTTGTCATCGTTCTGCCGGGTTCCAACATGTTCCAAGCTCATCACTATATCCCATGGGATGTCCTCCTTGGATCATGTTTCTCCAGCTGCATGGGTACGCGGCTACGCTACCCGGCATCATCTGCCATAAATGCCATAACCCCTTTTTCCCCACCTGCCAGGTGAGGGTTGTTAGATTTTATGTCAGTTGCCTCCTCCTCCTCCTGCTCCTCCTCCTGCTCCTCCTCCTGCTCCTCCTCCTCCTCTCCTCCTCCTCCTCGTCCTCCTCGTCCTCCTCGTCGTCCTCGTCGTCCTCGTCGTCCTTGCTCAACTGCGACCCGCGATCCACAGTGTTCTCTGCCGGACCTCAACCACGACCATCCACGCCCAGTGTTCCCTGCCGGACCTCAACCACGACCATCCACGCCCAATGTTCCCTGCCGGACCTCAACCACGACCATCCTCGCCCAGTGTTCCCTGCCGGACCTCAACCACGACCATCCCCGCCCAGTGTTCCCTGCCGGACCTCAACCATCCACGCCCAGTGTTCCCTGCCGGACCTCAACCGCGAGTATCCACGCCAAGTGTTCCCTGCCGGACCTCATGTAGGAAGATATGGGACAAAGAATGTGCAGAAGAAAGTTAGAAAGAATGTCAGAAAGAATGTCAAAGATATGCCAGAAGATATGCCAGAAGATATGCCAGATAGAATGCCAGATAATATGCCAGAAGATATGCCAGATAGAATGCCAGAAGATTTGCCAGATAGAATGCCAGAAAATATGCCAGAAGATATGCCAGATAGATATGTCAAAAGATATGCCAGAAGATATGCCAGAAGATATGCCAGAAGATATGTCAGAATATATGCCAGAAGATATGTCAGATAGAATGCCAGAAGATATGTCAGAATATATGCCAGAAGATATGCCAGATAGAATGCCAGAAGATATGTCAGATAGAGTGCCAGAAGATATGCCAGATAGAATGCCAGAAGATTTGCCAGATAGAATGCCAGAAGATATGCCAGAAGATATGCCAGATCATATGCCAGAAGATATGCCAGATAGAATGTCAAATAGAATGTCAGAAGATATGTCAGATAGAATGCCAGAAGATTTGCCAGTAAGAAAATGTATAAATGTCATGGTGGGGATCACACGAAGTAAAGTAATTTGTTTCCACATGACATCCTCGGTTGTGTATGGTTGTGTCATACCATGTCATACAAAATTCCTGCAAGATCCTTTTGAAAGATCCAAGCTTTGTGGTTCCTCTCCGCGATTTCGCCAAGTCGCCCACAGGTTGCCCATCAAAGGCGATCTCGAAGAAGACCAAGGGATTTTGCGGCATGGCGACCAGGGAAAGATGGGGCCCTTTAGCGCTTGGGAGACAATGCCGTATCAATCGCAGAATCCATGCCATTGGCGATCATTGGCGGTTGCTGGGGGTTATATGATGTTATGATATGTTATGTCATGTTATTTGCATACCGTATGCGTATCGCACACGCTCTCCCTCTCTCTTTCTCTCATGGATATGTACACACACGGCAACATGTGGGTAGCATATTATGATGGGCATAGACTGTGTGTCTATACGCCTGAGGGAAGGCCCCTTCACAACACCCCATACCTTTTGATACCTCGTGCAGGAGCAGAAGCCAGTCAGCTGTGGCTTCACATGGCGCTGGTGCTCCTTTGGCACCCTTCTTTGGCGCCTTCAGGCGTAGCAGGAGACGGCCATGTCAACCAGCCCTGAGAGCTGAGAGGGCTTGGGGATCGGCGGTTGAAGGTTGGGGACGGGGATTGAGGATGGGGTTGGGGGGTGGGATGCGGATGGGGTTTAGGCGGTGGGGATGGGGACAGGAAGCTTCCTGATGATTTTTCGGCCCAGCTTCAAGGAGATGTGCCCATCCACGTCAAAATGGCGACCAGCAACACGTGCCCGCCATTCCAGAACTGGTGCAGGAGAATGGAAGTCGTCCTCAGGCTGCAAACCGGGTGAAAGCCCGGGCAGATTATATACCAGTCGTGTGTTCTCAAACATCATCAATGGATGCTAATCTGCTTGTAGCCTATAGCCAGGGCTTGGCAACTCCAGAAGATCCACTGGCCCATCAAAGTCAAGTTGCAAGGAGCCAGTTTTCACCGCAAAGTAGGCAAACCAGGCCCCAAGCACTGCTGTGGGCAGCAGAGGTCGGAAGCCCAGCAGGGCACTATGCGAGTTGGGATGGCAATGAAAAAATCCGAACCTGCAGCTCAACGGTTTGGCCCACTGTGCCCATAGCCGCCGGAAAGTGGGGTCCACTGACTGTTACTTTGCCTTATTTTGCCCTGGGAATCGGGGCGAAATAAACCAAATTCTAAATAGCACCTGGCCAATTGATCGGCCCTTGTCACATGCCGAGGTCGCTAGTTTTATACTCCCAGGTTGGTGATAAACGGGGCACACTCCCCATGTATATAACTGCTTGAATCCCTGTGAAAGCCATGTGGTTTCGACTCAGCTGAGCAGCAAGAAACTGCTGAGGAAGATAGGTGAGGAACTTCTCCTGAGAGCGATCAGCAGGAAGCCTCGAAAAAGCAGCCTCAGCGTGGAAAACGAAATCAGCTCATTGTTTCTCAAAGAACGTTTCGCGGGCCATGGGCCAGGAGCTATGGGTATTGATTATATTGGGATACTATCGGATGATGAAATGATACCAAAGATTGGGGAAATCAATGAGCAGCTTTGATAAAAACAGCAAAGAACCATCGCCTGCAGACGCATGAGTTTGGATTGGAATAAGGACAATAGCGGCTTTGAGAGTTCAAAAAGTCAGGGCTCGTCCTATACCAAGCAAGAAGTGCCATGAAAACTGAAATCGCTTGGGAGAAGCCCTTCGGCAAGGAATCATTGGCATCTCCAAATCTCGCTCCCCCCGAGGAAAACAAACTACGGAAACATGAAAGAGACACAGAGAGAGAGAGAGAGAGAGCGAGCGAGCGAGCGAGAGAGAGAGAGAGAGAGCGAGAGAGCGAGAGAGCGAGAGAGCGAGGGCAGGCGAGAGATGGATTGGATACATAGATTAGAATAGATTAGACTAGATTTAGGTTTAGATTGGAATGGATTTGACTTCATTAGATTACGTAGATTAGAGATAGATCGAGTAGATAGGTACAGTAATTAGCTAGGTAGATACTGTATGTATCTGTATGTGGTGTGCCAGGAGGCTCCTCGAAGGTGGGGGCCACAACACCAACCAGCAAGAAGAGGCCCGCAACCTCAGTGGCTTCGTATGACTTCGTGGGTGATGTGCTGGGGAACTCAACGGCTAAATCTACTATTATGATATATATATATATATATCATGATATATCATGATCATGATCTATTATGTGATCTATTATGTGATCTATTATGTGATTGCAAGTGGGATATCAATGATGTCACTTTTTGGGGCAGTCCGGGAAAAACACACGTCTTGGGACTCTTGGGCTTTGGATCGGTGACGCCAGGCCACTCCTCCCAGACTCCGGCTGGCCGCCAGATGTTGCACAGCACGCAGCTCTCCGTGGAGAACCGTGGAAGCACTGGGAAGCAAATGACCACGACCCACGGGAGCTGTGAGGAAACCTGGCGAGTGTTTGCTTTCAACGTTTGGGATACAAACTACAAACATCTACAGACTGTCAGGACTGTCATCTTTGGGATTGGCTTACCCTCTGGTAGTCGATGTTTTTTTGCCTATTTTCAGTCAAAGACGTCCCTAATGTTCCAAGACGTTCCAAGTCTTTTCCGAGATCATCCACTGACCCCATCTGATCCCGCACCCAACAGCAGCGCCAACGCCAAGCCGAAGGCCAGGTGTCTCCCCGTGACACGGCCATTGATCATCTTGCGCAGATGCTGTGAGGGCAAGCGCCTGTGGGATGGGCATCAGGCAACATGGGGCAAGTTACCTAAGAGATCCTAAGAGTTGCCAAAAACCTCCAAGAATGCCACATTTGAATACATTTGACTACATTTCACAGGTCTGACATGTAGTTTCGGGATCTTTTCATGGAGCTGCCATGAGCTGCCAATGTTGAGGCTAGCCAGCTGGAATGCCTAGTAACATGTCTAGACAAGTCTATGCCCGACCAAGGGCTGCCTGAGAAGTGGCTGAAGTGACATCCAGCTCAGGAAGTAGGTCAAGAGTTGCGCTAGCCACATTTGGCTCAACCTGCCCGAGCCGCTGCTGGAAATCACTTGCAACTTGCACTGTTTTGAAGCCATGAATCCAAGGTGACCTCCTCAAGAAAGGAAAGAAAATGCGGGACATGGACCATCAATCCATCTCTTCTCTCTATATTTGCCTCATCGTGGCGTTTGGGCCATGAAGAGCATGCCGGGATATGCCGGCCATGAATGGTCCCCAAGCCAATCATAAGCCCCACCAAACGTTGGGCTAAGGAACCAGGCGTCATGTCCCGGCAGCATGAAACGGGCAAACTCGCCCGCCATCACGTACCAAATGTATATCTGAATCCTGAATCAAGTGGCTGTCTCCAAAGATCCCCAAAATTCATTGTGGTTTCCAAAGTCATTGGGTTACCCTCTGGTAATTTAACGTAGCTATTGAAAATGACCATTCATAGTGGATTTTCCCATTAAAAATGGTGGATCTTTCCATAGCTATGTTAGTCATTACCAGAGGGTACACTGTTACATCCAAATCATCCAATTCATTACAGTTGATGCCCAGTTGATGCTGAAAAATGTGGGGCTCCCCCAAGGGTCGAGGCAGGCCGTCAAGGCACATGGCACTGACAGCCTCCCATCCTTCCCATGGCAACTCCTCGGGCTGACACCTGGTGGAAGCTAGGGCCGCTAGGGCTGATGTACGGATCAAACTTGGGTGCCCGAATTTTTTTGGCTGGCAACAAAGGTGGATACACTAAGATTTGAATCAATTGATGCCTGGCTCTTGAATCGAAATCACGCAGTTGCAAAAGCATCAAGTCTCGTTTGATGTGGCTTGTTTCACTTCCAGCGTGTCTACCCCAATGAGTAGCCATCTCCAAACCCCAACAAAAAAAATAGCAAACAAAAAAAACAGCAAACTGTTTAACCACCAAATGATCATGTTTTGTCAAGCCTCGCGGACGCTGGCAAGGGCAGGGGCTGCAGGGGCTGCAGGGGCTGCCATGGCGCTCCGGAAACCATCAACATCCATCAGCTGATCAACCTGAAGTAAGGTAAAGCCCAAAGAAATATCAGAGATCTTATAATATCTTATCATATCTTATAAAAAGGTCACTGAATAGGATGATTCCCTGAAAACCCATCATTCACGGTTATCTCACAGTGACTGGGGTCGGTATGTAATCTTGAGCCATTCACCCGTTCAGACATTCGGAACTAGTCTGAGGAAGGCTCCCAACAGTGCCCAGGAATGGCTGCCAGGATCATCTCAGGCTTTCCGTTGATTCCCTGACATATCCTGACGCACGTTGATTCCAAGCTCCCATGCTGGCGATTGCCTTTGGAATCGGTCGTGATGGCCATACACATGGAGTGGTGCAGCCTAAGACACAAAGCTGGGAGAAATGATGGATCCCAGGATTTTAGACACTGATCTTATCACAACCAATATGGATAAATGATCCATAGAGAATTAAAGATTTCAAAAACGACTCCCATTTCCAAATGCAGGGAATGCACCAGCACTGATCTTATCGGTGATTTCAAGCCTGAAAAATATTGGGCCATCCTATAAGGTCTCGAAACAGATCGCAAATTTGATTCATTTCTTTCAAAGACCCTTAGATAAGTTGGATCCAAAGGGAAGTGTGCATCCGATGTTGGACATCCCTTCACACATGAATGCAGAAAATTAATAGAGATATATATTTATCTATTTATCTTAATATACAAATGTGAATAAAAAAAATAGGTATATAATACATATGATATATGCATATATGTATGTGTATATATATATATATCTTAGTATTGTATCTGGAATGGATAGAAAATCAGCAATATGATCCCAAGCTTGGACCTCTTCAGATGTTCATCATGCTTGCAGGGGGATTCTCTGGATGCCCCCTTGGGCTTCCAGCCCAGTGGCCACCTGCATAGAGTTGTCTTCAAGATGTGGCGGATGAATAAACCATAGTAAAAATGATATAGAATCTATGAGTATGTATTATTATTCCACATAATATAATAATATAGAATCATATGGAAAAAATGAATCATGAATAGTATGTATGATGTGGAATCATATGGACATGCCAGACCCAACCATACAGAATTACCAAAAGTGGCGATATGGGTTCTGCTAGCGGACAGACTGCTCACTCGAAGCGGTGGAAAGGGAAGGGCAGGTGGACTGCGGAGAGTCTCGGAGAGACGCCATGCACGAAATGATACAAGATATGGACAAGTAAGTGCGGTCAATCCGCTCCAGATGCAATATGTATATATATATACATTAGATTCTATATGTTATATATACCTATACCATCCTATACCATCCTATACCATCCTATACCATCCTATACCATCCTATACCATCCTATACCATCTTCTACCATCCTATACCATCTTAAACCCATCATATAATCATAGGTGATCAAGCTTGGCAGCGCGGCAGCGCTTTTTAGACAAACCCATATCCCAGTGCGTGTCCCAGCATAGCTGGAGCTATCGAGGAGCGACTCAACTGCCGCTGTGAAGGGCTCGCGGCTAGCGCTGCAGAATTTGTGGTTGAGCCACCCATTTTAAAATGGATAGCTTGGGATCATTGAGCCAGGGGAAATACAAAAGAGGCGGGGTCCGTTTCTGCCCTAACAAGACATTTTCCGCTAGAAACGCGGGTTTGGTGTTGGGTGAATTTTCATTTTGGCGTTTTTGGGGTTACCTGATTAACATTGATTAACTATGGGCATGGGATCATTTGAATATGTTAAAACCATCTGAAACCGGGCCATTGGTAGCCCCACCATGATACCATGATACCATGGCGCCTGCGCGATGTCAATGTCCATATGTCCACCTGGGCCCATCACTTGGTATCAGTTTTGGATGGCACAGCCCATATTTACCTTGTAATTCGGAGGCGTCATTCTTTTTATTGTGGGGATGCTATATACGTATATATATATGTGTGTGTGTGTGCATATCAAAAAAATGTTAATTTATTTCTTGGTGTTTTTTCCATTATAGATATATGTATATACAGTAATATAGATATATATATATATATAATGTGTATGTGTTATGCATACATATTATACTTGAAATTGCTGGGCAACACACAGAGGATGCTTCCAGGCCAGGCTCAGTGTCAGCGCCCCAAGCAACGAGAACTATTCTGGCAAATCTGAGAATATACCATAAATAGATCATAGATAGCAAATCTGATTAATATTACAAATATATTATAGATAGATCATAGGTTCATAGATAGAAGATGTCCTATTTACCAATGTGTTTTTCAACAATTCGGTGTGCAATGTGACGTGTGTGATATTATCATATATTATCGACTATGCCCAATACGGATCAAAAAAGACTTATTATTACTATGATCAGTATTATTCCCATTATTAATATGATCAGTACTATTCCTATTATTATCAAAATATGAACATATTATTAATATGATATTAGATTTACCATCTGGTTATTTAACATAGACCCTGGTAGATTTGGAAGATTAGTTTTCTCTAACAATTGGTGATTTTCAGGGTCCAACTGTTAATTTATCAGAGGGTAATATCTGTTCCTAACTTGTTCAACAGTCCCCATCCTGGCCGAATCTTCAGTGTCCTGGTTGGTTGGGCTTCGCAAGTGGGATTGGACTCATGTCGTCGCCCATGTTTAGCCATTCAACTCGTAGAAACCCACATGGCTTTCTCCAAAATAAGGGTGCCCCAAACTATCCAACATCTAGCGCTGTATCACTGTATCATCGTCCTTGTTTTTTTGTGACCCTAAATTGGGAGGCCTATGAGGCCTGATGGTCCACATGTTCAGATCCATCAACCATCAACCGGGATCGCGGCAGTCTTCCTTTTCCCAAGCGCTTGCGCAGCGCTTGCGCTGTCGACTTCGCGCTGTGGCAGTGAGCTAAGTGCTGCATCCTATTTTTGGGGTTTGTCCAAGAATGGTGGACACCAAGAACTCCAATCTTTATGTGGAACATGATGATAAACCATGGGATTTGGGTTCGATTTTCTAAAGCTTCTATGCTGAAAACCGTGTGGAATTCCCATTGCGTTGCCTTCCTATTTAGTCCCGCCTCGTAACGAGAAATGAAAGGATGAAACATAATTACGGCCTTCATGTAGCACAAAGAAATAGAAAGAAGTATATTATATATATATGCATACATATCGCTGCGCATGCAATGCAGGGGTGCCGTGCCATGAATTTCTCACTATGGTTGAGTTGCAGGGCCATTTTCCCCGTATTTCCCCAACGAGCTCACCCATCCACGATCCACGGTCGCCCGCATGGCAGCAAGTGGTCCCAGACTGTCGTCACTGGAGGCAAGCATGACCCATCTATTAGAGATATTGACCCATTTATTAGGGAGATTGGTGACTTGTAGATTGTGGACACATATGCCATATAGTGCATACATGTTCATACTGTGTAAGAAATAACGTCGCTCCCTACCTCGCTCTATCTATACCAACATGATTCAATATATATATATATATAATTTATATATATACATACATACATATATATATATACATATATATATACATATATGTATTTATATATATATACATATATGTATATATTTATATATTTATCTATTTATTTAGTTATTTACTTATTTATCTATCCAGTTATGTGTCATCATAAACCATATGATATAATATAATATAATACAATATAATATAATATAATATAATTATTACATGTATACACCTCTTTCTGTAGCTATCAAAGCACTGCATCAAGCCTCCAGTGTTCAGTCGTCCGCAAGGCTCACATCTGTGCCTCATAATCTGGACTCCTCTGGCGTTTTTCCGCCGTTGACTTCTCCCTTAAGGCGTTCTTCTGGTGCAGTGGGGCGCATGGCGAAGCTTAGATAGCCAAACTTTATGCAGATAGGATGTTATGGTTTTCAGGTTATATCATATACACATATATATATATATCATATATCCATTTGGTGTCAGAAACTGTTAAAGCATGTTAAAGCTAACATGTCAAGAGTTCAAGTGGTGAGGTTTCGCTTGCTACTTTGACAAGTCTTTCATGAACGCTTCAAGGGAGAAGGACCCGCAGCCTATCTGGTTGATTTTCACCAGCTCATCAGAAATTCAATCATTCGATATCATTCGATCATCAGAAACCCGAGACTCGCAGCCCTCAAAATCCGATCGTCGGAAGCATGGCCACTCATCGTCTTCGGCCACGTGAACGTGATCGAGACTCGCTACAGTCACCTTGGATCGCTCCATTTCCCTAGGAATGTACGGCATGTTCACGTAGGCAGAAGTGCACAAACATGGAAGCAAGGCATAGCAAGGCACTCCATCCCAAAATTGTTTGTCAACTAGTATCACCATCCCAAATACGATTGGAAACAGAAGGGATTTGAAACCACCAGCCTGTTTGTGTTTTGGGGCGTAGTACACCGAAACATCCCATATAATAATGAACAAATCCCTCGCTCTCATCCATTTGAGCCGATGATCTTCCCACAAAATGTTGTAATCTTGCATGATTTCAACAAACCCCATCCCCATATATATGGAATGGCTATATTTATCCCTTTCAGGATGATTAAACCATTAAACCCCCACCCATGTTTCATAGTAAAGCCACATTTTTTGACGGTTAAACCACCATGTTCCATAGTTAACCGAGTTAACCCCAGCATTTTTTATAGTTAAACACAGTTAAACCATGTCAAAAACGTTCAGCCCCAGCATGTGAAACATGGCTTCAACCCGCCGAGCCACGCCGCCGGCGCCGCTCCTCAGAGCCACCGCGCCGTCGCCCTCGGTAGCGATCCGAACGGCTGCGATCGCGTCGGCGGCCACGGTCATCGTCGTCGTAGCCTCGATGACTCGATGATCGAGAAACAAAGGTAGAACTATGATTAACTAGGTGGTATGTGGTATGATTTTGATATAGTTTGATACTATACTCATATATGATTTTGATACTATACTCATATATGTTGTAAGTGTTGTATATCTACCACTATCATTCAGTATCTATGTAGTCATCTTGTCATTTATTCATTCACTCATTCATTCTATCGTTCATTCTGTAGATCTGTATATCTGTCGATCCATCCGTCCACCATCCGTCCACATGTAGATATGAATTTCAAAAAATATCAATCTGTTTTTTAATTACCTATAGGTGTAATTAGGTTTATACAATATACCAATACTCTTAGATCCCGTAACTGCTTTAACTAGGGGTGTGGTCTGTTTAGTAAGTAGGTACAACATGGTCCACGGGTCATAGAAATCATCACTGGGGGTTCTCATCACCCCAACTGATGGTGAACTCATCCTGGCTATAAATCCCCAACAGCCGGTGATAAACCCCAACTCTGATGCTGGTTTTACCGTTTTACCTGGTTTTTATATCGTCTGGTTGGTGGTTTTAACCATCTTGAAAAATATGAGCTCGTCAATGGGAAGGATGACATCCCATATATGAAATGGAAAAAAATAAAATATGTTTGAACCACCAACCAGTCGTCCTATGTTTGTTGCTGCTGCCCCTGCCATCCCCTGCCCATCCGGCGAACCATCCGAGTCACGTCGCTCCCTGCGATCCCGGTCGCGTCGGTCATCTTTCACCCGGTCGCGACCGCCACGACCCCCTGGAGGGGGTGCTGGAGGTCCTGTGGCAGGTTTTCCATCGCAAATGGTTCGATCACCAAAGGGGAACTGGTTGGTAAACCAACATGTAAACCAAGACTTTTAAACATCAAGGTACATAAATAAATCATACATAAATCACAAATAAATCATAAATAAGTCATAAATAACCTTAAACAACTACATGAGGTACTTTTTCATCAGGCTTATTGATCAGCTGCAACGTAGTGAGGTGATCCAAGCAGCTTCAAATCAAATGCAGAGAGAACCAGCCCATCTGTGGTTCAAAACATGTTGACCCCATACGACATATTTCAAAGCTATACTGTCTATACTACGTAGTCATGTTTTAGATTTATAGAGTTTGACTCTCAATGAAAAATATCGAAATAGCATGTCTACAACTAACAATTAGAGCACTTTTGGTTTAATCACCAGGCACACCTATATTCAAAAAATACCCCCAAAAAAATGCTACCACCGCAGCTACCTGACATCGTTCCCGGCGGAACAAAAAGGCCGCCTTCATGTTTAAACCGGCAGGACTCCCCTCGGTCGCAGCGGCCACGGCGAAAGTCTCCGCAAATCTCCTGGGAGATCGGAAACAGATGGGAATTCCCAGCTGAGTTCCCAGGGAAAATATGGGGAAATATTGGAAATATATTCCAAAAAAACAGCTCCTGAACTGGGGAAAAAATCTTAAAATATCCACTGCAATGCTCAGGTGCCCAGATGGAGATGCTGTTCATGCTTCAAGTGAAATGTGATTCAAAAATGAGTGGATTCTCAATATATATATATATATCCCTGTTCTGGCAGGCTCGTAGTTTAGGATCAACTATTGGTTCACCCAGGTCTAGTTCACACAGCTACCGAGCATGTTCGAGCCCCGTCCAGTGATGTGGAAGATGGATACATCCATGGTTTGAATCTGAGGAAATTCCAACGGGGGGAGCCACGGAGTCACGTCCTGAAAGCCGGGTTTGCCCTTCTTGGGACCTAAGGTTCTGCAGAACCCAGCCCGGTCCACAATGGAGCCCATCCCCAATTCCTAACTCCGCTCTGTGAAACGATCAGAAATAGGGGATTGTCATCAACCCATAACATTGTTAAACAAAAACCATAATATTCTTATTTCCTACTATGGTTATTCTTATAATCCTTATTACTGTAGTCTTATCTATATATAATTACTACCATTATTATTGTTATTATTTGTTATTAATACACATATGTGTATACCACTATTATTATTATATGTTAATTATACAATCTGTATAATATATCCATTATTATATGTGTATTATCACTATATATCCATGATGTCGGGATTGCCCATATGGTAGGACTTGGGGCCCCTGCCACGACAAAAAACCACTCTGATCGCTCTGAGCTCGCCGCAATCTCTTGAGAGGTGACCAAACTCACCTGGGTTTCAGCAGGAAGGGGCTCCAGTCGACAAATCTTGAAAAAAATGGAAGACACCCAAGGAAATCATAGGAAATCCACATTCGATGATGGCCACGCCCTAGTTTTTGGCATGTTTTTTGCCGTGAAATTCCCATTTCATGGTGGTCAATCCTGCGAAACATGGCGATGAAACATGGTGAAACATGGTGTTTCACCCTATCCGGCTGGTTGGAACCCATCCCACCTGACAGTCGGCTCCCTAAAATCCCCATAACGAAAACATACCATGACATAACATAACATACGCATAAACATAAACATAGCATACACATAAACATAAACATGCACATAAACATAAAAATAAGCATAGCATAACATAATACAACATAACATAATACAACATAACATAACATAAGACAATATATACATATTATATATATATATAACAGAACATAGCATACATATACGCATTATGTGATTGTGTGTGTATCCCATTATATCCCCACTATATTGCACCCATCTGTAGAAACCACCCTGACATCCACGGTGGTCCCCTCCGGTCCGCCGTAGCCCGCCGTTGCAGTCCAGGTGCCACAAGCGTAACATTCCCCCATGGCTAAAAGCCGGCGCCGCGGCACAGAGAGCTGACGCCAATGGTGAAAAACCAGAGCTGGAGCCAAGCGGTTGGAAATGCCAAGCGTTTCAGCGACGGGGCTGCGAAGTTTCATGATATGATCACATGAAATTCATGGGGTAGATGGATGTAAATGGATACTGTGATTTTTTGCCAATGATAAACCTAGCATTTGGGGATGATGTTTACAATTCATTTACGGTAAATATGATTGATAGTATTGGGGATGGTTTTATATTGGTTGTACAACACATTTATCATTTATCGGAGATCTTTGACGAAGCTGCGGAGCAGCACACGAAGTGGGATGACTTCGCCAGGTATGATTTGTGAGGGCAATGGCAGCCACTATATACTTTGAAAGACACAGCCCTCAGATAGCTTCAGTCAGCGAATCTTGAATATTGAATAATATCTGAATAGTTCATGCCAGAAAATGCTCAATCACTGTCTAACACCATAACTTCGAAACCTTTTGGACAAACGGTGCACTGGGGAACATCACCAGGCGACTAAGATGCCCACGTTCCTCCATTTCCTCCAGCTCGGGGATTTGCAGTCTCCAGGGCCTCATCCAACTATTCTCATATGCCCCATAAAAAAAGACCGTCCTCTCACCATTCTCAACGAGCCCAGCTTTGGTTCCGCCTGCTATCCCACATCCCCTGCTGGTGTCCATGTCAACTGGGGCCCCAGCATATCAATCACAGGAGCTGTCGCTGGAGGCAAACCCAGCTGACCACGATCGTTCTTCCCTGCGCTCCGGGCCAACTTCGATGCAGCTGTCATTGACGCGCCCCAAGTCATGCACAAAAATGTTCATGTTTGATAGACATTGACTTCCCCATGTCATCATTTTGTGCGGGTCCCTTTTCATCCCTTTTTCCCACCGATTTGGGACCCACGTTTTTTCGCTTTTGCAGCTTCGCAACATCGAGTTGGATGGAGAGATGACTATCTGATAGCTACACATCTCAAAGCAGGCGCATGCCAATCTGCACAACTGAAATAATGTGTTTGCTAAACCCTGACTATTTATTGGGGGTGTGACCCACCAAATAGTGGCAAGTTTCTACTAAAACTGGTTTCTCCCCCAATGATAGACTGAGGGTTTCTACATACAGGGTTAACATTACTATTGCAATGATCTGCTGCAAAAAATATCTTAAGCGCGGAGATGTGCCAGTGAGGTACGGCAGCTGTTCAAAAGCAGCTGCCGCAGCCATATTGAACTCCACTTCTAAGCCAGGGGAAAGTGCATCGCGTAGTGTAGCAGTCGAAACTGCTAGGATGTCAAAGCAATCTTCGAAAACATGAGCGCCAGTGTCCCTAGTCACCTAGTCTGTTCAATATTATTGTTCGTTCCTCTGAAGTATGGGTATCTCAACCAGCTGAATCCAAATCTCAACAAGTCATGAACTGGTCTACCATCCCACATTGGAGTCGCGCAGCCGGGGCAGCCGCGCGGCAGCCGCGCTTCTCAGCGCCATCAGGGGATGACCTTCTCCTGCTTCAGTCCATCGATCATCTCTGCAAGCACCTCCTTCTCCACAGAGACCTGCCCAAGGGACCCCTGGGTGAAAAGCTGGGGAGCCCCCATAAACCATGGTTTAGTTTTTGGGGGTTACATATATTTGGAACCATTTGGATGTTTACTATCCGGGGGGATGGGGTTATTGAAAAATATTTCAATTGATTCTGTTGATTGATCAACCCTTGGGGTTGTTG
>CAMXCT020002802.1:22500-37675 GCA_947184155.2 Cladocopium goreaui
TCTCAGGCACTTGTAACTTTCAACGCGCTTGTGATGCTACTTTCTTACCTTTCCCAAGTGACTTCCAACACGCTCTTGATGCTACGGTCTTATCTTTCAAGTAACTTTCAACACGCTCTTGACAGCTACGCTCCTTTCCTTCTGAAGTAACTTCCAACGTTGGGAGTTGGGACATGCTTGTTTGCACAGGAAAGTCGTCAGCAAAGAAGAATAACCACGCATGTCAAATTTCACAGTCATTCTTTCATCATGGAAAACATAGTTAGTTCGTAAAGGCCTCAAAACTTGAAAAAAAAATGAATGTACTGTAAATACAATTCTACTCATGACAATCAAAAAACCGCGCGGGCTTCTACCAGCCCCGATCTAAAATGGTGATTTCCCATGGCTACGTTAAATTACCAGAGGGACCGTTAAGAAACCCGAAATGACACCATTCTCCAAGGCACTTTCGTTGAAGGACACCGTGACCACCCGCCAGCCGCAGCTCCGGAGCAGCCGGCGCTTGAAGGCCGCGGCGCCACTGAGGCCGCACTCCACGTACCTCGCGTCCAGCATGGTGAATCTATGGTTTCATAATGGGTCATCTATGGTTAATAATGGTTAACCTATAGGTAATGATGGAGAATCTACGGTTAATCTATGTTTAATCTATGATATATAATGAATCATCTACCGTTCATAGTGGTCATTAATGATAAGTAATGGTGGTTAATGGGGATATAAATTGATATGTTCAACTAAATATGCGGGATAAGTTGTAAAAACAAAAACTGTATAAGCTATTATGCCATTATAATGAGTAATGGCAATTATAATGAAAACAATTACATATAATCATGTAATGGCTAAACCAAAAAAACATCAATCGTATTTCAAGTGGCTTGGGGGAACTGTTCATTCCATGGTTTCATGATAATGCTTAATGGCCACCCTCTGATGATTTAACATAGCTATGGAAAGCTCTAGGCAAACATGATTTTGAATATATATAAATCATCCAAGTACATGGGGCATGTTCTGTAGCAATGTTGAAGTACTGGAAGGTAAACATGGTCAAGGCTACGGAGGTACATGAAGGTACCAATTTGTGAAATTAGCCATACTATAATCAAAGTCTACTACAAGTATTCCATCATGGGTACTTTGTAGAGGAATCAACTGATAATACTGATTATATACGATAGGTTTGGATGGCTTAATAATACTATGTATAATGCCGTATCTACCTGCCAAAATTCCATTTCCACCGTCGAAAACTGTCAACCCCGGAATTAATAACCCCAATTAAACAAATCCGGGGTTAAAGATATTATCAGAGGGACAGTTGCCAAGGCACTCGCGGGCTTGCACGAGAACATCGCTGCGTTCACCGGCGATCACGGTCTTCCGAATCTCCGCGGGCTTCTTTCCATCTCCTTCCAGCAGAGCTTGGTCTTCTTCTCGCAGCTTTTCCTCAGCGAAATCTGAGATGCTGCAGCGAAGATCGCTCGCTTATGACTGGTGCACATGGAACTGACTTATCCCAAAGAGCATGGCCTGTGGTATCACCCCCAACACGGATAAGTCAATTGGGTCTTATAATTGCTAGAATGACCCCAAATGTGCATGGAAAGCACATATAGGACACAAATTCATCACGCATTCATCAAATCATCATAATTGATGGTATTCAATTTGTTTGGTCAAAATAGTGACCCTTCAATCTCATACATATCAACCGTTCAACCATGGTCAACCATGGTCAACCCCAGCTGCCGTCAACAGCTCCATGGGGATGGTGCTGCGTTGGGGGCCCTCAACCTCGATCACCAGCCTGGATCGCAGCTGCCTTTCTGCCAGAAAATGCTATGACACACATATCGTACATACACACATGTGTGTGTGAAAACATGATGTGATATGATACGAGTATGATATATATATATATATATTATGTGTGGTGTAAATATATATATATATATACATGAATTATATGAATAGGTATATGTATATGCATAAGGTTGCTGAAGGGTAATTCGTCAGATCGCGTCACAACTGAAGTCTTCTGGTACATCGTCTATATACAACGAGACAAAAAAGACTGTGAACATGTGAGCGCTTTCGCCAGCTATTTGTCCCAACTTCTTGAGTTCATGACGACAACATTTCCAGCTTGTGACATGATGTCATCTCATGGTGAACATGTTGCATTGTGCTGCAATGCTGCTATGCGGGTGACATTTCTACTCATGACCTTTCTGCTGACCTGCTAGGGTCAACTTTGGACAACTTTAGTCCAACCCTGGGATGCCCTGGGCCTTAATTTGGGAATGACAATGTCTGCTCGAACTCCTGCTTCTCCAACAGTGTCTAGCGCAGGTGCCATGGCATTGGCCTGCGGAGGGAGAGCAGGAATCTCTTCAAATTGTCTAACCACCATGCTTCAAGAATTCAACATGTGTTGCACGCCTGCCACACATAGCTTGGATTTCACGAGGCACATTTACTGAAGAGGTGGCCCCCGAAAAGAAGGCATTAAGAGGTTAAGACTTTCAATGAATCAGAAAATCGCTGTAATTTCGTCCTCCTGAAGGAAACACGCAACGGGTGCCACGCAACGTCAACAACCGTCCCTCAGTTTTGGCTAGGCCCAGGCTCAAGGTCCAACTCAAAAGAATCAATGAATCAAGCATCAACACTCAAGAAACAAAGAGAAGGCTTCCGCAAAAGATTCCGCATGTTTCCCCAAAAGAAACCCCCAAATAAAACACACACTTCCTATTTATATGTATAACGCATCTTTGTGTGTATTTGCTACATGTTGCCACCATATTTGAATGATTTTCCCCCACTTTCCGTTGTCGCGGGATCCCCTATCGCCACATACAGCGCCTCGTGAGGGATCCTCTGAATCCGAAGCCGGTCGCTCAAGCGGCGATGCTGCTCCCCCATGTACCGTGAGGTCGTATCCTGCGACACCGTGGATCTCATAACTGGGCCCATGAAACCATGGGCACCGTGGTTTCCAAAGTGAGATCTGCCAACTAAAACCGCGGATTCGGAAACTAAGATTCGGAAACTAAGCTTCGGAAACTAACAGACACGGATTCGGAAACTCAGATTGGGAAACTAAAAAACAGAGGATTCGGGAACTGAGGAGGACGGGGATTCGGGAACTGTGATTCGGAAACTAAAAAGTAGGATTCGGAAACTAAGACCGCAGATTAGGAAACTGAAGCAAGAGAGCTGATTGGAAACTATAGGATTCAGAAACAAAGACACGCGGATTCGGAAACTAAGATTCGGAAACTGAGAAAGGTGGATTCGGAAACTACGATTCGGAAACAAAGACACGCGGATTCGGAAACTAAGATTCAGAAACAATTGGATTCGGAAACTAAGAATCGGAAACAAGATAGTTTCTGCATCGATGGAAATAAAAATTTTTCCCCGTGTGGACACTTCATGTCAATTTGAAGTTTCATGGGGGTGGGAATTTTGATAATTAGGCAAATTTGAAGGTCCACGCGGGCAGGACTTTTGATATCCGATTGCCTTTGTGAACAGTCCAGGTCAATTTGGTCAATTTGGAGTTCCATGGGGTGGGAATGTTGATATTATCTTAAATCCTTGTGGACAGTCCAAATCAATTTGAAGTTCCATGGGGGTGCGAATTTTGATATCATCTTATCCTCGTGGACAGTCCAAGTCAATTTGAAGTTCATGGGGGGGTGGGAGTTTTGATATCATATTTCCCTTGTGAACGGTCCAAGTCAATTTGAAATTCCATGGTGGTGGGAATGTTGATATCATCTTACCCTTGTGGCCAGTCCAAGTCAATTTGAAGTTCCATGGGGGTGCGAATTTTGACATCATCTTATCCTCGTGAACCGTCCAAGTCAACTTGAAGTCCCATGGGGGTGGGAATTTTGATATCATCTTATCCTTGTGGACAGTCCAAGTCAATTGAAGTTCCATGGGGTGGGAATTTTGATATCACCCCATCCTCGTGGACAGTCCAAGTCAATTTGAGTACCATGGGGGGTGGGGATTTTGATATCATCTTTTCCTTGTGGACAGCCCAAGTCAATTTGAAGTTCCATGGGGGTGGGAATTTTGATATCATCTTATCCTCGTGGACAGTCCAAGTCAATTTGAGTTCCATGGGGGTGGAAAAATTTTGATATCAACTTATCCTCGTGAACAGTCCAAGTCGATTTGAAGTTCCATGGGGGTGGGAATTTTTGATATCATCTTATCCTTGTGGACAGTCCAAGTCAATTCGAAGTTCGATGGGGGTGGGAATTTTGATACCATATTACCCTTGTGAACCGTGCAAGTCAATTTGAAGTTTTATGGGGGTGGGAATTTTGATAACGTCTTTCCTGTAAGGACATTCAATGTCAATTTGAACTTCCATGTGGGTAGGAAATTTGATATCATCTTTGCCTTGTGGACAACCCAAGTCAATTTGAAGTTCCATGAGGGTGGGAATTTTGATATCATCTTATCCTTGTGGACAGCCCAAGCCAATTTGAGTTCCATGAGGTGGGAATTTTGATATCATCTTATCCTTGTGAACCGTCCAAGTCAATTTGAAGTTCCATGGGGGTGCGAATTTTGACATCATCTTATCCTTGTGGACAACCCAAGTCAATTTGAAGTTCCATGGGGGTGGGAATTCTGATATCATCTTATCCTTGTGGACAGCCCAATTCAATTTGAGTTCCATGGGGGTGGGAATTTTGATATCATCTTATCCTTGTGGACAGTCCAAGTCAATTTGAAGTTCCATGGGGGTGGGAATTTTGATATCATCTTATCCTCGTGGACAGTCCAAGTCAATTTGAGTTCCATGGGGGTGGAAATTTTGATATCAACTTATCCTCGTGAACAGTCCAAGTCGATTTGAAGTTCCATGGGGGTGGGAATTTTTGATATCATCTGATCCTTGTGGACAGTCCAAGTCAATTTGAAGTTCGATGGGGGTGGGAATTTTGATGTCATCTTATCCTCGTGGACAGACCAAGTCAATTTCAAGCTCCAAGGGGTGGGGATTTTGATTCGATATCATTTTGAACTCCTGAAGCGCGAGGTTCTGAGGCGCGTTAGTTTTGTATATCGGAGGAAATAGTGTCTGAATCCTGTTTTTTAAATCGTGGTTTCTGAAGCTCGATAGTTTCTGAATCGTGATAGTTTCTGAACCGTGATAGTTTCTGAATCGCGATAGTTGCTGAATCGCGATAGTTTCTGAATCGTAGTTTCTGAATCCTGATAGTTTCTGAGTTTCTAAATAACAGCTACCGAATCGTGATAGTTTCTGAACTGTGATAGTTTCTGAACTGCGATAGTTTCTGAATCGCCATAGTTTCTGAATCGTGATAGTTTCTGAATCACTATAGTTTCTGAATCGTAGTTTCTGAATCGCAGATACTTTCTGAATCGGTGTCGGTTATCGGCCGGATGCATGCAATTATATGCTTATATGTGCATAAATATCATATATATATATTATAATCATAGTCATAATAATAATAATAGCACTAGTCATTTTAATATATCTAATTAAATGATATTGGCCTATATTATATGTTAGCGTATTATTTTATGTGTTATTTTATTTTATTTCATTATACATTATCATTTTATAAAATTGTTTGTTATATTAAATTCTATTTCATTTTATTATATTATGTTCTCTTCTATTATAGTAGGTTTTACTATATTATATTTTATTAAGTTAAATATTATATATATATGTAAATATAATTGTATCTTATATGGATACTGTAAATGTTCAGCAAATCCATACAACTCTCAAACCAGCTGAATGGTTATTGTTGAAAGGTTATTTGTAACACATGTTAACCTATGTATTTATGTTGTGGTGTCCCGAGGGGCCACTGCAAGTTGTGGCATGACTATTGCTATGGCACTATGGAAATCCATTTTCCAATTTTACAACGCCATCCTCAGTTGGAGTTGGATTGGCGGTTTCCCATAATTTTAACAAGAACACAGGGAGATTCCAACCATCATCGCTATTTCGTTCACAATGTTTGAATCTCAGGATGGCGTTGGTCCAATAATCATGCCTAATGTACCTAAACCATGGCTTTGCCCTCCAAAGGCATCCAAGTCCAAAACTGTGATATTCATGGATGAAATTAAATACCCACAACTTGTCAGCTGGCCTCCTCAAGTCATAAGTAAAATCCAATTGGGTTTGTCTGAACATAGTATGCCCCAAAATCCAAAGGTGTATCATTACTTTCCACATGACAATGGCTTTGTCATATTGGTATACCCACATTGTCAGACACACAACACCCATATACAAGATTGTTGGCCGTATATCCCTAGAATTACATGCTCATGATTCTTGGTTATTGCCCAAATTTTTTGGTTGAATTATGACAATTCCCAACTGGAAAGCAGGTGAAACGTCATACCGCCAGTTGGGGGGCATTCCCCTTATCCAATTCCCATCATTCCAGAGCTTGGAAGCGCATTTGAAGTTATATATAAGTTACAAGTGGGTTAGGGCTCAAATATAGGCCCCATATCCCAACTTATGGGGGTTAGAAATCACCATGGTTCTACCCATAAAAGTAACACCAACTGCGCCAAGTGATGTCCACCTGCCCGACGTTACCGGATTTCCGGACGCGCCTCATAACAGCTACGGCAGACCGTGTGTCCCACCAACTCCTCTACGGGCAAACCCAGCTCCGCCTCAGGAGAGGTATACAGTCACACTATATCTTGTTTAGTGTACTATGTTATATCTTGTTTTATCATGTTCAACTCTATATCATATTAGGTTATGTAGTTTATCACCCAAGGACGTTTAGAAGTCAAACTTCCGATAACATGGACAGATGGAGAAGCAGAGGTGAGAAGAGTCAGAGAAGAGCAAGAGGAAGAAGAAAGAAGATGCAGGTGCGCAAAAAGATAGAAAAGTCCTGAAACACTGTGTTTTCCTATGTTTTGTGAATTTTGTGGCTCCGGATGGTCCAAAAGTAGGCTCGCTAAAGCGGCGGGTGCGGAGCCAGCTGGGCAGATGAAAAATTGCACGCCGTTGTGGCGCGAAGCAGATTTGGAACTCAAAAAGCTAAAAACACCTCATGTCCAGAGCACTTTTGGCAGTTGAGATGTGGAAAAAATGCAGCACATGTCGAAGTCAAAATGGCACAAAGACCACATGTTCGGACCACTTTTGGAAGTTGAGATGTTCAAAAAGTGCACGCCGTTGTGGCGTGAAGCACATTTTTAGTCAAAATGAGAAAGCACACCACGTTCGGACCACTTTTGGACGTTCCAATGGCACCACACAACACAACAACAAACAAAAACGAAAAATACAACAACAACAACCAACAACCAACAACCAACAACCAACAACCAACAACCAACAACCAACAACCAACAACCAACAACCGACAACCGACAACCGACAACCAACAACCAACAACCAACAACCAACAACCAACAACCAACAACCAACAACCAACAACCAACAACCAACAACCAACCCACTCAAAAAAGCACAACTCCAACCACCTTTCGGTCCATCAGTGGATTCGCTCTGCCTTCCATGCATCACAGCAACTCACCTCTCCCATTGTTTTCTATCTTTGAAACTTCCGCCACCGCCTTGTGCGGTGCTACTGGTATCATATTCTGTTAAATCAGATCTTAGTACAAGATGCTGTGTTATATAATAATATGCATAATTATGCATATATGTCGTCTTACATGCAATAAATGTGCATGTGCGTCTGCGATGCGAAAGAAGACGATAATTGAAACCGGGTTGCTGTATAGACACAATGTAACATGAAAAATGTTCTCTGTATACATGCCTATTGTAGTTTTTTCACTTTTAATCATGCAGGACACTTTGGTGCTCTTCAGTGTATTTGTCAAGGTGACACCAATCGAAAACTTGGCCTAGCTTGGCCTAGCTTGGCCCACAAACATTGAAAGATTTTGGGGGGTCGACCAGTCGACAAAAAACAAAAACCCCAGGCCTGCCAGCATGCCAGCATCGAGTAGATCTGCGCATAACTTGCCACGGTGAAATCTCGCCTCCAGAAACCCTCCATCATCATGACATTCCTCGGCAATCCATTCTGGGAAAAGTTGTAAAAAAAACACTATTGGAAACGGTTTAAAAAATCCCGTATCACTAGCAAGAACCAGTTGGAACGAAGGCCTTTTTCATCTTTTTTTCCCTTTTGAAGCTTCTTGTCAAAGACATTCCACCACATTCCTCACAGAGGCTTCAGCTTTGTCTCAGCAATCCCTTGTGTCCCAGTAGCATCGCTGGCAGGGCAGCAGCTTTCCCGCCCAGAATGGCGGCAGCATAGAAGCAAATGGCCAAAGAGGTGTTTGAAAACTCTCCTCGCCTACGTGCTGGGTGACCCTCACTGAGGACAAAACGTGGAGCCCTAGTTTCTGCATCGCCGAAAAGTGCCCATCTCAGATGGGAAAGTCCATCCCAAGTAGTATAACTCAATGGGGGAGTGACTAACCCGAGGCAAGTCGGCTCAAATTATGTCTGTACCGAGATTCCATTTGTGACTCCTTCCATCTCCAGAAAAAAGTCGAAAACGGCACAAGCAAAACATCTCCGGTTCGGTTGTTACCAAAATCATCCAAAATCCCTGCAGGATGGGGCAGCCCAGTTATGTTTGTTGGTTTATAAACCCCAAGAATACATCCATTAACTCTAGTTACAGTATATCATGTTACCCTCTGGTAAACGTTTACATAGCTATGGAAAATCACCATGTTTAATGGCTAAATCCACTATTTCTATGGCCATTTTCAATAGCTATTTTGACATAACCAGGCCGGGTATATCACATTAAAACCATCCCAAATCATCCCAAATCCCTGGGAAAATCCCTGGCCTGGCGATTTCCTCCAGGCAGGTAGATGCCACCACCTCCCCGTGGTTCCGGCAGTTCAGAAAGGCCAAACCCCACAGCAGCATAGAGATAGACCTCACAGCATGGATACCCAAAGAAAGAAGCTTCGAACAACGTCAAAATACCTCAAAAAACCTCAAAAAACCAGAGATCACCTCCAAACAATTCAAGAAATGGTGATGTTTGAATATTTATGAATATGTTTGACACGATTCAACTTTAGCAAGGGACTGATCGGAATACTCCCGGACGTGCTCGCAGAAGTGAACAGCGATACGGTCCATCAATTTCTCATATCTCACCTTGGCGTCGAGGTACTGAACCATACTGGATGCCAGGTTCCAAGCATTGAAACGTAAAGTCGGAACAGTTGTCTGGCTGGTCATTGGGACCCCTTAAATGTGTGTCGATCGTTTTTGGCTTGCTACAACCAAAACAGCTGCATCAATGATTCCTTTTTGTCAGCATGTTCAACGTGTTGGTTTGGTCTTGAAAGATTTCCATTCTGCGGATTGCGATCAATTCAAACAAAAACCCGAAAACTGTCCTATCATGGTTGAGCTCAAGGTGACATAGGACACGGTCATCCCAGTTTCTCTCGGTGTTCCGTAAAGATTTTGGCACCCTTCACAGTCGACAAACATGGCAATGGCAACTCCCCTTGTTAGACAGGAGTTACAAGTAGCACCGGGGCAAGCTGGGGGCAAAATTTTCAGAGGAAGAAAGACTGTGCCGATAAGATATGTGCAAGACCACCTGTGCATTGAAAATGCTTTCTCTTGACACCTCTGTCGCGTGACACTACTCTGCTCTGCACTCCACTCTTCTCTTCTCTCTTCTCTACTCTATTCTTCTCTTCTCTACTCTTCTCTCCTCTAGTCTTGTCTGCTCTACTCTGCTCTACTTTTCTCTACTCTACTTTGCTCTTCTCTAATCGACTCTTGCTTTCTTTACTGACTCTGTCCTGCTCTTCATAAGGAGTAAATCTTCGTAACACATGGAAGTTTCTCCCCGAACCTTTCTTTGAACGTCTATCACCTGTTTGTCCAATTGCCAACTTAAGTTTGCAGAGGTACAAGACAAACAACCTAATTAATCAATCCCAATCATGGGTATCCCATGTCGTCCACTCTTCAATGATTTATCACACCATCTGATGATTTATCCCATGCACTATCTAATGGGGATGTTGAATGTTTAGGTATACCCAATTTCCAGGAAGACCCGTTTCCGTGAATTCTTCATTGGTCAATCCCCAATTTTTGATGGATCAAATTCCTGCAGTTGGGTGTGCAGGACAATGCGGTATACCGGTATACCATATAACCGTATACACCAAAATGATCCAAAATGTAGAATTTGAAACAGGATAATTCAGAATGTTTCATGATGTTTCATGTTCCATCGGAGTTTGGTACCGAATGTTAAGACAACGCCATTCATCACAGGCATTCCCCATCTTTGAAGCCACGGCCGCCCCGCCTGATTCAGGGCCAAGCTGTAACTCAGCACAGACCATGCGGCCGGATCCATCTGATCCCATTCGTCGCGACGGTGGATTTCCTGAAAGGCTAAGTGGTCTCGGGATTTAAAAACAAGGTGGGCCAGAGAACCCAAAAGCAAGACGGCACACAGCACGCCTTTTCTTGAAAATCTTGGGGTGTGGCCAGCTGTGCTCTGCACGAAATCGACGTAAGATCTTTACTTAAACATCGTGCGCACTGATGGTATCAGGGGCCACGATTCACCACAGCATGCTGTGTCAGCTACGCCTACAGTCTTCTAGTCGCTATTTCTGTTAATGTAATTAACTCTATCCCATCTGTCTAGTCGCTATCTATTTCTGCGTTCTCGTTTAGTTTGCTTCGCCGCAGAGGGAGCGAGCACGAAGCGTGGACGGACAGAACGAAATGAAAATTAAACGACAGAGGGAGCTGACCAAAAGAGCATGAAAACGAAGATATATATGAAGGTGACAGATGGCAAATGATCATGAAAAATGAGACATGATAAAAGATGGGTAAAGACTTCTCTGTACAAAAGCTTCTTTGCATAAAAGCTTCTGCAAGTAAAAGCTTCTGTGGGCAAGAACTTCTCTGTGTAAAGGTTTTTGGTGTAAAAGCTCTTGTGTGTAAAATCTTCCGTGTAAAACGCGCTCTGTGTGTAAAAGTTTCTGTTTGCGAAAGTTTCTTTGCGTACCAGCTTCTGTCTGTAAAAGCTCCTCTGTGTTAAGGTTTTGTTTGTGTAAAGCTTCTGTGTGCAAAAGCTTCTCTGTGTAAAAGACTTCTCTGTGTCAAAGCCTCTGAGTGTACAAGCTTCTCTGTGTAAAAGTTCCTCTGTGTAAAAGCTCCTCTGTGAAAAAGCCGCTCTGTGTAAAAGGCTTCTGTGTGTAAAAGCCTCTGTGTGTGCAAGCTTCTCTGTGTCAAGACTTCTTTGTGTAAAGATTTCTCTGTGTAAAAACTACTCTGTGTAAACGCTTCCGTGTAAACTCTTTCCTGTGTAAACGCCTCCGTGTGTAAAGACTTCTCTGTGTAAACCCGTCTGTGTGTAAAAGCTCCTTTGTTTAAAGGTTTTTTTGTGTTAAAAGCTTCTGTGTGTAAAACCTTCTGTGTGTAAAAGTTTCTGTGTGTAAAAGCTTCTGTGTGTAAAGGTTTCTGTGTGTAAAAGCTTCTGTGTATTAAAAAAACCTTATGTAAAAGCTTCTGTGTAAAAAAGCCCCCTGTGTGTACAAGCTTCGCTGCGTAAAAGCTGCTCTGTGTAAAAAATCTGTGCGCCGTAAAGTTGTCTGTTTGTAAAACCTCCTGTGTGTGTGTGAAAGCGTCTGTGTGTACAAGATTCTTTGTCCAAAAGCTCCTCTGTGCAAAGACTTCTCTGTGTACAAAGCTTCTGTGTGTGAAAGTTTGTGTGTGTAAAAGCTTTCCTGTGTAAAAGTTTTCTTGTGCAAAAGCTCCTGTGTGAAAAACTTCTCTGTGTAAAGGCTTTTTTGTGTAAAAGCTTCTGTGTGTACAAGCTGCTCTGTGTTAAAGTTTCTGTGCGCCGAAAGAACGTCTATCTGTAACACCTTCTGCGTGTAAATCTCGTTTGTGTAAGGACTTCTATCGTAAAAGCTCCTCTGTGTCAAGACTTCTTTGTGCGAAAGGCTTCTCTCTGTAAAAGCCTTTGTGTGTACAGGCTTCTCTGTCTCAAGACTTCTCTGTGTAAAGACTTCTGTGTGTAAAAGCTACTCTGTGCAAAAAAGCTTCTGTGCGTAAAGGCTTCTGTGTCAAGACTCCTCTGTGTCTCTGTAAACGCGTCTGTGTGTCAAAGTTTCTGTGTAAAGGCTTTTTTTGTGCAAAAGCTTCTCTGTGCATGTCCCATTTTTCAGCCTTTGCAAACCGTTTGACCGGTCTTGGGACCATTTGACCAGTCTTGGGTCCACAATTTTTTCAGGCCAATCGCAATGATGGCATTTGTCCTGAAAAAACCCGTGCCAACAGCTCTGCCGCAAACTATTTTCAAGGTTTCCTATCCGTCCAGCATGTTGTCTCGCTCCCTCCAGCGAAGCTCTCCGCAAGCTATTTCCACGGTTTTGTCCCGTCCAGCATGCTGTCTCGCTCCCTCCCAGCAAGGCTCTCCGCAAGCTATTTCCACGGTTTCCTCTCCGTCCAGCACGCTGTCTCGCTCCCTTCCAGCAAAGCTCTCCGCTAGCTATTTCCACGGTTTCCTGTCCATCCAGCATGCTGTCTCCCTCCCTCCCAGCGACGCTCTCCGCAACCTATTTGCACGGTTTCCTCTCCGTCCAGCACGCTGTCTCGCTCCCGCCCAGCGAAGCTCTCCGCAAGCTATTTGCACGGTTTCCTCTCCGTCCAGCATGCTATCTCGCTTCCTCCCGGCGAAGCTCTCCGCAACCTATTTGCACGGTTTCCTCTCCGTCCAGCATGCTGTCTCGCTCCCTCCCAGCGAAGCTCTCCTTAACCTATTTCCACGGTTTCCTCTCCGTCCAGGATGCTGTCTCGCTCCCTCCCAGCAAAGCTTTCCGCAAACTATTTGCACGGTTTTCTCTCCGTCCAGCATGCTGTCTCGCTCCCTCCCAGCGAAGCTTTCCGCAAGCTGTCTCGCTCCCTCCCAGCTCAGCAAGCTATTTCCACGGTTTCCTATCCGTCCAGCATGTTATCTCGCTCCCTCCCAGCGAAACTCTCCGCAAGCTATTTTCACACTTTCCTCCGTGCAGCATGCTGTCTCCCTCCCTCCCAGTGAAGCTCTCCGCAACCTATTTGCACGGTTTCTTCTCCGTCCAACATGCTGTCTCGCTCCCTCCCAGCGGACTTTGCCCAATCTATTTCCACGGTTTTCTCTCCGTCCAGCATGCTGTCTCGCTCCCTCCCAGTGGAGCTCTCCGCAAGCTATTTTCACGGTTTCCTCTCCGTCCAGCATGCTGTCTCGCTCCCTCCCCGCGAAGCTCTCCGCAAGCTATTTGGACGGTTTCCTCTCCGTCCAGCATGCTATCTCGCTTCCTCCCAGCGAAGCTCTCCGAAACTATTTCCACGGTTTCCCATCCGTCCAGTTGTCTCGTTCCCTTCCAGCGAAGCTCCCCGCAAGCTATTTGCACGGTTTCCTCTCCGTCCAGCATGCTGTCTCATCCTCTCGCGCTTCCTCCCAGCAAAGCTCTCCGCAAGCTATTTCCACAGTTTTCGTCTCCGTGCAGCATGCTGTCTTGCTCCCTCCCAGCGAAGTTTCCTCAAGCTATTTACACGGCATCATCCCGTCCAGCATGCTGTCTCGCTCCCTTCAAGCGCAACTTTCCGCAAGCTATTTGCACGCTTTCTTCTCCGTCCAGCATGCTGTCTCGCTCCCTCCCACCGAAGTTTCCCCAAGCTATTTCCACGGTTTTGTCCCGTCCAGCATGCTGTCGCGCTTCCTCGCAGCATAGCTTTCCGTCCACCATGCTGTCTCGCTCCCATCCAGCGCAGTTTCCCCAAGCTATTTTCCACTTTGTCCCGTCCAGCATGCTGTCTCGCTCCCTCCCCGCGCAGTTTCCCGAAGCTATTTCCACGGTTTTGTCCCGTCCAGCATCCGGTCTCGCTCCCTCCCAGCGAAGTTTCCCCCAGCTATTTTCCACGGTTTTGTCCCGTCCAGCATGCTGTCTCGCTCCCTCCCAGCGAAGTTTCCCCAAGCGATTTCCACGGCTTCATCCCGTCCAGCATCCGGTCTCGCTCCTTCCCAGCGAAGTTTCCCCAAGCTATTTCCACGGCTTCATCCCGTCCAGCATCCGGTCTCGCTCCCTCCCAGCGAAGTTTCCCCAAGCTATTTCCACGGCTTCATCCCGTCGAGCATCCGGTCTCGCTCCCTCCCAGCGAAGTTTCCCCAAGCTATTTCCACGGCTTCATCCCGTCCAGCATCCGGTCTCGCTCCTTCCCAGCTAAGTTTCCCCAAGCTATTTCCACGGCTTTATCCCGTCCAGCATCCGGTCTCGTTCCCTCCCAGCGAAGTTTCCCCAAGCTATTTCCACGGCTTCATCCCGCCGAGCATCCGGTCTCGCTCCCTCCCAGCGCAGTTTCCCCAAGCTATTTCCACAGCTTCATCCCGTCCAGCATCCGGTCTCGCTCCTTCCCAGTGCAGTTTCCCCAAGCTATTTGCACGGCTTCATCCCGTCCAGCATCCGGTCTCGCTCCCTCCCAGCGAAGTTTCCCCAAGCTATTTCCCCAAGCTATTTCCACGGCTTCATCCCGTCGAGCATCCGGTCTCGCTCCCTCCCCGCGCAGTTTCCCCAAGCTATTTCCACGGCTTCATCCCGTCGAGCATCCGGTCTCGCTCCCTCCCAGCGAAGTTTCCCCAAGCTATTTCCCCAAGCTTGCTTTTTATTTCCATCACGATTCCAGCTTCATCCCGTCCAGCATCCGGTCTCGCTCCCTCCCAGCGAAGTTTCCCCAAGCTATTTCCACGGCTTCATCCCGTCCAGCATCCGGTCTCGCTCCCTCCCAGCGAAGTTTCCCCAAGCTATTTCCACTGCTTCATCCCGTCGAGCATCCGGTCTCGCTCCCTCCCAGCGAAGTTTCCCCAAGCTATTTCCCCAAGCTATTTCCACGGCTTCATCCCGTCGAGCATCCGGTCTCGCTCCCTCCCAGCGCAGTTTTCCCAAGCTATTTCCACGGCTTCATCCCGTCGAGCATCCGGTCTCGCTCCCTCCCAGCGAAGTTTCTCCAAGCTATTTCCACGGCTTCATCCCGTCGAGCATCCGGTCTCGCTCCCTCCCAGCGAAGTTTCCCCAAGCTATTTCC
>CAMXCT020002802.1:37775-62775 GCA_947184155.2 Cladocopium goreaui
CTTCCTTCCCTTCCTTTCCTTCTTCCTTTCCTTCTTCCTTCCCTTCCTTCCCTTCTTCCTTCCCTTCCTTCCCTTCCTTCCCTTCCTTCCCTTCCCTTCCTTCCTTTTCCTTCCTTCCTTTTCCTTCCTTCCTTTTCCTTCCTTCCTTTTCCTTCCTTCCTTTTCCTTCCTTCCTTTTCCCTCCTTCCTTTTCTTTCCTTCCTTTTCCTTCCTTCCTTTTCCTTCCTTCCTTTTCCTTCCTTCCTTTTCCTTCCTTCCTTTTCCTTCCTTCCTTTTCCTTCCTTCCTTTTCCTTCCTTCCTTTTCCTTCCTTCCTTTTCCTTCCTTCCTTTTCCTTCCTTTTCCTTCCTTTTCCTTCCTTTTCCTTCCTTCCTTTTCCTTCCTTCCTTTTCCTTCCTTCCTTCCTTCCATCCAACACATCTCCGTCGACCACTCAGTCTCGCTCCCCCGCGGCGAGTGCAACTAAACGAGAACCCAAGCATCGAAGATGCTTTTGGGAAAAAACATAAAAAAAACAAAATGCTAAATCAATCTAAAACAGATTTGCGTAGATTCTTAGATATCATCATTTTTGGGAGAAAAAAATATGGTAAATAGGAAAATGGGTAATGGAAGAAACCAAAAAGATCAAAGAGGGACTTTGTTGGTAGGTGGTTTCAACATGCGTAATTCCAATCATTTGCGGCAAACGTTGCCGAATCATGATCCATTCAATTGAAGGCTTTGTAATTTTTTGTGACGATTCAACAATCACCCATCTCCCACGGGAAAGGATGGGACCCATCCTTTGATCCTTTGGAAGAGCTCCTGGCCTCAAGGAGCGTTTCCACCAGACTTAGTGGGAGGTAATCGAGCTTTCCAAAGGCATACCTCACTGCCAGGCGGACATCCAAATACCCCATGAATCCCCATGATCTATGACACGATCCTAGTTTCGCGCTCGACCAGCAACCGAAAACACAGCACATTCGTCTAGTTGTGAGCTGAATGGGGTTGGATCTTGGGGTTCAACATGCTTCAACCATTTTTTGGAAAACAAATGGTATCAATTGAAGTATCAACCATTTTTTGGGAGAAATGGTCCAATTATTTGCTTTTTTTTGGCATCAATTGGGTCCAAATCACAAGATGTTCAGAATCTCCACCAGCATCAGTTCGGCGGCGTTTTCCTCGAAACGTTGTGCCTAAGGGCATCGCCACAAAAATCCCACCGAGGAGACTATGGCACTATGGACAACGAAGAAGCACACAACCTGCCATGGCAAAATTCTGGATGTATTTGTTCAAAAATGCCGCATGATATAATGTAACATGGCGAACCAAATGTGTACAGACTCTTATTGATGATATTGATGAGCAGAATGGAACAAAATATGCATTCCGCTTAAAAGATGTTCCTTTCCTGCTCACATGGGGATTCCATTTTGGTTTCCTTTTCAAAGATTATGAAAGATTGAAAGGTGCACGTGCACAAACCATCACGTAGACGTAGAGCTGCGAACAAGCTGCGCACACACTCAGGAATTCCTGATCACGATGTTCCATCCGCATTAAGGCATAGACCTTCACCACGACACGGCTTCACGGCTCTGTCCATCGTTGGCAACATGTTTTTTAGCTCTTAACATCTTAGCCTAATGGGAAAACAAACCCTCTGCGAATTTAAAGTAGCTATGGAGAAAAACACAAGGTTGAATGCTAATATATTTTATATATGTTTATTTATATATGTATTTTATAGCTAAATCATCGAACTAAATGGACAATTTTCCATAGCTAACTGTTAGTTTGTTGGAGGGTACCTGGTGAACATTTGCAAAGCGGACCAATGATTGGCAACCATCTACCAAAACCGAGGTGCATCGTGGAATTAGGCCGGCACCATTGAGGTTGACACCTACATTACTTAGCGATAACCCAAATGCTAGCGGCTAAACCCCATTTCCAGGGGGAAATAGTTTACAAATCATTAGATCCACTAAAAGAGACCCCACTACACCTCCGAAGCCCAACATGTATCCGCAGAAAACAAACTTGGAACATGCTCTGTGTACATCTGTCTACTACGCTGAGAACCGCGATTTTTGGGTTCCATATGGAACTTCTAGGGGGAAATAAGCCTACTGTAGCCATTCTTCAATTTGGCCGGGTGGCGAGCAAATTCAGCTCCTGCATAGTGAAGGTATCGTGATCGCGTCGGATCACTTCGTCCTGCAAATGGAAATGAGCCATTGGACATTTCAGTTTTAGCGTCCGCGCATTTTCCCAATGTCAGGAATGCATCGGAACATGGGATATGACATTACAATTTTATCACAGAATCAAATATATAACCAATTCCTAACAGACATTGCTGAATATCGAATATGCAAAAATCTGCAAAAATGATGACTCTTGAGCCTGACGAACAGGAGTTGCTCATCAGTTGCCCCCTAGGAGCCCTTCCAACCATCATCATTCCTGCTCCGAGTTCCAGCTTTCGCCTTACGCGGTCCTTCAACGCCTTGATGAAGGGTTCGGCTTCGATGGCGTTGAAATCCAGGGCGGATTTCTTCCTCTTGATGTTTTCCTGGCTCATGACCATCTCCTTAGCCGAAATCATCGGATCCAGTGGTGAGCATCATTTCCCAAAGATTGAGAAAGGGTCACCAGGTGATCCTGGATGATCCTGGCTCGACTTTTTCCCCAAAAGGAAGGGGAAAACACCGGGGAAATGGGGAAATCCCATGGGAAATCCGGTGAAAGATGGGATGCACCATGATCCAGGCCCAGTGGCTTGACGCTCGCGCGCCAGCAAGCTGTACTTGCCGAAGGCAAACCTCGGCGGATTGGAAAACGGGGAGCACCATCAAAAGGATGGGAAAAATGCAACAAATTGTCGCTGACCTGGTTGCCAACACAGGTAAGCAGCCTGGGCTGCTATCCAAAAACTGCAGTTTAAAATATTCAGAAAAGAATCCATGGCCATCCATGGCCATCTATGGCCATCTATGGCCCTTGACCAATTGTCCTTTCAATGGGCCAAACCTATCTGAGGTCGATCCAGCCATCTCACCTACCAAAAGGTGCCTTGGATCCTCCCTTGCCACGGAGCCAAGGCACGCCAAGGTTGACAGGTCGCGGTGGCTCAGCGACTGCATACCTCATGGCCGCCATGGTTGGCCGAAGGAGGTCATGATGCTCACGAAATCCGTCGGACTCCAAGGTACTTCATCTGATTTCATGTGTTGAAATCTTTCTCTACATTGAAGCCGATCGATTTTGATGCATTTTGTGGGTGCCCAAATGCAGCCCAGCATCGATCTTCAACAACCACCTTCATCTTTTCTAAGGTCTCATCCAACTCCTTCAAGAAAAATCGCTCATGGCAGCGTGGTCCCCACTTGAAGGACTTGAAGGAGCATCATCTCACTCACTAGTTGGTTAAGTCCCCCAATCGGCTTGTCCCACTCATCATCCGGTGATAAGTCATAACAACTGATAACCTGTATGCTTCATCCCAGTTGCACAGTTGCACTGACTACTTGTAACTAGATGTTCATTCACATTTTGATGATGTTCAATCTTTATGCCATCCTCAATGCCCCATATGGCCCCATATGGCCCCCATACGGCCCCATATGGCCCCCCGGATGGCCCCCGGATGGCCCCCGGCGCCCCATCCCGGTCCTCCATCTGCCCCACAGCCGAAGATAAGCCCAGCAGCGTCATGACCAGCATCCGGGGGCTCAGGTCTTCCACCAATTCCAGGCTGCGCTGGGCCAGCAGGGCCTTGTGGCCATGGCCATGGAAAAATGTGGAAAAATGTGGAAAACTGTCAGAGCATTCTGATGACTGTCTCCCCAAATGTTCCGCATTTTGGGGATTCATCCCATACTCGGGGTGTTCGATTTTGAAATGCCGACTTGACCAGGGTCACGCTCAATAGTGTGTCAATTCAAGAGGACCAGTGCGCAAAGATATCAAACATTATCAAACTATCAGCTATACAAGATCTACCAACTTTGAACCAGTTGCGCAGCACTTTGGCACCAAGTAGCCAGCACGTTCCTTTCCCAGTACTCCAGCTTACCATAGCAATAGCAGAAGGATGCCACGGTCAGTGGCTCGCAGTCTGACAGGCCCGTTTCAAGAATGTGCTGCCCTGCCACTTCCATAATTCGACGGTCGCGAATCCCCAGTCTCATGCAGGCATAGACGACCAGCAACAGCGATTCGGTGTCGAAATCGCTTCTGCCCTGCAACTCCGTGAGCAAAGCTTTCTGCAAGCTGGGCCGGGGGCGGACCCCACTATAGCCCAAGGAAAACATCAACAAACCAATGGAATGAGGCGAGTAGTGATTCATCCGACTCGTTGCGTCCGCCGCAATGGCCGTGGTCAGCTCGGAATCGTAGATGCTCAGGCGAGCGCAGGCCCATAGCATGGTGGTTAGGGTGGAGGCATCGAGCTCGTTCACCTCCAGCTGGTAGCTGGTTAACACTGGTTGACTGGCAGCTGGTTGACAAAAGCCCGGTGAATATGGGTTATACCGGTATAATGAGCCCCCTATAGTGGACTTATGACTTATCCCCAAGTGTGAGTGGGAAATCAAATGAAACAGGGAAATGAAATGTTACAAGTATATATTATATAACCCCATAAAGGGTCATGGCGATTGTAATTGGGCAAAAAAACTCCACCCACTAGCAAGTTAAGAACCAAGGCGGAAGTGGCCACATGTGGCCACACATCCTGAATCGGCTTCAAAACCGTCCACTTGACCATTTCTACACTCTAGACTCTAGACCTGACGTGTTCCAGTGCAGCAATGATCACCAGTCCATCGAAACCGTCCGGCCTGGCTCAACATCTGCTTCTTGGCAGTGGAGAAGAGCCGAATGAAATTGGGATCCGATTGGATCTGCCGAGCGGTCAAGTCATCGTCTCTGGCACTGAGGCCACACTTGTGCAGCGCCGTGGCGCAGTTGTAAATGTCAAACTTCGGGAGATATTCTTCCTGAAAGATGGGGGGTAAACTCAGAGATCCCTCAAACAGTCCAAGAAATGGGTCAGTTTCAGTCAGTTTCATTTGGCAAAGTGACCAATCAGCCCCAGCTGAGTGGGTCATTTGGCGGCTTCATTTCCTGATTTTTTAGGGGAAAAAACAATGCTTGCGACTTGAAATTTGGTCCACAGCTGAATCGAATCTACATCAAGAGTCAATCAGTTGCCCCACCATCTCTTGAAGTATGCAAAGTTAGCAACTTTGCAAACGAAAAAACATATTCTCCAGTCCCAGCCGTAATAGCTGGAGGCCCCTTAGCTTGAACTTCAAATCTAAATTTGATTCCTACAATAATGTCTGAAATGTACGCCTGAACTACCCAAAAATCTCATGTCTGCGATCCGAGCTGCCACCAGTTTGAGCACTGCCGGGATCTGCGTTTCAGATCCCAGGCGGTGTTGAACGATGAGTGATGAGCTATTTCTGGATGGCAGCTCTTCAATCATGAAGGACAGCTCGGGTGCTGAATCCAAAGCCTTGGGATCCAGGTCTAAGGCTGGCAGATCCATCTCCATCTCCTCAGCTCTCCGCGCCACTTTCCGCGATTTCCAGCTTCTGGACACCATGGCTGACATCAGCCCGAGGCCCAGAGCTCCCCGGGCCCCGCGGGCCCCCGTCCCATGGCGTTCCAGGGAACGACCTCTTGGCGTTGCAACTTTCGGCCCGAGAGAGCTGCACGCCGAGCTGGAGGCTGGGACTGGCACAAATAGCGCCATGGCAACCCGCTCAGTGCACCATGGTTTTCCCCCCTGGCTGGATGTTCGCTGTTCGTTTCTGAAATTCGCAAGGAGTGAGGCTGAAATGTTTCAGCTGATTATGTTGATCTGATGGGTTTGGCTTGGGGCAATAAAGTTGCAGAAAATTGCATCGGTCTTAATTGTGGCATTGAAAAAACAGCTGCTTCAGGCACTGTGTGGTTCCTGGGTCTGGTGATTCAAGCTTCACAGCTGAATATGAGCCAGTGACGCATCAAGATTCCTGTGTGCAATTGTATCTACATCATTAGATTATGTATACTGCATATACATGTACAGACAGAGAGAGTCAGATTCCTGAAACATCAAACATCACAAGACCATGGCTCAAAAACCAGCAAGTTGAAACCGTGGATCCCCAACTCACCCCATTCAGGGGCCCCAAGATGGCCACACGGCGGTGCCAGCGTACCCCAAACCCACAGCTCGATGGTGTCCTTCTTGGACCTGAGCGAAAACTGGGTAGCCCCCAGAAACATGTCGGCAGCCCCGAGGGCCCGAGGCTCGGGCAAACAGTAGGCCGCCACCAGGGTATGTTGCTCAATGGCTGCCAACCTGAAAGTCCATTGGTGGACACGGCTTACAATGGTCAGATGATGTCAGATGATGTATAGTACTGGTTTTTAGTATGAATTATGTGTAAGTAACCAGCCATAACCCATCTCCATCGTGAAACATGACCTGGGCCACCAAACGAACGTACACAGCGCTCCTCCCCAGGCTGGTTGAAGGGCTCAAAGAGAATGGGCCGGAGCCTGTGCACCGTGGGGTCAAGTCATTGGGATGGCAATACCATGCAACATGCATGGGATCCCATGGAGCACCAAACTTTCGGCACGTCTGGATCAAGTGCCAAACATCGAGAAATCGGGGTTCGAACACCCGAACTCGAGAACGTCACTGCTTTCTGCCAAATGTTCATTGGGGTTCGGACATTCTACAGTAACTGCAGTTCAAGCCCCACATTTTGCATTTCTGGGCGTAGCTAACTCAAATGCGCAGGCAAGGTGATTGATACCCTGAGCTGCCAACACGTGGTTCTGGGCATCTCTGCACAAGGCGCTATCCCTGCCACAGACCTAAGATTTTGGAGACAGAAAGTGTCAAAACTTATAAGGAACAAATTAATGAGAAGAAGCATTGGGATGAGAAGAAACTGTACCCTCTGGCTATTTAAGGTATGGAAAATCACCATTGTAATAGATTGAATCATCATAGATCATCTATAAGTGTGCCATTGTATATAAATCACCAGGAGGTTAATTCTGATCCCCAAAGGGATCCCTTTTTAACGCAGGTTCCGCTGAGGCTCCCTACCCACAAACGATCGGTGGAATCAACAATGCAGGTGTGGTACCTGCAGGCTGGGTGTCAAGGCCTCTGTGTTTTCTGCATGCCTACGCATTTCTACTGAAATCAAGAAATGGCTTTGTTAGGATATGGATATCCGGGGAAAAAAATCTCATTCCGGGTGTGATCACCCCCCGTTTCTGGCAACCAAGATGCCAACCAAACAACTACCCAGGGACCCCGGAACCATCCCAAGGTCCAAACGTAGCACAGTGCACTTCCTTCACAGTGTTTGGCATTTCAACCTCGGTCCGAACAGCACTGGATAGCACTGCAGAGCCAAGTCGAGGTACCGGTTGCTACCATGTTCTTTTCCGGCTGGGGTCAACCCTCCATTTTGATCAACTGGGACCGTGATTCCTGGTAGAGTTGGAAGACATGAAACCTCCAAAGGATGAGGAGCAAGGTAACGTCTGTCTTTCACTTTGTTAAATGTTTGCTGGCTGATGTCACGTCTTTTTCTGAGACCTGAGATCGCCATAAAATGGTGGGGCAGGTTTCATCCATTCGACCGGTGGTTGCCCATCGTCTTCTCATGCCTCCTGGGACCCAGACCAGCTTCGGCACATACTCGTTGTCTCGCTCCTCATGGGCTTCGGACGACCCCACCATCAAATCCGTTGGTCATAATTTTCGCATCACAACTCTCCAGAGTCTTCATTTTTTCCTGGACCTAGAGCCGTGTTATCATCCTGCGACATCCAGAGAATTCCGACCCGTCAGGACATAGCCGGCGCCCCAACCTGATATTGAGCCTCCCCACCCCATTGCCAAGACGGCCAAACCAGCCAGTGCCAAAGGTCAGCAACCGTCCATCCTGACGACGGATCTGGAAGGCGTTGGGGAAGGTCATGCCAAATTTTCTGCAGAAAAACGCACACAAAAATAAATAGATCACTTAATCAATTACTACATCAATAAATCTGTTAATGAATTAATCATTTGATGTATGTACGTAAATATGTGTATATATATATTTATTTATTTATTTATGTATTTATTTATATATATTTATTGTATGTGTGTGTGTGTGTTTGTGTATGTGTCTCACCCACTCATCCATCCATCCATCCATCCGTCCGTCCATCCATCCATCCATCCGTCCTTCCGTCCGTCCGTCAGTCCGGCCGTCCGTCCATCCATCCATCCATCCATCCGTCTACAGTACCTGTCTATCTGCCTATCTGCCTATCTGTCTGTCTATCTATCTGATTATCCCATCTTATCTATATTGTCATTCTTATCTATCTTATCAGTATTATCTATCTTGTCTATATTATCTATCTTATCAGTCTTATCTATAATGTCTATCTTATCTATATTATCCAACTTATCTATTTATCTATCTTATATATCTTATTATCCACCTGATCTATTTATCTATCTATCTATCTATCTATCTACCTACCTACCTATCTAGCTGCCTACCTATCTACCTATCTATCTATCGATCGATCGATTAATCTATGTAATCTAATCCAATCCAACCTAATCTAATCTAATCTATCTCATCTATCTAAGCTGTCTAATCTATCTAAGCTATCTAAGCTATCTAGTCGATCTAATCAATCTAATCGATCTAATCAATCTAATCAATCTATATAATCGATCTAACCTGTCTAATCTATCCTAGCTATCTAATCTATCCATCTATCCATCTATCCATCTTTCTATCTCTCTATCTCTCTATCTCTCTATCTGTCTATCTGTCTATCTGTCTATCTGTCTATCTGTGTCTATCTATTCCTTTTTATCTGTCATCAGTTAAAAAATGTAAGAGCATGTTTGCCCATGTGCAGCTGCACATGTTCATCCCGTATGTTTTCATCTTTAGACATCTGATACTGCGCATCGTCCCTTGGCCTGGGTAATCAAGGCGGAATGTTGCGACCTCAAATTCGCGCCGTGGAATGTTGTGATTCAGGGACACCTCCAATGACCAACAGTAACACTCAACGGGGGGCCAAAATTCCCCGCAAGGAACATGCGAAACATTGGAACCCAGCGATTTGCAACACCATCGCCGGCACCGCAGTGCCTGATCCCATGGTCCTATATCCTAATGTTCGATATGTGCCCCCAATAAGAGACGCAAAGATGAATAGATCCACTATGATCCAGTACTAAACACACACCACCCCCTTGGTCTCGCAGCCCACAGGATACGCTCCGAAGCACGCGCAACTGCAGCCGGGGCAAGCTCGGATTCCCAAACAGAACCCCCGTGGAGACGGAAGAATTCACGGCAATTCGCCGGTTTGCCCTCCGAGAATCAAACATGGCAATTGAAAATCAACCATTTATAGAATTTATAGAGGATTCCCCCATGAAACCTGAAATTTGGGGGATTTCTATGGATTTCTCATTGCCAGGTTTGATTCCCGGAGGTTCCCGGACAGTCCTTTTGAACCTGGGAAAAATGATGAAGAATGATCGATCCGTTGCCATCTTCGTTTCCCGGGGCTTCATTCACCTTATCATCTCCAAACCCATCGAACATGCCGTTGCAGCAATCGATGTTCAGCCATTGGTGTTGAGGGTGTAAGTCACTTAATGACCTACTGATTCTCGGTTGTGACACCCCGATGTTCTCCAGTTTTGTTGTTTGTTTCTCTGATGGAAATATGTTGCACGTGTGCATGTGCAAATACATTTATGCATATGTATACATGTATAAATTGTATAAGTATATTATATATATATATTATAGTATATTAAGATATATCAAGTATATATAGTCGTCCTCAAATTTTATCCTCACAAGAAATTGCATAGGCATATTATTGTTTTTTTGATATTCTATATACCCACTGCAGGATTACTACATACATATAAATACAGTACATGCAAACAAGATTGCGGATCCAAATGCACATCTTTTCTCCACGAATCATCGGAGGATGTGGTCGCGTTGGTCGCGTGGTCGGCGGCCTTTTTAAGCTGCATTAAGAATGGCCACCCTTGCAGTATGGCAGTGGTTGGAGTCATGTGAAGTGATGATTGGTTCGATATGTTCGATTGAAAATCCTACGAGTAACAGGAAACCATAGATTTTACGACCAAATAAAAGTTTATCCTGACGATTTCCCTTCAACCCATTCTAGGAATTTCCATGACCATGTGGGTAAGCCATGTGATACGCTCCATGAAACCAAAGAGGGAACCCAAAAGGGACCCCATCATATACGCCTGCTCTTCACGTTTCCTGGGCTCTTATGGTCCTAAAGTCAGTTAACTCGCATTGACCAACCGTGGTGCCGTTTTTGCAAGGGCAACTAATGACAAAGCCCTGGGTCCATCTGCAAGAAAATTGGGAATCCCCTGGTGCCAGAGACACCAACGCCAAACGCGTCGCATCCCCTGCAGATGGAGCTCGGGCTGTCAACGAGCCACTGCCTGGATCTTTGAGAATAGGGTCCTTTGAGCTTTCCCCTTGGAGACGAAGTGTGGGCCCCGATGCGCATTATGTGCCGCTCCTATGTGCCCCTATCTGCCCCATGACTATAAGAGGCAGTCTTGATTACGGCTCAGGAGTGATCAGTGTTCCCTACTCCTCTTTGAGGAGGGGGTAACCGCGTCGGCTGTTTTCGGTGTTCGGTTCATTCCTCCGCTTTCTCCTAGCGCCACGGGTGAGGTGTCGAGATGCAGCTAAGGGGAAGCTGTTCTTGCCATCGCTGTCAGGTTGTGTTTTCTTCTTTGGCTGGTAAAGCAGAAAAATTAACAAAAATTATCCATGGTGTGCTGTTACCATCTCCTGTTTGCCATGTGTGCCTATTCTCTCTCTCTCTCTCTGTGTTTCCCTTGTAACGAAATCTTGGTGCTTCAGTGGCATGATCATCCCTCAGGAAATCACCAGGCGCGCATGGGACAGGAAGAGGGGACGGGGTTCGGTTCGGTCCTCGCCAGCCTTTTTGGTGGACCTGGACTTTTTGGATGCCTCCGACTTGTCGTTCTTCTCAGATCTCTCCTGGCCAGGAAACTCCTCCAACTCTGGTACTCACAGGGAGCCCCTCAAAAACAACACTATAAATGCAGAAGAGTCCAACAAAAAAAACAGATGAATCAGTCGCAAAGAATCAGGCCACATCATATCAACACTACCAGTCAAGAGAATGACGGGAACCGGGAACCGGAAAGGCGCGCCTTCCCCCTGCGACTTTCCGGCGCCTCCTGCACCATGGCGTGCAAACGTCTAATTCTGGTTGGTGGTTGAAATCCCCTTGAAAATATACCCTCTGGTAAACTAACATAGCTATTGAAAATGGCCATTTATAGTGGATTTTCCCATTCAAAATGGTGATTTTCCATAGCTATGTTAAATTACCAGAGGGTAGGTATAGGATGGAAACTACAGTTTGGGACTACCAGTGATATAACGAGGATGACTCGAGACTGGAGCGCCCAGCTTTGTGCTATAAATTTCTACGGTCTTCTGTTTTGACCCCTATCCATGTGCCTCCAGTCTGTGCCGGCTGATCTCAGATAAGCGTCCAAAAGCTTTAAGAGTTTTCAGTTTGGCATTATATTCCCCCATCTGTGGGAGTGCCCTTTCTGATACCATCCACGGAGCTCCTTAATGCTGGCAGCAAGGTCGGACATGCAAGTGATCAGCTGGGCCATCTGCTTCTCTATCCTCTGCAGACTTGCCGCACATTTGGAGTCCTGGCGGAGGTTCACAATTTGTGACCCCGCAGCCAAAAAACAAACCTTCCAACACCTTTCATATCAAAAAAACAAACCTCCCTACCCAATCCCCAGTCCAACTCCCATACTTCCATACCTTCTCCCCTCCCCATCCCCTCCTCCGTCAAGGCCTCCTTGTTATTTGGCTCCGGCGCCTTCGGTAACGTCTTCTCCTTCACGTCCTTAACGGGCTCGTCCAGGTCCTTCGGGTCCTTCGATGGCACCACCTCGTCCAACTTCTCCTCCATGGGGATGCCGATCATGTCGGCCTTAGGCTCATCACCTGATGGCGATGAAGGGGATGGGGGTTCCGGGCATGCTCATGTAATTTCATCTGTGAGTGTGGACTTGGTATGATATGTCATATAATATATATATATACATATATGTATATATATACACACCATTGGTGTTTAAGCCAAGTCACCATCAAGCCATCGGATCAACTTCGCTGCTCCCTTCCAGTCCTGCAATGCTCGAGATCATATCCTGTTTTGCCACCTGAAATCCATTTGAACTTCATTTTCCATCGTCTTACATCATACATATATATATATATGTATATATATACATCTATATATATATATATCCCTCAGCATCCATCCCCTTGGCCATCTCCTCTGGCTTCACCCAATTTCGCGGGCCATAGGCCGAGATCTCATCCTCTTCGTTCAGCAGCAGCCATCCTGCCATCGATGATCTGGCGGAGGACTGCTTCGTCGGCATGCGCGAGGCGGAACGCGCCAGGAGCCTCGGCAACCACAGATGAACCAAGGATGTGCCAAGGAGATGGCAGATGAAAGATTCTTGGATGGATTTTGATAGGATTTTTGGATGATCATCTGAGATTTATAAGACTTTGAGAACGGTTTAATGAATTTGATCCGGATTTTGATCCAGTTTGAGAAGGAAAACACCCAAAACACCAACAATGGCGGCAGAACGGGAAAACATCTTCGATCTGGCTGCAGTACCAAAAACCGAAACAGGATGAGGACTTTAACCAACGAAAATATGGACGAAATTCTTCACTGACCACTGGCCCAAACACCCCTGAAATTCCACAATGGAACCCCACAAAGGCGCACTCTATAGCAACCGCAAAAATATAGACAAGTGATGTATCACTATTTTAGTAGCATTCTACGTTTCCATCTTGTTTGGAGGTCATTATGTTCAGATAATCATATACTATATATATACTATATAATATATATATATATACATGTCTTTCAAAGAATGTTTGGATCTCCCAACCTGGCTTATCTCAAGTGCTGAGACCCGCTGGAACCGCGGATTGGAAGCGCCGGGAAGCCCTGTTAAGGTCTCATGTTCCTTGGTCTCGCCCGAGCAGGGCCGCTTCACCATGTCGCTTGAGAACTCGATGTTGGGGCTGAGCCTCGGATGTTGGGTCCCATCTTTTTTCAATAGGTCAAAATTAGATCCACTTGTAGAATCAGATGCTATAATAAAGAAATATATAAAAACTTGTGGATTGGTAGAGTTAGGACTTTCTGAAAACTGGAACTGGGATAACTGGGAACATGGATTTACACTGATTTTCTACAGCGACCTGTGATTGTGAGATGGCATTTCCGACACTCAAACTGTTCCGAAGTATCTTTGACTTGACTGGGCGCATCTGCTGTCCCAAGGGTTCCTAAGTCACAAGAAGGGCTGAGCCAATGACCAACAGAATTGATCAGAATTGATCAACCCACCGCCAGTTGACCACCAGTTGGGGCCAGGCACTTCAGGGCATCCAACACGCTAAAGCGTTCATACATGGCGATGACGTTGTCATAGATATGCCGCATGAAGTCCTTGCCCGTTAAACACAACGGGGAAGCTGTGACTGGTGGCCACCCCCCAAGTCTTCGGATTGCCAAAATGTCGAAAAATACGAGGAAAGCCTCTATCCTTCATCGGCCAACAGGTGGAAAAAAGGATGGAAAAAAAGGATCTCTTGATAACATGTGATGTGGTTGTTTTTGGAGAAAAAATGCAGAAAAGACTGGCAGGCGAAAGCTGCAACTACAGCCGAATACAGAGACCTTCAGAGCCCTGAAAAGACTTAATCACATGTGCATGTTTAAATGTTTTTCAACCAAGAGCCACATGCCAGATTCTTACGTTGGGTTGAGATGAGATGCCTATGGATCAAACCCGGAACACTCCAAAAAAGATGATAAGTGTCTATTGATGTTCACGTGCCCATATCGGACATCTTTGGCTGTCACCAATCCCAAACCCAATCATCCAAGGTTCCGCAATGGGGAAGTCCAAGTCGTCCTGGTCGGTCCACCCATCCCCAAAAACGAAGGGCTGCTCTGCCAGGCTCATAGGGATGTAAATCTCTCGTGTGGTAGGCATACAACACCGTAAATCACAGTAATTCTACATCATGCGACATTCAACATCTGGGTATTGGTTCAAAGCCTTCGAATTCCCAGAAAATCCCCGGTCAATTGCTAGCTTAAAAGCGGTTTTTCAGCGCTTCAACCCCTATAAATCCCTAGCTTCACCCCCTATAAAATCTATAAATCCCCATGATTCATCATATTTCCATATGGTTTCTGCAGATCTTCCATGATTTTCCATGATTTTCACCACATTTTCCCACCATTCTCCCGTTGGATCCGTTGGATCCGCCACCCCACGGAGCCGCCAACGCCTCACCAAAGGGATCCGCCAGCTCTCCCGAGAGCTGCCGCAAGGCCAAGAGGACGAAGGTCACCACCGAATACCTGGACCACTGGATCCATCCAATGATGATCAAATTGATCTACGAAAATTTGAAGATATATTGATCATATATATTGGGAAAATCAGCATTTTTAATAGGGAAAATCAGCATTTTTAATGGGACAATCCACTATTTCTATGATTGGTTATAATATTTTTGATCATCTGCCCCAAAAAAAAAACTATCTATCTATCTATCGATCTATCTATCTATCGATCTATCTATCGATCTATCTATCTATCTATCTATCTCTCTCTCTCTCTATCTCTATCTCTATCTCTCTCTCTCTATATATATATATATTAGAAAATCAATGATTTCTGGAAGCAAAAAAAAAGGAACATCTAATATTGGCGGAAAAAAAAACATCTGAAGAAAGAAAAAGAAGAACCAAATTCATCCAACAATCCTCCAAAAATGTTTGAAGAAAGTTCAAAGACCATAAAACTAATCTCAACAATCATCAAAAGCATCTGTGGGAATGGCGGCCAGGCCATCTTTTACAATCACTTGCTTGTCTCATCTGGAAAGGCCTTCCTGGATCGGGTGTTTGATCACTGCAATATCCTAAAGAGGATCTGAAGAGGGGCGCATACTCAACCCATCTCAATCCGGAATATCAGTGGGACTGGGGATAAATACGGCTGTACTCAGATTTTGTAGATCAATGCCATGACAGTAATGCGATGTTGCAGGATAGTAGGGAGCAAAATGCCACCGCAAGTATCTTCACATCGTGAAGATGAGTAATCCATGGATCAAAAAACCTTTGATTCCTGCGTTCTGTGAGAAACCGTCTGTGCCTGAAGACACCCACATACAATTCAAAGGCCGAAACCATCCGCAAGATGTACCTTTCTTAAAAAGAAACACCAACTCTTGACCCTTTGTCGTTGATACTTGGGGAATGACCCTCAAATCACCATCTCATGAATTGAGTCATCCTTCCTCCCCACCAAAAACAGTTTGACAGAACCAAGGTGCGGAAAGAAAGCTAAGCAGTATGACGGCGAATCATGCTGTTCCACCAGAATGAGGCTGCCAATTCCTGCCCATGTTTCACCCACACGATGGAGCTCTCTTACATTCCACCCCCAGATCAGCTCCTGTGGCCAAGACCGTCAGGGAAATCAAAATGTTCAACAAAGGGCACCGGCATGTTCTGAATGCTCCTGGCCGGGGCCGGTTGAAGCCACCTGAATCACCTTTGGCTGAAAGAATGAGATGAGTCAAAACTGGGATACCCCCAAAATGGGAGGGTTTGATGCTCAAAAGAGACCGGAAATGCTGGGTCCCGGGATTCCCGACCTTTTCAGCGCTATTTAATACTGTGAATTCCGATGTGTGGTGGCTCGTATCGGCATAAGAAGTATCAAAAATGCATGGATAATATGACGAAATACCAGTTCTTTTAATGCACGCACAGAAAATATCCAAAATGCACTGTGTGTGTGTGTGTCTGTGTGTGTGTGTGGATGTTGTGATCCTCATTCTACATTCCTCATCAACCAACAAAACCTATGCGGTGTGTGTGTGTGTGAGTTATGCATATATATATATATGTAGCATTGTATTACTATGAATATTATTAAGTATATTAATTAATATCATACATTATTATATTAGATATAAATCTCCATACCCCTCTCTCTCAGCCATCTCCACAAAAAGGGCTACGTCATCCCCTGGCCCTGGCGCCTCACGGTGAGGCACGAGACGCCAATGCGGTCCACCAAGACGAAGAGCCGTGAACTCATCGCTGCCAGCTCCGGTGGGGTGTACTGCCCCTGCTTCCCCTGAGATGACTGGGGATCCAAAAAATGAACAAATCATCTTTATACCAGGGGGGGTGGAAATACATATTAATATATATATATATATGTGTGTGTGTAGATGTGTGTGATTGTGTTATGCGTATGTATGTGTGTATATATATATATGTATATATATACTTACACACACAGAGATAATAGGAACAAGAAAAGGTATAAGACTAAGATCTGCTGCAGCTGGTTTTGAAACAGCTGAACCTACAAAAATATCTTTTTTACAACAGGAATGCCATGAGAAACGAAAAGGTCAAGTGCGATCGGCTGCGCACACCGTCGCGAGGCCATCGGATCGAACTGCCAAGGCGCGCGAAGCTTCTTGATGTTATCTTTAATTGCGATGCTCGCCCAGTGTAGCAGCAGCATGAACCTTAGAGGGGCTGGGATCTGAAAAGACCATAAAAGACCCACAAACTGCAAGCCCCACTAGATATAAAATTAGCCAACCAAAACTATGCACAAGATACCGTAAGATTGTAAGATACCCAAGTCAGATCCCAAGCACAAATGTTCATCACGTTTAAACCCGAAGCCCATGTTTTTTTTGCATAACATCTTGACTGGTGGCTAGTTTGTTCTGTCCTCATAATCCACTAAACTCAATGGTGGTCTGGGTTGAACCCAGATCATCCCAAAATAGCTGAAAGGAAAAGTTACGATTGAAACCCCTATACAGCATATACAAATGGAGGTTTCCTAAAATGGGGTTACCCTCAAATCATCCAAGTCATTAGGCCATTTTTGTATTGAAACCCATGGCGACTTCGGGATCCCCCATTTTAAGAAACCCCCATATGTACATACATGTATTGTTGGAGGTAAAAACCATGGGATCAACCTACTCGTCTCGACCTAGCCAATTTGCTCGCCATTTCAACGACGCTTTCAAAAGCCACAGGACTGTAGCTCTGGCCCAGTAAAATGCAACGTGGCTACACATATGCAAAGTGTGCTAAGAATGCTGAGCTGTCCCCACCAGAAGCTGGATTGCCCCATGTCACGACTGACCCATCTGCCAGGATCGCAGCAAATGCCCTGTCAGTTGCTTGAACCTGCTGGACACCTTTGAGCCGATCTTGGACTTCAGAGCTGTCACCACCACAATGCGGATTGCCCCAAGTCACAACCGATCCATCTGACAGGATAGCAGCAAATGCCCTGCCAGTTGCTTGAACCTGCTGGACTCCCTTGAGCTGATCTTGTACTTCCCAGCTGTTAGCACCAAGACGTTCATCGCCCCAAGTCACAACTGAGCCATCTGCCAGGATCGCAGCAAACCCGCCACCTTCAAGATCTGTTAGAACTCGAGTTCCTTGAACCTGCTGGATGCCCTTGAGCTGATCCTCGACTTCAGAGCTGTCACCACCATAATCTCCATCACCCCAAGTCACAACCGAGCCATCTGCCAGGATTGCAGCAAATGCGCCATAGGAAGCTTGAACCTGCTGGACACCTTTGAGCTGATCTTGGACAAAAGAGCTGTCACCACCACAATCTGGATCGCCCCAAGTCACGACCGAGCCATCTGCCAGGATCGCAGCAAATGCGCCAAAAGTTCCTTGAACTTGCTGGACGATCTTGAGCTGATCCTGGACTTCAGAGCTGTCACCACCACAATCTGGATCGCCCCAAGTCACAACCGATCCATCTGACAGGATAGCAGCAAATGCCCTGCCAGTTGCTTGAACCTGCTGGACACCTTTGAGCCGATCTTGCACCTGAGAGCTGTTGCCACCATAATCTGGATCGCCCCAAGTCACAACCGATCCATCTGACAGGATAGCAGCAAATGCCCTGTCAGTTGCTTGAATCTGCTGGACACCTTTGAGCTGATGTTGGACCTGAGAGCTAACACCGCCAAAATGCGGACTGCCCCAAGTCACGACCGACCCATCGGTAAGGATAGCAGCAAATGCGCTACAGGATGCTTGAACCTGCTGGACACCCTTGAGCTGACCTTGGACCCGAGAGCTGTCACCTCCAAAATCTGGATGGCCCCATGTCACAACCCGGTCACCTCCACAGCAAAATAACACAAAAGCTCGGTCTGTTGCGGCTAGCCTTGCCTCTACGGCAATAGCTGTCAGATGGTCTCCATCTTCAAGTCCTGCAGCTTGTAGAGACACTGCAGGATCCACCACGCTATGGTCTGCAGCCACAAGTTTCAAGAAGCCACGTTGAAATGATTTCTGCGCCAGAACCCTCAAGTCCCCTACTTTGGAGGACGGTTCAAGCGAAAATGTCTCACTTTGCCCGCTTGGCAAAGCTACAGTAACTTGAAGCATGCGTCAAGAAACTCAAATGCACCAGTTTCTCGACTTGATTTTGAGCCTAACTTCGGCACGGTCCAAGGTAAATATCATCAAACTACCATCCTGGAAACACGTTTCTATCTTCTTGGGGGACCCTTGGGACCCTATAAATTTGGAAATTGATTGGAAGATTGGCTGATTTATCACCCACTTAGCCATCGAAAGCGTAATGCAACCAGCCAAAAGTCGGATTTAAGCTTTCATTGTCTCCTGGATTTTTCAGTTCCCATCACCTCGCAGGGCTCTTGAACCTCTTTTGGATGATATATACAACATCTATCTATACAATGTCTATCTACCTCTATGAATACAAATATACATATACATATATATATACATATACAATATGGTTTTCATTTTAAAAAAACAACTCGAACCCCGCAAATCTTCATTGCTGTTCAATTACCATTTAAATCATTTAAACAATCTCCTCCTCCACCAATTGGCTGCCACCAGGTGACACGGTGCCGGGGAAGTCGCTGACGCGCCGGATCTCCGCCTCGGTCAGAAGACCTTTGTCCCTGATGATCTGCCAGCTGGTCCGCCTGGGGGCTGATGGAAATCGAATGATCATAGCCTCTGGTTATGACTCACAGTTCGCCATGGAAAATCACCATGCTATTAATAGGTAAACCATCTATTTCTATGGGCCATTTTGGTATAGATGGCCCTAATCGAAATAGATGGTTTACCGAACTTAATAGCATGGTGATTTTCCATGGCGAACTGTTAAATAACCATAGGGTAAATGGAATCGAAGCTCGATAGTGACATATAGTGACCATCTATTTGGGCCTAGATTTTTATTGGCTAAGAGAATGAGAATGTAGAAACCATCGGGGTTAGAAAACAGTTCATTTTGATCGGGTTGGTAATTTAGATGCGTTGCTCAGAAAAAACATTGCTTAACGGGTCAAAAAAATGGAGGGGTTAGAAACTTGGGATCCTTGTTTTTCCTATTGTTGGATGTTGATAATCTGTTGGTGCAATTGGAGGCGTTGTTTTTTTTCTCAACGCTGGACCCCCTTGGCTGGAGACCGAAGATGACCCTTGGAATGAAATATCTCGACCAACGATCAAGAATTGGATGCGAAGCCTAGCCCAAAATAGAAGAGTTGGTGCAAACATGATGGTTTTCAATGGGTTTTCTTGCAAAAAAAAAAGTGTGAGCCCGCCAGCCCAGCGTTGTTTCCCACCCGTCCCGCCAAGCAGGCAAGCCAGTTTGCGCCAAGCAACATTCCCGGAGATTGATCCTCCATACTAAGGTAGAAGTAGAAGATTGCAGCAAGACTGTACCTCAGAGACCCCAACACAACAAACATCAACAAACCATGTAATGTTAGTAAAGCTTTGGTAAACCATCCCCAATTTTACCAAAAATGGCTGGTATGAATATGAACCATCAACATGGTTGTGGTTTATTATTGCTTTACCAACATTAGTTATTCAAAATGCAGGCCGGGGTCAGAAAAGAATCAGGTCGGATATGAATTCCCAAGGTAGCCCAGCCAAGGCACTTGCAGGCCTGCCGGACGTTGCCACGAAGATCTGGATCATGTCCAAAATCAACTAAGAGTTCAGACCTCAGTTCCGGTTCATGCCAGCTACGATCGGCTCCCCTGAAAACTCATCCAGGACACCCCCCGAAGGGATTGATTTCCCCGCATCTGCCGATCAAGTCACACCAAGTTCTTCTCATTGACATCAATGTCCTCAGAAACTTCGGCAAGAGGGGAAACTGTTTCGGCATGTTTCGGCTAATCAGCTACTGAACCCAGGAGTCATGGATGATTTCCCAGAGCCAATTTTGTTGCGATCTTAGGTCGCCGCCACGCAGGTGCTATAGAGGCCTTGGGAGACAAGGTAGCAGAAATTTTGGGCTTTCCAGGACAAACTGAGCCTGAGTTGACATTTCGAGCCTTTGGATAGAATTGGATGGTTCATAGGTGGGACTCTAAGGTAACTGGTGCAGAAGTTCTGCCAGACCAAAAGCAGCACAGCCCAAGCATTAAGGCTTTGCGGTCAAGCGACTCATATAGCGGCCATAGCATTGGTTGTTGTAAAACACGACTGCCTGGAGAGACACACTGAGGCAGAATCTTCTTGGCTGATCTTAGACGCCAAGAAAAAGAAAACTGCTGGTCATTGGATTGCCCAGGCTATGGCTGAAAATGAAACTACTGGCTTATCCAACACGTTTCTCAAGTTTATAAGTGGAGACCTCCCAGTTCTATCATTGAAAGTATGTCATTTGTTAATGATCCTATTGAAACGTGGTGGAACTACAGCAATTGGATTTCATTGCGTTTTGGTGTGGCAAACTTGTCTGGTGAAATAAGATTGGACAGCAGCGCGAAATAAACTGACATGCTCTTAAAAATAAATGTCCTTTAACTTTCAAGACAGTTCTGCATGTTATACAATCTATATATATATACACACAGTCCATCCTCGATGTCCCCATACAAAGTGTCCACTACATTTCCTGTGAGTAGCCTTCACCGAAAGAATCTACCAAAAGATATCTTTAAATGGTTCTTGCGTGGAAAATATATCATCGCCCCACACGGATCCACACGGGTTTCTCTGAAAACAGCCCATTCCATCCACTGGTTAATCATGATCCTCCCTCCAAACCATGCCATTTGGATCTCACACAGGGTTTTTTCCATGTTTTTCCCATCAGCCGCTATATTCTTCAACCTCCACGGCTGTCACGGTCCATGTCACCAAGCCACAAAGATCGTCACAGACAGCTGCGGGCTCAGCAATTTCCAAACGTCCAGGTTGACCACCCCTCGGTGTTTCCCGGGCTGTCGACAAAGTTGTCGTCCCATTTCGCTGTTTCGGCCCACAGGGAAAAAGGAGTCCAAGTTGGGATATGTCTGGGATATGTGCAGTATTGTGCAGTAGTTTGGGATGAAAAAGATGAAAATAGAGAAAGCATTGGAACCACCAACCAGATCAACTGTCAACCAGTGAAACTAGTGCACAGTTGGTCTCCCTGGTTCAACAGCTCGATCCAGAAACACTGCAACTCCCAGGCCGGCCCCCCTCGCCTGTGGGAAAGTCAACGAAATTCAGATCCATGAGAATCATCACGACCAGGGCGATGGTCATGTACAGCCAGAATTCACCCATTTGAAAAACCGATGACCTTAAGGCTTCAGGGCGCTGACGTGGCATCATCGGCCGCAATGTCGGGTTAGGAGAATGGGGTGAGAACAGACAGTGCCCACTTAGCGGCCTTAGTACTTTCCCACCGGATTTCTCAAAGTTGAAATATCAAAAGCTTCATAATCCCAAGCAGTTGCCCTGAGCTGGCTCATCCATGACTGGGTAGCTATGATGCACATCCTTCCCAGCCCCTTATCGCAGTGAAGTCGCGTGAGAGTGAATTTCCATCGGAATAAGGAGATGATCGCAGATTCATGGGGATTGTAGTAGCGAACCATGCTACCAAGTCAGCCACGCACCACTGCTGGCACCTGCTGCTTTTCGGCTTGAGTAATTTTTGTTTTTGGCTTCCTTCGAGGGACAATCTGCAATTCCATGCTTGCCAATTCTGACCCAAAATCCGTCGCTTCCAACTTCCCCAAATACTAGGAAACAACTGACATGTTGGCGTTTAGTCTGCAGCAATCTGAAGTCGCAATGGAAAATCAGCCATGTTCAATGGATGAACTATCTAGTTCCATCTAGATCCATCTAGAATCTATAGAAAATGGATGACCAAAGGTGATCCTTAAGTGATTTTGATTCCCCTCCACCGTCTACCTGTTTTTCCAGGCCGTGCGGACCACTTCCTTCGGAAGGACGGCCGGCCGAAGGTGTTTTAATCACCTTCCATCTCTGTCGAGCTTCATGGCTGCGGACCACAAAACAAGGTTGGGAATTGCCATCTTCAGATCCCAGTGTCAAAATCAAAATTTAAGGCTACGGGTGCCAATATGATCCAATATGATCCAATATGTCAATATGATGCCATGTTCAACATGTTCAACATGTTCAACATGTTCAACTGATCCCAATAGACGCCCCGCTGGTTGGAGGACCTACCAAAATTTACCCAGACCTCGGCCACATCGATGATCACACGTTTGGGAGAGAGCTGTTCCTGCCACGATTTCTGGTTGGGTTGGGTTGGTCATGGCAACCAAGGGGCTTGGTCACTAGGATCACTAGGATCATGTCATACAAGGGATGAAAATGATGAGAATCGAGTGTGAAGAATTTGAATCTTCATAGTATCCAACTACCTTCCCGGAACTTGGCTGATACTTTTCGAGCTAAAAGTACTCCAGCATCCATTTGAGCGGATGGGGTTGGACCATATCGGGGTGCTGACCCATCTGGCAACTCACGGGTATGTAGCAGCAGACAATTAATAACCAATAGATTTCAACCTTGAGAAACTAGGGCACAGCTACTTGGTTGGGGGGACCCATGAACATGGTGGATTGTCCGTTTGGCCAAAAATACCATGGACTAGCATCATCCAACAATAAACACACATCACAGTTCAAATCTATTCACGATATCCACAAAACCTCCCCCGAACTCCCCTACTGAGCAGCCCTGCCCCATCCGTGAGACAACTGCCAAGCCCCAAGCGGCCGCCCGCTGCATTGCCCCAGGTGAAGCATTCGCCTCCTTTCCATGGATTTTCCGTGGAAATGTTGGAGGAAAACCATGGTGTTTTTACCCCTGGAGAGTAGGAAACCTGGGCACCCCCGGCAGCCCTCCAACCGCCCGCCTTCAATGAGGCAAGCAGAATGCTCCTAGCAGATCAAACGCATGCATTCCGGGCAGAGAAACTCTTCCACATCAAAAGCACCGGGAGTCATCCCGGTTTACCAGTCAAATCGATTCAATTAATGAATCATATCAATAGTGGTACGAATTTCAATCCATTGACTAGTCACAGTCATACCAACTAAAATGAATAGTGCCAGCAACAGCCCTTTTCTTGTTGGGACGGCTTCCAGCTCGTCAGCGATCCGCAGCGTCCTCACCCGCAGCAACGTCCAGCACATCCGTGGGGTAGGTGATGAACTGCGGGGTGTCCGCCGCCTCCAAGGCAGGGGAAATTCACCCTGAGAAAGTGCTTCCGGATGTTGATTGATTAGATTTCCCTCAAGTACTGATTCATGCAGCTCCTTTAGATACCTTTTGCCGCCGTGTGCTCCCCTCCTTTTCCTTTGGGGTCACCGCACAGGCTTGTGTAGAGTAGCATCGGTGAACGATGCTTTCATTTGTATTGTGAGTGACCCATGAAGATTTCCCTCAAATGTCCAAAAACTGTTGGGTGTCATATGGTGTCATTCAAAGTCTTCAATAACTTTCAATCTGAGTTTGTGCGTCCCATGCTGATGATCCAGTGCCAGTGAAGATTCGTAAGGACCCACCCAGGCGCCTGCATGGAACCTGTGCCCAGCTGACCCTTGCTGCCATTGCCCCAAGAGTACATCCTTAGCATCAATGGATGGGCCATGTTCAACCTATGGTGGAATATGATGGAAGAGTCAGAAGTTTCCCTTACAAACAATGGGCTGGTCAGAAGCTAAATGCACAACTGAAGTCCGAAATCTATCGAAATCTGCGGTACTATGGTGGACTTCAAATGGACTTACCATTTGGTTATTTAACACTTCGCCATGGAAAATCACCATGCTATTAAGTTCGGTAAACCATCTAATTCTATGGGCCATCTACACCATGGCTATGTTAGTCATAACCAGAGGGTATGATCACCTTTCGAGGAAAAACCACCGAGCCCCCAGGCAGTGAATCCGCGGTGACGATCAGGCAGTGGTCGTGTCCCATTGCCACCATCCGCACAGTTCGACAACGGACACCGGTTTTCAATGGCACAGGCAGCCAACCTTATGGTGCACGTGGCTGCGCGGTTGAAAAAAAGGGATTGAAGATGATTGAAGGGTGGCATATAATATCATATAATCATAACATATCACAACCATGTCTGGATGTGAGATGATATGAGCATAGAGAAAGAAAAAAAGACGGATGGACTGGGATGCATTGGGACTCACGGCGTCTCAGGGACTTGGGGACCTGGAAGGCAGATCAATCAGCTAAGCCCAAAGCAATCGCCATTGGTGTCAATGATGGTGCTCTCCACATCCTCTTCCATCTTCTCAATCTGACAGCGAACCGTCGCCATCGTGAGTACTTCGTGAAGCTGGGCAGCTTGGAAGGTTAGAATCCTGAAAAATCCTGAAAAATCCTGAAAAATCCTGAAAAATCCTGAAAAATGACTC